>CM028130.1:1309417500-1309815000 GCA_016271365.2 Neoceratodus forsteri | reverse complement strand
TTTTGTTTTGTTTTGTTTTTTTTGTTTTTGCAGGATTAGGATGCAGAATCGAAAATTCTAAATCTGTTTCCTGTTCCATTTTGATGCCTTAACCAGAATTGGTTTACAATCAGAGTCAGAACTGGAATTTCCACAATTCCAAAAATGGCAAACAGAATATATTCCAGAGCATCTGAGCACTCCTCATCCCACAGTAACTTTCCTCCATTGTTTGGTCATTCTGATATCTCCTGTCCAATACTCTGCTTTTGGAGTTCTTTTTGCCAGTATGTATAATCTTATATGTTTTCATAATAAAGTTGAGCTTCCAGAACCTGGACCATTTTTTCCAGCCTCTAGAGGTCCCCTCTCATTCTCCTGATTCTGTCCTCCATGTCCACCCTGCCACATATATTTGTTCTCTCTGGAAATAAACTTATTTTTTGCTGTATGCCCTCTCTTATGTTGTAGATTAGCATATTAAAGAGTACTGGTCCGAGCACTGAACCCTGTGGTACCCCACTCATCACCTTCCTGACCCCATGTGAGTCCCATTTACCACCACCCTCCGTGATCTCTCCCTCTGCTAGTTGATCATCCAATTAGATAAGCTGTTCCCCATTCCTAAGTCCCTCAGTTTTACATTTGCAAATAAACTAATTTTTCCCTGTATATGCCCTCTTTAATGTCACAGATTAACAAATTAAAGAGCACTGGTCCAAGCACTGAACCATGTGGCACCCGACTCATCACTTTCCTGTCCCCATTTGAGTCCCTTTTACCACCACCCTCTGTGTCTTCTCCCTCAGCCAGTTGATTATCCGATTGGATAAGCTGTTCCCCATTCCTAAATTCCTCAGCTTCCTCGTAAGCCTCCTATGTGGCAGCAAGTCAAAGACCTTGCTGAAATCCAAGTAGAGGATGTTCAGCAGCCTGGCCCTTGCGCACTGCCTGTGACACTGAATTAATGAAGGCAATAAGGTTCATGTGGCACAACCTACTTTTAAAGCTGTGCTGTATTTTATCATTTGTGTTTTTATCTTCACAGAATTCCACTATCTGATCCTTGATGATCGACTTGAGCAACTTTCCCACAAATCAGCCTAACTGGCCTGTAGTTCCTTGGGTTCCCTTTCCCCTCCCTTGTGAAGAGGGACAACTTATGCTGCTACTTAGTGTTCTGAGACCACACCTCTCACCAGAGAGAGAACTCATTCAGTTCGAGGTGGCCATTTTGAATAAGGTTAAGCATAGAATATTTTGACTCATATACAGTATATGCTGTGGGAGGGAATGGCACAGGGCAAGATGGCACAGGTCTCTCATTGGCTTCGCCAGTGCCCCTACACTCTTTTCTCAGTACCCCGAGGTGTAGTCTGGTCGGCTGGGGTGCCTTGTTTGCCTTCAACCCTCTTAACCCTTTGAGTACCCTATCCCCTCTAATTTGCTCCATTTCCAAATTTGGCATGTTCTCCTCTTGACCTTTTTGAGCACTCTGGAAGAGGAACCCCCTTCCTCCACCATGGATACAGAGCTGAATTTTTTATTCAGTAGGTTTACCTTCATCTCATTCTTGGCCACCCACACCCCTCCTTTCTGTGCCCTTTTAAGTTTTCATCTTATCCCTAACATACCTAAAGATGGCCTTATTCTCTTTTATCCCCTTTGCTATCCCAAGCTCTGCCTCAGCTTTGGCCTTTTTATCACTGCTTCTGCTGTCTGAAGCCTGTTCTGGTAAATTTCCCTACTTGCTGCTATCTGATCCCGTTTGCAGTTTTAGAAGGCTGCCCTCTTAGTCCTTACATCCTCCCTCACCTCCTTGTAGAGCCATATAGGTTTCCTATGATTTTTGTTTTCCTCACCATATTCATGCAACATTTGGAAATCTCCAATACTGCACATTTCATGGCTTCCCATTTTGCTTCTCCCCCTTCCAGTTGCTGTACCCTATGAGCTTAACCTGCAGTAGTCCCTCCATCTCCCACGATTCACCCTCCAGCACTAGCTCTGATCCTAGAACACTGGGCCCTGATGGTTATGTTTAACTACAAAGTGCCATGATTGATTGTTCCCAGGGGTGCCTTGACCCTTATTTCTTCAATAAAATCATGGTTCGAGAGAAGCACTTCAAGGGTAGTCTCATCTCTAGTGTATTCCCTGACCTGCTGTAATAGGAAACAGTCCATCAATGCCTGTCTGTGTGAACTCCTAGCTCCAGGTATGTCCCAGTCCATGTCAGACTGGTTTAGGTATTCCATCAGGATCACATTCCCCATCTTGACAGCCTTCCTAATTTCCCCTTTCAGCAACATGTTTCCTGCCTCAGTCTGGTTTGGGGGCCTGTAGGCCACCCTCAACCTGATGTTTTTAACCCCCCCATCTCCATTGTACCCACAATGATTCCTCCCCCTCCCCCCAAGGATTTCTGTTCCATTGCCCTTATACCATCTCTTATGTACAACCCCCCTCCCCTTGCTGTTTCTTTATTTCTACAAAGGAGAGAGCATAGCCTGGGACTGAAAGGTCCCAAGCATGGTTAGGTGTAGAAAGGGGTCAATTTTAACAATGTTTTACTAGCCTAGGACCTAGTGCAAATTGACCAGGACTAGTGCAGCTAACCCTCTACTTGTCCATCTTGACTAGTGCAGGATTTCCATGACTGTCAGTGAAGTTAAAAAGTCCTGCTTTAGCAGGCATTAGTCCTCATGCAAATTTCCCTTGGTGTTCCAGATGGCCTGGTGTGATTAACATAAGGCAACTCAATTTCTGGGAGGCTCAAGGCTCTGTGGTGAGTTTTGGGGCTTTTATTAAAGACAAAACACACTTTTGTCACATCTTCCCTACCCCTGACTCCAGGGAAAAAATGTGTTTTCCTCAGAGTCAGGGATGTGGGAGGCTCTGGCTGACCTTAAAGTCTGCAGCTGCAACTGAGGTGGGCAACTGCCTGACCAATGTCATCAGCAACCCACTCCATAGGCATTATTGTAATGTACTGTGAAGGATTTTATATAAAGGCTGGGGATCTGGGGGCCACTAGAGTCTAGTGGCCCCCAGACCCCCAGCCTTTATATAAAAATCTATGAGAGTACATACCACATGGAATAACCTCCCTCCCTGTCCCAAAGAAGCTACTTGCTGCAGTGTCAACATCTTCAAACACATCATGTGTACCCACCTCCACACCCTCTGCAACTGCATCTGTCGCCAAATCCTTGGTATTCTAACTGCCTAGTCAAATCGCTTAAGGCTGTCCCTGGCACCTTTTCCCTTAAATAGCAACCTGTAAATATGTATGTACTCAAATTATTGTACTAAGCTGCCTATTGTAAATACTAGCTTTTCTCACTTGTATACAATTTTTAGAGGAAACATCAGCCTGCTGTAACAGTCCTTCATAGGACCCTGTTGGGAGAATGGGTGTTCAAAATGTGTCTGTTCCTGTGTTCATAATTTTTGATTAAGAACAGCACTGAGGGTTACACAGCAGGAGTTAAATAGGAGGATGAATGCTGGATAATAAGTTTGTGTGTGTGTGTGTGTATGTGTGTCTGTGTGTCTATGCTTAAACTGGGGTGCAGCAACTGACTCTTGGCAAGAAAGGTGGGTACATCAATAAGGCAGCCAGCAAAGTCAGTACCACTGCCACTTGACTTGAGACTGACTGATTTTGAGACCTGATCTTCTGACCTACAAAACGAAAAGTTTTGGATTCACCTTTATTTCTCAGCTCATTCATCAAGCGTCTGATGGCCAAAGTGCACTCAGGCTAAAGACCGTTGCTGTGGGTACGCACTGCTGCGGCCCCATCCATCTCGCAGCATATCCCATCAGGCAGTCCGCAAAACAGGCAACAAACTTTTTTTTAAAAACAAAACAGGTTGCAAGCAAAGAGCCGGACCCGGAGAGTGCCGAGGGAGAGTCTCTCCCACAACACACAGCGATGGCATGCTTGATTCCAGCCAACAGTTTCCATCCATCTGATACCTGGCCCTATCACAGCACTGACTTACTTGGCTCCTGATTAGACTGAGAGTGGCCAAGCCATGACCTGTTACCCGGTCCTCTCGCCTGCCATTGGTGGTTAATTTAAAGGCCCACAAGTAGGTGCATGGCAGGAATGTTCCGATTAAGCTGCTAGGGAGTATGTGACAGGTGGATGGATCACCGGCTAGCCTAACTGGGACAGTGGAGATGGAGAAATCTCAATTTTCTGAAATCCTTGGGGACACTGGGACAGCACATAAGATACTGGGACTGTCCCAGCCAAACTGGGATGTTTGTCAGCTGTAGATTAGCAGCTCACTAACAGCTGCAATTATCTGGAAGTACGGGGGGGGGGGGGTTCCACAAAAGACTCAATCCGAGTCATTATCACTCCATTGTTAGGACTAGACCTTTAGCTTTTACAGTAGCTAGTGTCCAGGATGTGATCAAGGGTAGAGTGCTGTCAAGTTACTAGTTTCCAGTTCTCTGAACTTGTCTTTCATGATTTGTCCCACATTATTAAGACCAGTGCCCCCCCATTTCCCTACGTTTTTGAGTGTCTGTATCCAACATTTCAGTGACAAAATGCTAAGACATATACAGGGTCTGCCCTGCAGGTGATGTGTTTTATCCCAGCTTCACCATAGCTGCTCACTCTCCTTTCCCAGTCTCCCAACTTTGTACTTTCCCTAGACACCACTGCAGACCAGACCCTGAAATGACCATCCATAGCCCCATAGCTGCCATTACAGGCTGGTGTAGGGGTCTTTAGGTCTTAATGGACCACACCAGTCATTGCTAGCCATGCTTTGGAGCATGTATGATACAAAAATAAACCTTAATAAAATATATAATTTGAAAGGTTAAAATAGGCATTCCTCAGGTGCATAGATCCTCCTAAATAGAAACAGAGGTGATATAGCTTCATGCCTGGATACTGTTTCTTCTGGGCTGTTGAAAGGACAATATTAAAAAAAAAAAAGATCTGTTAGTGTTGGAGCAGAGCATGTTAAAAGCAATACTTTTGTGCCCAATATATATAAATAAAAATGTCATGATTTCTATTTCTCAAGCCCCCTAGGTTTGTGTAGCCCCCTCCACAAAGAAATCCTAGATCTGCCTCTGGCTCACTTGACTTTGTACAAAAACTTACAGAAGTGCAGGTCTCTGGTTGATCAGAGCTGGGAGTGTCTTTCTCTGCCTAACACTGTTCATTGCCCTGTGTATGTGTGTGTGTGGGGGGGGGGAGTAGTGTGTGGTGAGGTGCATAATGATGTTGGCTATTGTGTGTACAGAGCTAATGCTTGATTGAACATTTGCTGTTGTGGGATCCTCTGGTTCGGGGAGGGGGCACAGAAAGAGGAAAAAAGGAAGCCATGGTACAAAACTATTGGAGAGGGGGGTGGCACACTGTGTGTGATTGCATTGCAGTCTTTTTATCTTCTTTCTGCTGGGGCGGGAGGAAATGTGAGAGCAGGACAAATGTACAATTACCAGAGTATTTCTTGGCTTGCATTTCTTTCCTGTAAAAGTGATCAAAATTTACCATTATAATTGTAGGCTAGTGCATCCAAATATGGGCTACTTAAATTTTGAATCAACTTGTCCTGCCGGTTAGTGCAAAAAAAGGTTGACCCCTGGATGTAGCCCACATTTTCTTTATGGCAATGGTGTCTACTTGTCCCTCTGTAGCCAGCACCTGCAGGTCCCCCATTGTGATGCTAAGTCTCCTGGCTTTTAGGCTGATCACCCTCTGCAGTTGCCTTCCTGTGTCTCTGCCTTGATCCCTACACTTCCTCTCTCCATACTATTTGTTATCCCCTCCTGCCCCTTTGGTTGCTTCCTACTGTTGTTCCTGCTCTGTCTCTCCCTTCTGGTTGGGAAAATACTAGTTGGGTCCACTACGCTTGCTGTCTTGCCTGTGGTTCTCTAACTTCATCCTCCACCTCTCCTTGTTTAAATACCCAGAGATAAGGGCAATGCACTCCTGCCCCAGAGCATTTGCTCCATCTTAATTGAGATATTTGGCAAAATATTTTAAGTTCCCTGGTAACTATATTATCAGGTGAAACTCACAGGGCTTACTATACTCTACTCTAGTCTGCCAGTGATTTTTTCCTCCTTACAAAGTACTTAAGATTTCAATGTTGGTTTTCAGGTGCAGAGGGGAAGGGGAGGAAGTGCGGACGAGGACCAGAAGAAAACGGACATATTGAACAAGTACCTTTGTTCAGTATTCACAAAAGAAGGGGTAGGTGATGGGCTGCATATAGGGAAAAAGGGCATTAAGGGAAGGGAGGTGGACACTAGCCCTTTTATGGAGGAGAGAGTCCTCAGGGAACTAACAAAGGTAAAAGTAGACAAGGCAATGGGGCCAGACAGGGTTCAACCAGAATACTGAAGGAATTAAAGGAGGAACTGTCTGTGCTTCTAATGGCCCAGTTGAATCTATTACTGGATATGGGGCAAATTCCAGGGGACTGAATGAGGGTGGATGTGGCCCCACTACAAAAAAGTGGGAATAGGGAGGAGGCAGGAAACTATCAACCTGTAAGCCTAACTTCAGTAGTGGGCAAGGTCATGGAAACACTACTAAAAGAAAGAATTGGGGAATACCTAATAACCAGTTTGTGCAGGATCCGAGGCAGCATGGGTTCACGGGGGGGAGATCTTGCCAAATGAACCTGATAGTTCTTTGACTCGGTTACCAGGGAGGTGGATCAGGAAGGGGGGTGGATGTGGCCTATGTGGATTTCAGTAAGGCCTTCAACACTGTTCCACACAGAAGACTAGTAAACAAAGTGGGCAGCCTGGGAGTGGGACCAAAGATAGTAAAATGTGTACAAAATTGGCTAAGTGACAGAACTCAGAGGTTGATGGTAAATGGAGTTCACTCAGAAGAAGGTAAGGTAACCAATGGGGTGCCTCAGGGTTCAGTACTGGGACCGGTCCTCTTCAATGTCTTTATTTGCGACATCGCAGAGGAGCTAGAAGGAGAGGTATGCCTGTTCATGGATAATACAAAAATCCACAAAAGAATGGACACACGGGGTGTTGGGGGGGGCGGGGATTAAGAAGATCTGAAAAAGCTAGAAGACTGGGCAAGGGTTTAGCAACTGGGCTTCAGTGCCAAAAAGTGCAAGATTCTGCGCATTGTGCACAAAAACCCAAGGGCAGTGTATCAGTTGGTAGGGAGGTGTCATCAGCTACAAAACAGGAAAGGGATCTGGGGATCATCATCTCTGATGACCTGAAGGTAACAAAGCAGTGTGACAAGGCAGTGGGAAAGGCTAATAGAATGCTGGCGTGCATAGGGAGGGGCGTCACCAGCAGAAAGAGGGAGGTAGTGTTATCCCTGTTCAGATCAGTGGTGAGGCCCCACCTGGAGTACTGTGTCCACTTCTGGAGACCCATCTCAGGAAAGACATAGCTCAAGTGGAATCAGTACAGAGAAGGGCAACCAAAATGGTGCATGGCCTGCATCAGAAGTCCTACGAGGAAAGACTTCAGGAATTAAATATATATTCTCGGAAGGCGAGGAAAGAAAGAGTGGACATGATAGAAACATTCAAATACCTCAAAGACATCAATAATGTACAGGAGGGGTAGCATTTTGCACAGAAAGACATGCTTAAGGACAAGGGGGCATGCTATGAAGCTGGAAGGGGGAGAGATGTAGAAGAGATGTGAGGAAATACTTCTTCATGGAAAGGGTGGTGAACGTCTGGAACTGACTCCCAGCAGAGGTGGTGAGTACTGAAACAGTAACAGGTTTCATACATGCATGGGATAGGCACAAGGGGACCTTAGTAACCGGGAAGGGGGGGGTTAAGACTGTAGATCAGTTAGGGTCTACAGTAGCACAGTAGGCAGGGACTTGGGGCAGACTAGGTGGGCCATGAGGTCCTTTTCTGCCGACAGCATCTTTGTATCTATGTTTGTTTTCATATGTGTGTGTGTGTGTGTGTGTGTGTCTGTGTGTGTGCGCACATGCAAATATGTGCTTTGCAGCATGTGTGCAAAGGTCAGTATAGTTTTCAATGAATGTGTAGCACTTGTTGCTAATCAAATGACATTTGAAATGTTCATTAGCTTACCAGGAACTGTAGGCGGAAGGGGGAGGAATTTTGTATGCAAAGTTAAAATATTCGTATCGGTTTAAGTATGTCTGTTTTTAGTGCTCCTATTGTATTTTGTAGCTGGTGCGTCTATAGGATGTGATTCACAGCTAGTGAGTGGAGACCATTACATCACCGGAATGTGGGAAATCCATTACATTTTGCAGTGTGAGCTGCGGCACACTGACCTCTGATATGTATGCATGTGTGTGTATAAGCACTACTTGCTAGCAAACACAAGTATTAGTTCTAAACAATCTTATTTATGATCTAAATTATATTTTGGCAACTATGATACGAATAATTTTGCTAAGAGTACTGTAAAACACATTACAAGAACAAAGCAAAACAGAACTGCCCTGGTTTAAATAGTACATTCCTACCACATTCCCCCCTCTCAACAAAACAGTAAAACATGGTATCACTACTACAACAAGCGGTGTTAGGGTAGAAAATATTGTAATGAATTTCCAATTTTAACAATGTAATAGTTGCTTTCCTTAGTGAGTAATCCCATTTGTTTTGTTACGGACAAGTCACTACCCCATTTATCCAGACAGTCACACAAAAGGTTAAAGGTTTATCACTTTTCAGGCCTTTGATAACCTATTGAATTGTAGCCCTCAGTATTGATTAATATTATTAGTAGTTTACATACTTTTTTCTGCAGCCTGGCCGGTTCTTGCCTTTAAACAGATTACGGGTAAGACCACACTTGGAGTATTTTACACAGTCCTGTAACATGCCTCTGAAGAAGGACAAAGACTAGTGTCTGTGCAGAGCAGAATGACTGTCGATTCAGGGGCAGCAGGGATGTCCTACGAGGAAAGTGGGGTAGATTGCCTGATTATGTACTCACTGAAGACTAGGAGGGAGCAGGGTGACATGATGGAAACTTTCAAGTTTCTAAGGTAAATACTGTATATTGAGTTGATAGCAATTTTTCAAGAATTATGAGGGATCTACCATGAGGGGGGCATGGATTAAGCTGAAGGAAGACAGGATCTGGAAGGACCTGAGGAAGCATTGCTTCATGGAGAGGGTGGTGGACAGGTGGAATGGTTTACCTAGGGAGGTGGAGGAGATGGGGCTGTGGTAGGCTTTAGAAGGGGGTGGGACAAACATATAGGGCAAACATATGGGGCAGACAAGATCTGTCTGAAACAGCGGAAGGGGAGGTGGATCGAACTACCACTAGGGATCTCGGCAGTGCACACACAGCACTAAAACCATGAAAACTGCAGTGCAGTCAAGAAGGCAGACAGAGCACAATGTGACACTTCAGTTCATACTTTATTCTGTCAGAACAGCACTCTGCACTAATAACAGGCAAAACCAGGGCTTAGGCTAGAACCCCAGAGCTTCAACCAGGGGTCTTCATTGGGGGAACACATAGCACTAGGCTAGTGGGGCTGAGTTAGGTAGGAACAGAATAGACATGATGAACTTTCTATGCCTGTAAAATATCTCTTTCTACATATAAATATATAATTTGTCAGCAGATAATGACTGCTTGTCACACCTAGTTTGCTGTTTTTCTCTACCTACAGTATTGTAAGTCCCCGCCCAAGGGAAGGAAATTGCAAAAAGAAAAAAAAATCACCGTCCGCTAATGACGACCCCCACCTCTGCACCCTGCCACAGACCAAAAGTCCACCTAGGATCTCGCTCCCATGGCCCCACCCTGGGGGGCTAATCAGTGCCTTGTGACTGTGTTTCCTGGGGAGTGGGTGACTGCCCTTGGCTCTGCCCAGGGGGGTAAGCCTGGGGATGGGGGGGGGAGTGGGGAGCAGGGGGCCAAGCCTCCCGAGTCAGTGAGGAAGAAAGAATAAAACAAATATATATATATTTTAAGTCCATTTTTTGTAAAGTAGTCCCTGTACTGGGACACCTGCCAATAAAGGGCACTGCAGTCTCTGAGGGCTTTTTTTCCCCTTGCCTCAATGATAGCACTTGTCTCCCCCCCCCCCCACCTCTTTTTATCTACAGCCAGTATTGCTGCACTTTCAAAGTTGGGTTTGAAGGCCAGCAACTTCTTTTTTTACTTTATGTTTATTAATTTTCTTTTGAAACAGATAATTAATATCCACTTTCCCATACAGGGAATTGGATAGGTACATAAAAGTGCAACATTGCTACATAAACTGTAGAATCAGTTGATATAAAACTGATTAGCCCATGCATTCTGCTATAGTAGGAGATAGAGTGTGTGTGTGTGTGTGTAATCCAATAAGACAATCAAAAGGTAGAGTCTCTAATAACTTGTTAACCTCTTCAGTGGCCTGAAGTTTATCCAGTAGGGAGAATAAATCAGTACGGAGAACAACACAATCATTGAAATTATCACCCAAGATTAGTACCTTCAAATCTGGGCTCAGATCCCTTCTTGACGCAAAAAAGAATTGTGCTTGCCTGCACTAATATGGCAGAATTTCAGCAACCCAACCCTCTCCCTTTCACCCCCTCCCTTTTTATCTCATCAAACCCCCCCATCCCCGAACGAGGCCCACTCGGCTGACAAACCACTTACACCACGACGACGCCATCCCTGGCTGACCCCCTACCCCCCCTTAGGCTAGACTGACCAACTAAATAGTGAACTACAATGCTGAACCCTATTTACCCTATCCTCTTAAGCCTTTAGTTGGATATATAAGATTTCTTTGGTATTTGAATGTCTGTGTAACTGTTTTCTGTTCTCTGTAAACACTGTTATATTTGTAATGTTTGTTCAACAATGACCTGGAACTTTTGAAAACGAGTCCTGGACTCAAAGGTATTAAACCTAAACTGAAATAAATAAAATAAATAAAATTTAAACTGTTATAACAAAGAGGAAGAAGAAGAGTCAAATTTGATCCCACAGAGACACACTGACCCCGGAGTGTATAAAGGCACTACAGCCAACATTCAAAAAAGGAATATTTAAACTATTGTGCAAACTAATAAGTGTAAAGCACAATAACAGGTAAACTTCAAAACATGAAATAAACCGTGTCAGCATAAGTCCGTTTGACCCTGTCACAGAGCTACTGTGCCTGTTATCTGAGGTGAGAAATATAGCAGAGCCCCAAAATGGCAGATTTCCAGCCAGGGCGAACAAACCCTCATCAGAAGACGTTTCTGGAAAATAAAAAACTACCACGGCTCCAACTCAGTCAAACCTCAATGCTTGGCGTAGATGGCCAAATGGCCCCAGTAAAGGAAAAAAGTATGTTCTAAGGCACATACACTGAGTTGCTTATAGTATAAAATGTAACCAAAGTAAAAGACAGTAATTTAGCTCACAACTCTGTCCTCCTCTGAATCAGACTGTTTAGTGGCAGAAGTATCCCTTTTGGCAACAAATTCTTTCTCTGCCTTCTCTGTCCATCGACCTGCATCTTTGGGATCGGTGAACTGCCAAGTCTTTTCCCTGTATACAATCCTGAGACGAGTTGGTAGCAAAAAAGAATGAATAATTCCCAAGACTCTCAGTCTCTGCCTCACAGCATCAAAACCCTTTCTCAAAGCTCTTGTTTGGAAGGAAAGGTCAGGATATATTTTTACATCTGCGCCATTGATTAATAATGGATATTTTGCTCTAGATGCAGAGAGGAGTATATCCTGAATCACTGACCCTGAAGTGTGCAGGTACGCTTTCCTAAGTGTCGACTATTGGAAACCACCAAGAATGCGTAGATGTGCTTTAAGCCAGTCTACTAGGTAAGGCAGCAAGTCGAGCCCCTCATCCTCCTCTGGGACCTTCCACAAGCCAAAGGTTCCTGGCTCTAATTTCATTTTCCAAGGCCTCCATCCTGCCACGCAGCTGTCCATTTTCTTTTCTGAGCGAGGTCACAGCAGTCACTGTGGTCACTCATCTTTCCAAGTCCGTAACTGTGGCTGTTAAAGCTTTAATGGCAGCATCCTGCATCTCAAACGTTTGGATCAATTTCTACATTTTTAAGTCCATGGCCCATATGAACTCGAGCATAGTTTGTCATGGAGAGTTGGTTTTAGGTTGCTGATTGCTGGCTTCAGTACTGCTGATGGTCCCCGCGGCCTTGCTAGGGGCAGACAATGAAGATTTGGGCTGAAACGTTGTGTTTTGGGATGGCTGATGATGAATCTGGTATCAAACTGTTCAGAAAAATATGGAGAATTTATATATTGCAAAATAAATTCAGTTCCAACACTTTGTCATAAATTATTGGTAATAATGTCTTCTCATAGGAGAGTATAGTTAAACTACCAGCCCCCCCCCCATTTTGCTGCATCAAAGCCAGCAATTTTTTAAAATAACTCCAGTGTTCTTACTTGTCATACATTTCGGAGGGGTTCTTGATCTCATTATCCAGCTGAACCTGATTAGGCCTGACCACTTTGGCAAAGTGGCCACCTCCATCGATCAGGTAAAAAGCATCACATTTTAACTTGCCATATCAGAGCTGAGTTCTCACTGCTTTGTCTATTTTTAATGAAGAGACCACTCTCCTGGCTTCATTACTTGTATAGTGTGCTTTGGCCAATGAAAGGCTCACAGGTGTTTCATGGGGAGCTCACCAATCAGAAGCAGGCCACAATTCTCCTACAATCAAATCAGTATAAAGGGTTTGGCAAGCTCGACCCCTGCATGCTCGTGGGAGAGAGAGAGAGAGCTCTAATAGAGTACATCCAGACTGGAAGATGGCTCTCTAGTGCTCCGAATATCAGCAACTTTTATTTCCATCTGTTAGTGCTTTAGGCTTGCAACTAGTAAGCATGGCTGGGACTGCTACTAGTGCCAGCAGGATGCAGGGTTTGTGTGATCCCACTATGTGAACCTGGAAGCAGAGGAAGGGGAGACACAGAAGTCTCTGAGATGTGGGAGCACTCCAAAGAGAGTGCAGTCATCATGAGCTATAGTGGCAGTGATGCAAATCACAAATACAGGTCATCTGTGGGAGTGGCAGGCATATTAATATTGCAGTGAGATGCCATTCAGAATATCTTGTCAGGTACGGGGACAAAGGAAAACAGAAAAAAAGTGCTTACTTTTTTGTTGTTGTTAAGGTGTTGTGAATAGGGTAGTTAAATGAGCTTCCGGACTGTATAGCAGTGGCAGGGGGAGCACTGCCTGGCAGATGAAATCAGCAGTGAACACTAAGTGGACAAAAAAAAAAACATGGCATCAGTTTGGTTTTGAAAATTCAGTGTGGCACAGGGATATGCTTGGTAAAAGGGCATGCTTAGGTGGCATTTGTTATTTCCCAGTCTCTGTTGGCACATAAATGTACCCCATGGCAATGAGTTTAGCCATTCAGAGGCCAGGAAATCTCCCTACCCAATTTCTAAACTTAATAATGACTGGCAACAAAAAACAAAGGCAGGAGCACTCTCACAGAGATGGAGAAAGTTCCCAGGCAAAAAGGTTTACTTTGACTCATGATTTTGTTCAGCATTCAGCATTAGAGAGTGTGGCTCAGAACCCTGGTGCTTTGGGATGACAGTGAGTCCCTTAGTCAGGGAGTATGGCTGCTTGACAAGAACAGTGTACTTTATTCAACTTTTTTAAACATACGCAACATAAGTGAAACAGTGTCATTAAAAGCCATATACATTATTAAAAAGTGCATCCTTCATATGTGAAACCCCATGATATAAAAGCAAAAGAATGAAGAGAAAGCAGGGAACTAGAAGGAGTGCAGATGGAAAAGGCAGGAAGAGAGGGGGTAGGGGCTGTGGTTGAATTGTATTTACAAAGCTAAGTGCCTGAACAAACGGTGTAAAAAAGGATAGAAATAAAAATAAAGAGGAAGGATCAGACACAATGAAAGTACCCCCCTGTATGAAATCGTAGCATACAGCAAAAAAAAAATTAGTGGGAAGAAAGGGGAACCACTTTGGTTCTCAAAAACAGTAGCAGAAAAGATCAGAGCCAAAAGGTTGGCCTTCAGGAAATATAAGGGAACGCAACGGGACGAAGATAGGGAGGCATACCAAACTTAGCTAAGGGAAGCAGGGAAGGCATTAAGGCATGCAAAGGCCCAAACCAAGGAAACACTAGCACAAACAGTAAAAGAAGGGGACAAGACTTTCTATAGATACATTAGTGAAAGGAGAAAGTCCAGAAGGGGTATTGCTAAAATCAAAGGGGTTAAGGGGGAGTATGTGGAGGAGGACCAAGGAAAAGCATCTGTCCCTAAATAGATACTTCCGCTCAGTATTTACTGAGGAGGAGGTAGGGCAGGGCCCACAGCTCAGCACTATGGGCGGGGGGGGGAGGTGTGCACAAATTCCTTCACAAAAGAAAGGGTCTTACAGGAGCTCGCTAAGCTCAGGGTGGACAAGGCAATAGGATCTGACGGCATAGATCCCAGAGTACTAAAGGAGCTAAGGGTGGAACTAGCAGAGCCATTATCAGAATGTTTTAGTGAGTCTCTGAGCACAGGAGAGGTCCCAGAAGACTGGAGAAGGGCTCGTGATCTCGCTCCACAAGAGTGGCAGCAGGGAGGAGGCAGGAAACTGGAGACCGGTCAGTCTTACCTCAGCAGTGGGCAAGATTATGGAGGCACTCCTTAAGGAAAGGCTAGTGCAACACCTGGAATCCATAGGCTCACAGGATCCAAGACAGCATGGGTTTACAACAGGAAGGTCCTGTTAGACTAATCTCATAGATTTCCTTGACTGGGTAACCAGAGTGGTGGACCAAGGGGGTGCATTTGATGTCGCCTACCTTGACTTCAGCAAAGCTTCCAATACTGTTCCACACAGAAGATTGACTAATAAGCTGGTAGGCTCGGGGTGGGTCAGAAGTTGGTAAACTGGGTGGCAAACTGGTTGGCGGGCAGAAAACAGACAATGGTGGTAAACGGTATACAGTCCGAAGAGATGCAAGTCACAAGTAGGGTACATCAGGAATCAGTCTTGGGGCCAGTCCTCTTCAATATCTTCATCAGTGACATTGCAGATGGACTGGAGGGTAAGGTTTGTCTGTTTGCAGATGGCATCAAGATCTGCAACAGAGTAGATGGTCCAGATGGGGTGGGCAGAATAAGAAGAGAGCTAGAAAAACTGAAAAATGGTCAGAAGAGTGGCAACTGGGGTTTAACGCAAAGAAGTGCAAGATCATGCACATTGGGAAGAGAAACCCAGAAGCTACCTATAGGTTGGGAGGGGAGTTGCTGGCAATCACAAGGGAAGAAAGAGACTTGGGCATTATCATCACAGATGACCTGAAATCATCCAAACAGGCCACTAAAGTAGTAGGTAAGGCTAGAGGGATGTTGGGATGTATTAGTAGGGGTACCACAAGTCATAAGAGGGAGGAAATAATCCCTCTTTACAGGACACTGGTTAGGCCCCATCTGTAGTACTTTGTGTAGTACTGGAGGCCACACCTGCACAAGGACTTTAACAAAATGGAGGAAGTCCAGAGAAGGGCAACCAAAATGGTGCAGGGACTGCATCAGAAAACATATGAGGACAGATTAACGGAGTTCAATATGTATACCCTAGAGCAAAGGAGGGAGAGAGGTGATGTGATCGAAACATTCAAACATCTTAAGGGTATTAACAAGGTGAAAGAGTAACATGTTTCAATATAAGAAAAATAGCAGAACAAGAGGACACAGCATGAGATTAGAGGGAGGCCAATTAAGGGATAATGTGAGGAAGTTCTTTTTCACAGAAAAGGGTGGTGGATGCATGGAATGGCCTACCTCAGGAAGTGATGGATATGAATACAGTGCAGGGCTTCAAACAGGCATGGGATAGGCATAAGGGAGCAATACAGATGAGTATGAATAAATAGGCCATTGACAGAGTAAAGGCCAATGACACATTCATAAGGTAGACTGGATGGGCCTTTCGGTCCTTATCTGCCGTCAACTTCTTTGTTTCTATGAATAGAAAAATGATCTGCGCTCAGACGCACTACAGCTGCAAAAAAAAAAAAAAATAGTACTTGATACAATGCATCAATTAATAGTACAGTGACTGTAAAGAACATTAGCTGTACACAGAGACATGAATGTTGAGCTAATCTCAAAGATACCTGTTATAGTAGAGGCAGAAAAAAATCTGCTACTGGATGTAGTCCACCCAGGAAAGAAACAAACGTGGGGGCGGAGGGGAATGGCCGACCATAGAAATTATTTATGGAGCATGCCGAGAGCACCAAGTGGTGTGCGTCTAAATCGGTTCAGGGACTCGGTGATCCAGATGACATATTTACAAAATTGTAGAACACAAGGCACCGTTTGCAGCAAAGAGTGGAGGCATTGCGTAGAGAAACACAGTAGAAGACGTTGTAGAATCCCAGATTGTAGACTTCAATGTGACATGCCTTAAAGATCAGGTGCCAGATGTAGCAGGGGTGCATATCTGTAGAGGATCACAACATAAAAGAAAAGAAACTGTTAGTGAATAGTACACTTGCCTAATTCATAAAAACAAATATTGTGTCACCTGTAACTAAATCTACAGTGACAAATTTCATTCATCTTTTGTTTTCATATCATGAGATTTCACGTATGATGCACTTTTTGCTTACACAGGTACATGGCTTTTACTTATGTTATATATCTTTAAAAAAGCTGAATAAATTACGCTGTTCTTGTGAAGCAACCAAGCTCCCTGACGAAAGAGCATGTCGTTGTCCTAAAGTGCCTGGGTTCTGAACTGCGCTCCCTAATTCTGAATGCTGAATAAAACTGTTAGTCAAAACAAACCTTTTTGCCTTGGATTTTTTTTTCTCTGTACGAGTGTTGTTGTTTGTGTTTTTTATTTTCTTCACATTATCCAGCATCTATCATGGTCCTCCTTGAGTGAACCAGGTAAATGCTGGCTGAACTGCACAAATCCAAGGGTTTTGGCCAGTATACCAGATGCTGTACTGAGTAACGTGGTTGGTGGCTAACCCAGGGTTTTCTTTAGTTCATCACCTACACAGTTTTTTAATTGGACCACCCACATTGGACCATTGGTCTCACTCACTTTTAACTGGATTGAACTTGGAGTCAGGATCTGGAGGGGGACTAGGTTGGGGGGACTTGGGATGGTGGGCAATGGAGGTGACTGTATGGTGGGTTGCTGGGGTTGGAGTTCTTTCTGAAGCTAGATCCTCAGTTAGAACCACAGTCCACAACTGGAACCAGCAGGCAGCAGCTCTCAAGGACCAAAGCAGGCAGAAGCTTTTAAGGTAAGGGCATGAGGGGAGACAAGGGTGGGAGGAGGAGGAGGAGGGAGGTTCTTTTTCCGCCCACTAACATGGTCCTACTGTTTGTACTGCAATGCTTCTAGATTCATCTGGCATTTCCCTGTAACACCAGGGCAATTTTCCTGTAGATTACATTATTTCCTATGGAAACCAAATTGCTCTGTTTTCCTGTATAACCAGTGCAAGTCTATGGGAACAATTTCTCTGTAAATAGCTCCATTTTCCTTTAAATTACAAGAATTCCTGTAGATCTGGGAGCCCAACCGGGTGGAGGATGTTTTAGAATTTTAATGTGTAATCAGGTGCAAAATCGGAATTTGATTCTGAATCCATATCAGACTGTTTTTTGTTTTTGTTTCACAATAAGGATTTTTTTGGCCTTCAATTCCAAAAATCCAATTTCCTAAAAAAATCCCATAACCTGAAGTATTCAGTTCCATGAATCAGATTTCAAGAAACTCTACTGGCGGCTAATATAAATTAATAACATTTTCTGTCTGCTATGTTTGGTGCTACTGACTCTTGCAAGTCAAGATTTCATCTAGCTTGCTTTAAAGAAGAATAGAATAGTACAGCTGTGAGTCCTTGCTGCCTTCACATATCTGCTCTGGACTGACTGCTGGAACTCATCATTGTATGTCAGCTGTTAAGTTGCTTTTAGTTGTTGTTTCCTCCAGAGGGAACAGACACTGCATCTTTTAAAAGTGCTGGAAAATCTCACGTGGCTCTTTACTCATGAGTATATAGTATACATAGTGGGAAAGATTGTGAAATAAAGCCCCCACTTAGAGAAGACACCTTCGAAAACCAGAAACCCATTTTCTCTACCACAAAGCACTGTACAAGATAATGTTACGAACTGGAACAGCTTAGTGAAGAAACTCCTCCTTAAAGAGAACACTTTCTATAAACCAAAACCATTTCCTATACCACAACATCAAAGAACCTCTTTGAGTAGCAGCGTAAGGGGCTACAGCGGTAATTGCAGGGGTGTAGCTGGGGGAATCTGAGCTGTCTCTGTTGGAATCAGCTATCCTTGATAGTTTTCTTTTGTCATCTGCATCAGTAAAATAGAATGAAGCCAGTGCTCAAAACCAAAGCAGTAGAATGAACTAAAGACTTGTCAGGGACTAAAGTACCCACTGCTGCCGGTCGCCCTGCATAAAATACTGCAGCATGCTCAAAGAGCATGCCTTCCAGTCCCCCTGCCTCACAAACCAGTCAGTAATTAAAACAGTCAGGAACATATGAGTCCAAATCACAGACATATCTTACAAATGGTAAGATCAGTTCAAGAAACTGATACATTATGTGGCTTGGCGTAGAAAGCATTTTCTGCAGGAGAACTAGACTGTACCTACTTATGGCTCATATTATTTATGCTTCCAAGTCAAAGTGCTTCAGTGACAGTAATGCCAAAGGACCAAGAAAGTTTATGAGGTGAAATCAGCGACATCCTGAAAAACAGGCTTACTAAATTGATGGGTATTTAGGAGCAAATAAGTATATTTAATTTAACAGTGATGGCTGAAATGTTTGGACTGTAGCTTCACTGATCAGTGTGTCACAGAAGTGCTCTAAATGTTGTATAAGGAGGCCTTGTTCTTGTGTTGAATGCAAGTTATAGGTGTAATTGTGATCATCTGCATTATGGGACATGCATGAAAAAAAGGTGCACTTGGCGCCTGGTAATCAAAATAAAACTCACCTAAAGTTTTATGAAGTCTCAGTATTCACAAAGCCAGTGTGTTCAACTTGTGGGACTTCTATGCACCCACTCAGAAATGGGATACTTTACAAGCATGAACCATCCTGTGCACCTTTTCTTTTCGGCAGTGAAGGGCCATGGGCAAACATCTGTCAGGTACAAAAGCTACAGTTCTGGAGGGCTTTACAACATGTCTGCCCCCACCCCATTGAGCACAGTGCACTCAGCCCTCTTCAGCTATTTACTGAGTGCAAAAGTATTTTTTTTACTTTCTGTAAAAGGAACAAGGAGGTCCCTATGCCATTCCCTACAATCACTAAGATAGAACTGATACGTCCCTCTTCGCTGCACTGTGGGAAATCCAATTTGGCTAGAACAGGTACTTCTGATTCACAGCTTGCTGTCTTGCACTGCTCCAACCCCAGCTCTGACCCTTTGGCTCTTTGGGTCTTCCATGGCCATGCTGGGAGGTACGCTTCTTTGGAGAACAGCACTGTACAAGATGAGAACAGAAGGTGGAGTAGAAGCGTAAACCATTTTCACAATGGGGCACATGAAGCTGCCCAATATGAAAACTAAGTTCTTATAGTGATGCTAACCTTGAAAAGTACCTTGAAAACATTGTTTAGAAGCTGGCAACCAAGATGTGAAAGGATTATGGTGAATAAAAGAAGTTCACAGGTTATTGAAATAGGTTCACATAACTAAATACAGTACCTTGTGAAGATCTGGGTTCAGTCATCAGTTGGAATTGTGGTGGCACCGTGGCACATTCTGTGGTTGTGTCTAGATTTGTTTTGTTTTTTTTGTTATGCTTATTTTTTTAATTTTTTACAAGATGCCAGTACTTCACTAAAATACAGTATTGCTTCTACAAAGGCACAGTTCGTCACTGTTTTATCCCAACCCACCCCCTTACATGGCCCTGTCTGCTACAACAGGGATTGCAAAATATAGGAAAACTGCACCGATCGGCTGTTTTGTTTTGCTGTTCATTGACAGTATCTGTTTATTTAAAGGCCAAATCACTGATCAGTGTTAAGGGGAAAAAAGTTGGTTCTTATTTTGATACTCTTAAGTATTTGTTACTGTTCACTTTGAGACTTCTGATAAAATCCGATTTTATGACAGATTGTGAAAACGTTCTGTGAAATAGGATTTTCTTAGTCTCTTAGCCAGTGTATTTGGTCTTAGTGCTGGAGGCAATATGACTTCTTGGGAACCAAAACCTTTATGACGGGTGGCACCAACTTTTGTACTGGCACATGACCTGGTCATGCACTTAATGGTGAACACCTGTTCCAACTGCCTCAGTTCCTTTGATCCTTGCCATTGAGCGTGCGGCCCAAAGAAGCAAGGATTTCAAGTTACATTTGGGTAGGCATCAATTTTTTTTTCTCACCAGCTCTTTTATGTCATTATGCTGGGCCCTCCGTTATTTTGCCTCTGCGCCTGTAGTAAAAAATCTCTTGGTCCCACTCCCACCTGTTGTACCAGCTGTGTCTCTACCCAGCCATGACATTATGCATTATCAGTACTGTAGATGTCTTGCAACTCGTATTCTTCAGACTTGAGCACTTCGGTTGGGCAAAACAGGAATAGCCATGGGGTTGATGTGCACAACCAGAACCATTAACTATGAATATTGCAGAATGGTCTTAGTCCAGAATGGTGCCAACTGTGTTTGATGACTTCCCCTCCTTCAGGTAATGCAGTGGAGGTCTGGGTGTCCATTTCTTTGACACTGGCTCCCTTCGGGTGGTGGTTGTCACAGACACAGAGGGCCGGATCAGTTCACTTCTTCAGTGTTGGTACCGACCATGGTACCATTTTCAGCGCCATTGTTTGTACAACAGTCAGACAGGCCCTTGGGTCCATTTTTGATACTGTCACTGTACTGTCATCCGTCCCAACCAGTGGTATGCCTATGGTACATTTCTAGGTTCTGACCTCAATATCCATTGCAGTGGTGACCTTGGTAATGGCCTCAGAGTCAGTTCCTATGAATTCCTTGCTAAGGTGTACTGCTGCCTGCTGTTGTCCTCCCTGAGACCCTCATGAAAACAAGATGGTTTATTCCTTGGGATTATCCTGGTGGGAGAAATTTCCAGTAAATAAATCCGTGGTGCCAACACATGTACCATAGCAAGTGTTACCTAGCTTAATGTTCACACTCAGTTCCCAGGTCACATTTTGTCTCCGTCTCCTTGCCCATTGTTTCTTCACCCACATGGTTTAGGATGTCTGGTGCTTGCAGACCTCCCTCCTCCCCCATCAATGTGGGACCTGAATTTCACCCCACTAATAATCCTCCTGGGGCTTGTGGTTTAACACACTCCAATTCTTACTCCTAGGTTTTTTTTTACACTGGGCCATATGCTTAATATTTTCCTCTCTGTTTTCTACAGAGTGGAAGTCACTAAGACCGTCAGGGTCTCTTTCTCATATAAACATACAAACATAGAAAGTGATGGCAGAAGGAGACATTTTTGGTCCATCTAGTCTGCCCTGTAGTAGAATTATCCCAGCCCCCTACTGTCTGTTTTGTGTGAGGCACCTTTGTGCTTATCCCTTGCAATTTTGAATGCACTCACCATCTTGGCGCCCACCACCCCCGGGGGCAAGCTATTCCACATGTCCACCACCCTCTATATGAAGAAGAACTTCCTGCTGTTGGTGGTGAACCTGCCTCCTTTCAACCTTAGGTCATGCCCTCTAATCCTACTGCCTTCTTTGAGGTGAAAGAGTTTGTGTGCTTGCACCTTATTTACTAGTTTAATGTATTTGAAGGTTTCTATCATGTCTCCCCTATCCCTTCTCTGTTCCAATGAATACATGTTTGATTCCGTCAATCTTTCCTTGTAGGACATGCCATGCAGACTCTGCACCAGTTTAGTTGCCATTCTCTGTACTGTCTCCAATCTGTTGATGTCCCTTTTGAGGTGGGGCCTCCAAAACTGGATGCCATATTCCAGATGTGGCCTGATAAGTGTTCTGTAGAGTGGCAGGACCACCTCCCTTTTCCTGCTAATGATTCCCCTCCCAGTGTATTCCAGCATTGCATTTGCCCTGAATGCTGCCTTCTCGCACTGTTTCCCTACCTTCAAGTCATCTGAGATCATGATGCCCAGATCACATTCCTGGTTTGAGGCAGCTAGTTCCTCCCCACCCAGGAAATATGTCTTCTTTGGATTACCTTTACCCATGTGCATCTCCTTGAACTTTTTGGCATTGAATCGCAATTGCCACACTCCCAACCACTCCTTGCGTGTCCTTGGGTCCGATTCCATCTTTCCCACTCCTTCTGTGGAGTTCACCCTGTTACATATCTTAGTGGCATCAGCAAATAGACACGCCTTTCCTTCTAGCCCTTTTGCGATGTCCGGTGTGAAAATGTTGAAGAGTTATGGCCCCAATACTGAGCCCTGGGGCATTCCACTGGTCACTCTTCCTTCTGATGACAATGATCCATTTACCTTAACCCTCTGAGTTCTACCTTGTAGCCAGTTCTTTACCCAGTTAACCACTACCTGACCTACCCCTGCATGGTCTAATTTCTTTACCAGCCTTCTGTGTGGTACCAAATCGAAGGTCTTACTAAAGTCAAGGTAGACCACATCCACCTCTGTCTACCTCCCTGGTAACCCAGCCAAAGAACTGAACCAGATTGGTTTGGCATGACCTGCCCATTGTGAAACCATGCTGCTTTGAATTCTGCCGCCCACTGGTTTCGAGGAATGCAACTATCTTCTGTTTGAGCAATGTCTCCATCAGTTTACTCACCGTGGATGTGAGACTTACTGGTCTGTAGTTTCCTGCTTCTTCCTTACTACCTGACTTGTGGAATGGGACCACTGTTGCCATTTTCCAGTCCTCGGGTATCACTCCGCTTTCCAAGGAGCTGGTGAATAGTTTTGCCAGTCGTGCTGCTAGTTCATTTCTCAGCTCCTTCAGAATTCTTGGATGTATCTCACCTGGTCCCATGGCCTTGTCTACCTGTAGTTTATTTAGTGCTTCCAGTACCTGAGTTTCTGTGAAGGGACTAGTATCAACCCCTGGACCCAGGAGGTCTCCCTTGGTGAGTGCCGTGCCATCCCCTGGATCTTCCTCTGTAAATACAGAGCAGAAGCACCTGTTTAGTATATCTGCTTTTTCATGGTCTTCTTCTACTATCTTTCCTTCTCCAGCTTTAATCCTCACTATGCCTCCCCTAGCCTTCCTTTTTTCCTTGATGTATCTAAAGAAGGCCTTATCTCCTCTCCTGGCCCCCTCTGCTATCTTGACCTCTGTGTGAGCTTTGGCCTTTCTGAGTCCTTTGCTTGCCGCCTTGATTTTTTTCTTTGTATGTATCCCAGTCCTTTTCATTTTTGGTGTCTTGTTAAGTCCTGTGTGGCTTCTTTTTCTCCTTCACCATGCTGGCTACCTCTTTGGAGAACCAGAGAGGATTTATTTTCTGTTTTGCCTTGCAGATCCTCTTGAAGCAATGTTCTGTGGCTGTATGGACTGCCCTCTTGAGTCTTTCCCACATGACTTCTACTCCCCCCCTCTTCATCCGTGATTAAGTTCTCCTTTAGTTCTCCTTCTCAGACACAGTTCCAAGCCTGGATGTTAGCTGTGAATAGCTTTCATGGGTGCCCCCCCCCCCAGGTTTCAGTGAAGTTACAAGATATGAAAACTAACCAGGAACCATTTCATTAACTGACTTCCTTCAGAATGGAATTTTAGTACCATTTATGACATGCCTAGGCTTTTTTGAAGTGCAAACCAAATGTGACTTTATGACTTCAGAAATGGGACGTCGTTAGGCTGATTCCTGTTAGCTTTTTAACACATTGGTGCCAGTGTGGGATTGCTAAGTTCAAAGGAAACATGTGTAATTAAGGAGTTATATATAGGAAGTGTCTTTTTTCTTCTGGTGGCACCTTATTTAAAATACCTCCTGATAGGAAATCTTTTTTTGTAATTTTATATTCTAAAAGGAGGAGCTAGATGACTCACAGAAGGGGTGTGGAGACACAGAGTTTGAACTGATACTTGTGTCTGAAATGTGAGTCATATCATCTTGGGACTCTAGAGAGACACAGCTCTCTGATCTAACTTTAAAAACGCACTTCCAGAGGTAATATCTTAGATAGCAAACATCTAAATGTATTGTGGTAGGAGTTTTGCTTTGTAATTGTCCCTTGTTCTTTTATGCGAGTGTGAGCTCTTTGATATATTGTTCTTTGTGTACATTTGTCATATCTTTATCCATTTTTAGTAACCATATTCTTTAAGATTCTGCCTGGGTCTCCTCCATCATTTTTGCACATGGAGTGCCTGTATTTTTAAGTCTGACAACTGTTCAACGGCTTGATGGTGTTACTAAGCTTGGTAAAAGGTAGGAATTTACCTAAGGTCTCTTACAGAGTTTTAAGCATTCATTTTGGATACCTGGTTAGGTGCCTGTAGGCGAAAGATATATTGCATCCCTGAAGAGAATATTATCTGAGCCTGTACATTTGGATATACTAGCATAAGGTTCACAGTTTGAATCTCCCCAGAACTTGAGACTAAAGGTGATTCGGACCCGAAAGCCAAAAGGAGGATTACCCTGTCTGTTACCTGTTCACACTATAGCGCTCTGAGGTTGGCACTGTGGGAGCAGAGGGTCTGACCTGCGGAGTGCGTTTGTGACACTGGGTAGCTCTGTCTGCCTCTTTCTATCTTCTTGGTAAAGAAGGATATGTGGTGATTAGGCCACGTGGCACATTATATATGGTGTGGGTACATGACCACATCTCATGCCAGTGCAGACAACGGTACTGCCCACCCAAAAAGTTGTGGCTTCTGAGAGGTAATCAGCTTCTCTTATTTTCATTAAAAAAATGAATACAGGTGTGCTGTGAAGTAAGCAATAAAACACAACATGGTGTGCACCGGCAGTACTTCCTGCATGCCTTGGGAAACCTTCAACCACCTGGGAAGTGTGGCAAAATTGTTTTAATGGCACACTGTGAAGTGGGTTATAGTGCACTTATAAGGTGGCTTGTTTTTGTGAAAAAACTGTCTATAAACAGTCTGCTTTCTTTAGTCATTGTGGCTTGACCAGGGGTTAGGTTATACTGAAGTAATTTAACCCGACAAGGGTCACGAGGGAAAAGGGCCTTATGTCACTCAGGTTAGATTAATGAAGGTAACCCAGTCCCTAATGCTATTATCAAATTAAAATGTTTCCTTTTTTATGTTAATGTTTCATACTTAAAATATTAATTTTGTTACTGTATCCTGCTGTTTCTAGCTGTTAATGTGACTCTAAAATGCAGTGATTCCAGTTAGATTGGTATATTTATTACCAGCCTTATGGTACAGTAACAAGGCAGCTGCTCATGATGCTGACACCCTGGGTTCAGAACGAGCCTGGCGTATCATGGTGGGGGTGACCAGAGGGAGGAGGACTGAGCATCTCGGGGGATGCTGTCCTCCAAGGAGGGTGGGTTGTAGTCCCTGCCGAAACATCACCATCTGGTGACAACAGGTGGTGTTGCAATAAGAAGCCCTGAAAGTGATGGCAGATAAAGACTTTAAGTCCATCCAGTTTGTCCTGTTGCCCTACTGGCCTACTGCCAGGCAGGGTCTAACTATTTAATTTGATCAGCACCACCACTGTCCAAGTCTCCCCCCCAGTTGTATCCCCTTCTGCTGCCTCCCCACTCAGAATCACCAAGCCCATGAATCTGTCCCACCCAGCCTTAAAACCAGAGACGATCCCTGCCTCCACCACCCCCTTCAGCAATCTGTTCCATTAATCCACCTATTTCCATGAAGAACATCCTGATCTCCTTCTTAACTTCCTGCCCACCACTATTCACTAGTGCACCCTTGTCGCTGCACTTCTGTTCCTCATGAACAGGTCCACATTGTCGACCTTGTTTATACCCTGCAGAAACTTGTACATCTCTGTCATATCCTCCTCTCCCTTCTGGCCTCCAGTGAGTACATGTTTAGGTCTATCAGCCATGCCTCAGATGTCCTACCCTGTTCTCCCTGGATCATCCTGGTGGCCCTCTACTGCCCTGTTTCCAGCAGGTCCCTGTCCTTCTTCATGTGTGGTTCCAAAATTGAGCACAGTATTACAAATATGACCTAACAAAGGTGCTGTACAGGTACCTTGAACTTTTACTGCATATTTTGTAATAATGAATTCTTTTGAAACTTTGGGTCCTGGCATTTACATTTGTACTTTATGTCATGGTGGGCACTATCTGCGTTTGTTTTGATTGTTCACAAAATTGCACTCTAAGTTTAAATGATACATTGAGAAAGAACTTGTAGATTGACAATCGCCACCATATGATGAAGTGTTAGTGAGGTTGAAGCACTGGGGTGTTCATTCCTGTAGTGTGATCACTGGTGGGTAAGTTTGCTTTAATAGAGCAACTGATATAAATATAGAGGCACCCACATAAGTGCACATTCTGGTTAAATGCACTTTTTTTCTATTTCTCTATTTTTTCCCTGCTTCTTCAGTGTTAAATTATCTGGTTAAGTGCACACTGGTTAAGTGCATATTCCTGTTCTGTGCACATTTTCACAGTTCACCAGTGCATCTATTAGCATATAATTAGCACCTCCTGAATGCATGGCCTATTTTCAGCTGGTGTGAAAGTATTTCAATGAGCATCCTGCCTCTAATGCCTTTTTAACACAGTGACTTAAAGTGAAAAAAATTAAGAACTACTTTAACAAAATGGTTTTTAATCACGTTAATGTATTTTATTTGATATTACACTTGCTTTTATGTTATTCTAAGCACAGAAATAAAGAAAATAAAAAAAAAGCTCTCAGGCTCAGTCTTTCCCATTGAAAACATGTAGGTCTGGATAAGTGCACAACTCGCTTAAATGCACATTTTTTCTGTAGAAAAGGGATGAGCATTTAAGAGGGCTACACGGTACTTGCTTTTCTGGCATTGGCATTTTTCATGAGCACACTGTTCTTTTGCATTTGTTCAGTGTGGGACCGGCCAGCCTTCTAGTGCACACTAAATCAGTTGACAGTTTGTTCAAATTGTTTGTGTCCAGTAAATAGGACAGCTGCCGCTTTTCGGAAGCACTCCTCCAAAAACAGGTGCTCCACATCCCTCAAAGTTGACTAGGTCCCAGCATGGTCTCCTAGGGGTCTGCATTCTCTTACCCCTCTGTTATCTCCTCAGTATTTGTTTGTATGTCTGTTGCAGTTTCTGCAGGTCAGCTTACCTTAGAAAGGATTTTGCAGCTGTAGCCACAACATCGTTTTTTGGTCTTCTTGTTCACTTCTTCCATGCTGGTGGTTATTGCAGCTATCTCCTGTGGTATCAAGCCCTCTAATAACAATATACAGCCCATGTTTTCACCTGATTGCACATCTTCTCTTATAGGTCAATACATTTCCTGTATTGCTTGGTGGGTTGGGCAAAGTTCCCCATGGGACTACGTACTCCCTGTGAATGCCCCTGCAGATGCCACCCTCTTGCTCTAGGTTGTTCATGCATCAGAGCCCCAAATGATCTGGCATTGTTAGTCCTGCAGGCCTTACGTGTTGGACTGTAGCCTCGTGATTGGCTGGCTGGATTCACATGATCCATCCCCCCAAAAGCACCGAGGTTGGCTGCCTTCCTCCCCTCCTCATCCCACAGTGCCTTCACCCTTCCCTTTCCGCCACTTTGCAATGCATAGTTAGTCTGCTTTTGTCTAAATGCAGCAAAGTGAAAATACTACTTCCGCTAATCCTTATTGCTGTGCAGTGACTGCTCTGCATGCCTCTGTGGAAAACAAAAACTCAGCAATCCAGTTTAAAGCATGTACGGCAGCAGCAGCATGACTGGCTGGCTGCAGTCATGTGGTCTGCTCTCCACAGTGGCACCTCGGGCTGCTGCTTTTCTCCTCTTTCTGTCCCACAATGCCTCCACCTACTCTTCCATTCCTTTTCTATGACCAACCAATAGAATATTATGCCATTTTTGTTAAAATGCAGAGAAATTAAAGCAGTACTTCCCCCAGTCCACAGTAGCTGCTCTCTGCTCCCCCTCTGTGGAGCTGCATGTAGAAATAAAAAATGAATGCTCTGTTTGAAGCTATTGTGTTATAATCAGTGAAAAGTTGATTGACAGCTGGCCATAAAGTATGACATAATTTTTTCAAGTGGTAATGCGCTATGATTCAACCAATCACATTTGTTTTGTTTCATTTGCAATTTTATAAATAAATCAAATGTATTGGGGACTACACAGCAGTTAGTCAGTAGACTCTAACCCTGTCATTTCATCTCCAGAATGTGGCGCTAGGCTATTCTGCCTATGTGGGTGGGTCATCATCCTTGTGCTGCCCTGCTGGGTTCATCTCTGAGACATATAGTATGCTGTTGGCAGAGTCTGGCTCAACTGAGTACTTCTTTTGTTCACGAGAAGCAGTAGGGTATGTGGCTCAGAACTCTGACTTGATTTCCTCCAGCCGATCATGGTCCCAAAGCTGGATGGGAACCCAGAGCTTTCAACAGGAGAAAGTGTGTTGCCAGCACTGTAGATCAATCTACTGATGGCCTTAGTGGCAGTTTCTTTTCTGCTTCATTTCTCATTGTGGGGGCTGCCAGGGATCAGAAGAGATGCTTATGCCACTGGCACCTGAACATTAGTTTTCTTTCTCCTGCACCCCCCCCCCACACACACACACAATGATTTGAACAGTAGTAAGAAATTTAAATATTATTAATGGCCTGAGTAATTGGTTCTCATTACTCCACTTGACAATCGTGGCATAAACCATGAGCTCAAAAAGGGCATCAGCAGAGTAACTCCAACAAATTACTTGACTGTCCTTCATGTTAGGGAAATTATTATTGTCATGTATGTAACGTAAAGATTTTCCTTTCTATCCTGAAGAAACTAAGTATTGTTTTAAATGGGGTCATGTTAAAAAAAATAATGATACTGCACATAGGAACCTGAAAGTGCCAGTTTCTGATTAAAAAAGGCAATGTGATTTATTGTTTGGAGCACCAGATTATGATTCAGGAGATTCCATATGTGCAACCTGCCATAGCCGCTTACACCATGTGGCTATGAACAGGCTAATGTGACCTCTCTGTGCTTTGTCCCAGTTGCAAAACTAGATAGACATAAAACCTTGCTGTAGGTGAGAGGGTGGGTCTCAGTTCGGTTATCTGTGGCAAATAAATTGAAACAAAAAGTTTGTGTTATGCTATACTACAATAAAGACTGAAAGGAAGCACTGCTGTTTACCATTCTCATTCACTAGCTGAAAGCTGGGGTTGCCAGCAGGCTGCTTTATTTTCATGTGGGCGGCCATTTTGTATCAGGATAAGCAATGGATGGTTTGAACTTCTTATGGAGTCACTGGAAGTAATGGGTTAAGTTTGCTGATGACACTAAGCTGACCAGGGGTAGACTGCTTTGAGGATGGGGTCAAGCTTCAAGAGGAACTGAATAAGCTGGGCGATGGCCAGACTCCTAGAGCCTTAGATTCAATGTAGCTAGATGCATGGTTCTGCATTTAAGGGGAAAAAACAGAAGTAGAGGCTAACCACTGCGTGGGGTCCACTTGAGGCAGTGGTGGTGGAAGAGGACCTGGGGATCATAATGACAAACGGCAGAAGCATGCAAGCATTGTGCAGCTGCTGTCATGAGGGCTAACCGTATGTAGGGATGTCTCACAAATTGGTCACTCGCTGAGCAGGGAAATTAGTCCTGATACTTTAGGAGGTCCTGGTCAGTCCCCACCTGGAGTACTGTGTGTGGTTCTGGGCACCAAAATACAAAAGGGACATTGAGACAGTCAAGGGGGTAAAACATAGGGCCACCTGAATGATCAGCGGCATGAAGTGCAGAAACTATAAAGAGAGGCTGGAGGCCCCTTTACATGTTCACTGCTCACAAATTCGGGGCACTCTGAATTATTAGTTGCAAAAACAAAATGCCTCTAAGACTATGCCATATTCAAATTACACATCTTTATGACAGAATAATTTTAAAATAACATGAAGTATGAGTAGTGCAAAAAGTGCAGGAGGACAAAGTTAGCACAGAGGCAGATCAACAAAAAAGGTAACCTGTCGCTTTGCCTCTACAAATGAGGCTTCATCTGGGAATTGTCATTTACATGTTTATCCTGAGGAAAAGAAGGCAGAGAGGGACATGATCTCAGTCTTCCACATACTCAAAAGTATCGAAAAGTTCCACCAGTCTGAGATGTTGATCTGGTGTCCTCCAAGAGGATGCAGGGACATGCCCTAAAGCTCAGAGGTGGTCAGTTGAGGGGTAACATTTGGAGACACTGTCTCTCTCATAGAATCGTGAACCTATGGAACAGTCTACCAGTGGATATGAAGATAGTATAGGCCTTTAAGCTAAACCTGGACACATTTCCACAGGCTTGGTGATAGAGTGGGTCAGGAATCGGTATCAACTGGTACATTTGCACAGCACACTTATTTCATCCGTACTTGTGAAGCAGGGTATGGACATGATGGACCTAGTGTCCCTTCCAAAAATATATGACCCTTGTTATTGTGTAACAGAAAATGTACCTTTTCTAAGCTGTCAGTATAGCCCAGAAGTTAGAGTAACAAGCCGTGAATAAGCTTGGTACATCCAGAAGACCTGGGTTTGATTTCCACAACCTCCATGTGCATACTGTGTGACCCTGAGCAAGTCACTGACCCTCCCCACTGCTCCCAGGTCACCCCTGAAAACAGGCCTTGAGCCTAGAGGGCCTTACTCAGTTATCAGAGAATGAATAAATAAATAAGCCAGCCACTTATTTCGTACAAGGAGCTTTCTGAGGTCACCACTTGTTAACATACTATTTGCCAGCAGATTAGGCCTTATGGTCTATCAAGTCTGCTCGAACCTAGATCCTTAGTTGGGTGCCGAGACCCTCCCATCCCTTGTGCTCCAGAAACCCCTATCATCCATCCCCACCCCCCCGGGATAGGCCATCATCTGATACATCCACTTTCTGTGTCTGTCCCACCCTCTCTTAAAGCTCTCCACTGTGGATCTCTGAACCAGCTCACCAGGCAGAGCATTCCAAGGGTCCACCACCCTCTCAGTGAAAACCTCCTCCTCTTTCCCTCACCCTTCCACCTTCCAACTTCAAACCATGCCTCTGGTGATGCCTCCTGCTTTAGTCTAAAGATCCCTCCATGTTTACCCTATTTATTCCCTGAGGTACTTGAAGACCTCAATCATGTCCCCTGTCTCTCCTCTCCTCCAATGAAAACAGGCAGAGCTCCTCAAGTCTGTCCTCGTAAGTCAAACCCTAGCCTCGTGATCATCTTTGTTGCCCTCCTCTGTACCCTCTCCAGGAGCTGTATGTCCCTCTTCAAGTGTGGTCTCCAGTACTGTACACAGTACTCAAGTGTGGTCTAACCAGTCCATTGTACAGTGGCAGAATCACTTCCTTGCTCCTAGAGGTGATCCCCTCATGATGCATCCCAACATCCTGTTTGCCTTGCTAGCTGCTCTCCTGCACTGCTCAGTGTTATTCATACATGTATCCACCATGACCCCTAGGTCTTTTTCCCCTGTTGAGGCTTCCAGCACCTCCTCCCAGGGTGTACCTGTGTTTAGGTTTCCCGACCAAGATGCAACACCTTGCACTTGGTGATATTAGAAATTTAGTTTCCATGTGTGAGCCCAGCTTTCCAGGGTGTCAGGTCCCTTGCAGGGGCCAGCCTCCCTCTTCTCCCTCAACTACTGCTCCTATCTTGGAGTCATCCGCGAAGAGACTCATTTCACACCCTATACCATCCCTGATGTCTGATATGTATGCATTAAACAGGATTGGACCCAGGACCGAGCCCTGTGGTACCCCACTACCAACCTCTGTAGGGTTCGAGAGCTCCCCACAGACCACTACTCTCTGAGTGCGTCCAGCTATCCAGTTTTCAATCCATCTGACCATCAAAGGGCCTACTCCTAACCCTATCAGTTTCTCCACCAGACCATTGTGGGGGACAGAGTCAAACGCCTTGCTGAAGTCCAAGAATAATCCATCCACAGGCTTACCCCTATCCAGTTCTGATGTTACCCATTCATAGAACTCCACAAGGTTGGTTTGACATGATCTACCTGGCACAAACCCATGCTGCCGACTATCCAGACCTCCCACCTCCTCCAAGTAAACCCCCAATCGTTCCTTTAGTATACTCTCCATTAATTTTCCACCACGAGGTTAAACTGATGGGTCTGTAGTTTCTAGGTACTTCCTTGACCCCCTTCACGGTTGGTACCACATGTGCCTCTCGCCAATCCCTTAAGGTACCCTCCCTGTCTCAAGTGACCTGTTGAAAGCTCCGCAAGGGGTGCAGCCAGTATGTCCGCCAATTCCCATAGTACTCTCGGATGAATGCCATCCGGCCCAGGAGATTTGTCTTTCTTTAGGGCCTTGAGGGCAAACCACACCCTTTTGGTGGGGATGGCATCATCCGTCCCCTCCACCTTACTGGTCTTTTTATCCTTAACCAGATGTGACACCCCTGGGGTACCTTTCCCTCCCTTTTGCTCCATTTCTGCTGCTCCCCTGATCCCACTCCCTGCCGCTTCTATCCCCTTTGTGCCTTGCTTTGTAGATATCCCATCCCCCTCCCTAGTGAACACAGAGGCAAAGTACTCGTTAAATACCTCTGCCTGGTCCTCGCCTCTTCCACCCACCCTCCTTCTGATCTCAATCTGCTGAGATGGCCTTAGCTTTTCTCCGCCCCAATGTACCGAAGAACCCCTTTCCTCCATGTATCCTCTGTGCCAGCCGATGCTCTTTACTGGACTTTGCTCCCTCACCATAATGGGTGACTTTTCTAGATGCAAGCTGGGTACATTTCTTATCCCTATCCCTCTTGTTGTTTTATATTTTTTAAGCCGCCTTCTTCTCTGACTGCTACCTGGACCTCACTGGACCACCAGCATGGTTTATGTGACCTTGCTCCCTCACGCTTCAACTTAGCGCAGATCCTGACTGCCCCTTGAAGTCCCCTGCTTTATGACCTCCCATCTCCTTTCCACACTTGTTGTTGAGGTAATCCCCTTCAAGTGATCCTTGAGAATATTTCCCATGCCCATAAAGTCTGCCCCTGAAGTCCACTGCCAGTGTCCTAGATCTCACCCCACTCCCCAATGCTTATTTGAAACCAGACAGTATTGTGGTCACCCCAGTCAGGGGGTCCTGTACAACCATGTCCCTTACCAGATCCCCATCTGCCAGAACCACATCCAGGACATGCCTCCCTTGTGGGCTCCATCACATGCTGTGTTAAGAACACATCCTGGAAGCCATCCAGCAGCCTCTGCTCCTTGGCCACCTTAGAGGACATGGTTCCCCAGTTAGTACCTGGCATATTAAGGTCCCCATCAACACCACTCCTTCCCTTTTTGGACCACACTGGGCAATGATGTTGTCCAGCAAACCATCCTCTAGAACATCACTCATCCCGGGGCCTATATGCTACACCCAGCTTGACCTTATCTCCTGCTGGGGATCGTAAGGGTGACCCATAAGGCCTCCACTGCTTCCTCTGCCTCTTCTACCATAGATTTCTATGTCATCTCTAATGAACATAGCCACTCCACCCCTCTGCCCTCCTTTCTATCCTTCCTACATAGTGTACCCCGCATTAAGGTCCCAGTCATGGTTTTGTTGGCCCACTGCCTGTGACTGCCGCCACATCCACCCCCTCGAACAGCATGGCCTGGAACCTGGCAACTTGTTTCCAAACTCCTGGCATTTACTAACACTACCCCACCCCTTATCCCTGATCCTTTTGTCGAACCCCACCCAGATTCCTTATACTTCCATCCTCCCCTGCTCCTCCTGAAACCTCCACCTCCAGTCTGTTTCCCTCCCCTTGGGCTTGAAGGCTACTCCCTCATCTGAGGGGAGGGCTTCTGGTCAGCCCTCCTTATCCCCTTCCCCTTACAAGTTTAAACCCCACCTTTCTTTGTATGTAGTCAGCCATCCCCTGTTTAAGGACTTCCTTCCCTAATGGGGCAAGATGAAACCTGTCCTTGGTATATAGTCCCTTATCCTCCCAACTCCATTCCAGTTCCCTAACACCCCAACCCATTCTCTTCACCCACTTCCTGAGCATATCTATTAACCTCTGTGAGCTTCATTTTTTTCTCCACTGAGGCCTTTGGTACTGCAATATTCCTAAAAGGAAACATGGTATCCATTATCCCGACAGACTCTGGCAAGTTCTTGGAACTTGCTTGATTTCCATAATGCTATTTCCTCTAGATCATTAGTTCCCAAATGCACCAGGAAATCCGTTTCCTCCACAATCCCTAACCATTTCATACACCATGAACTTTGCTCTGTGCACTGTCAGCCCAGAGATACTCACTACCTTCACCTGGCTATGGCATCCACCCCCTGTCCTCCCAATGGATACCTTTATCATCGAGTCTCCCAGTAACAGAACCTTAACACCGCCATCATCCTTATGGTTACCTCCACTATGCCCTCTCAGCCCCCTCCCCACTTTATTCATGATCACAATTTCATGGGAGTCTTCCTGCCTTATTAGAGACCCTGTCACCTCCCCTTTCTGCCTCCTTGCTATTTTGCCCACTTAACTCAAACCCTCTGAATAGGTGTCCCTTTAACCCTCTCTTATCTGAACCATTTATCCTGGCCTGATGGTTTCCCTTCCCGCGACCCTCATCCCCCCTTGTAATAGTACCCTGTCTCCAGAGGCTCTCTGTGGGTCCCTTTAGCTAGGGCCCCATCTCGGTACTGACCTTCCTGCTGAAGGGGGCTCCTCTCCCACCTCCTTGTCTCCCAGTTCCTCTCAATCATGCTCTCCTCCTCATGTCTGGAATATGTTGCATCTCCCCATTTGCTTAACAATATGTTTCCCCTTCTCCTCTGGGACTATGTCTATCCTTTCCATAGCTGTTCTGTGATGCCCCTATGGGTATCTGACTCCCTCCCGGCCTCTGTATAAGTTTCCTCATTTCCACCAACCCCTTCCTCTCCTCTAGGATGCTTAGTATCTCAAATTTATTGTGACACTCTATGTCAGCCTCCATCAAGTAACCGAGTTTCCTGACTGCATCTCTAAACTGACCCTCTTCTTCCTCTCTTGCACTGTTCACCTTAGGAGCTCCTTCCACAGTCTGCTGTTTTAGGCTCGTGACAACAGCCCCTCCTGACTTTTCCTCCAATCTCCTTTGAATTCAGAATTTTCACCCTGTACGCTTTCCTTAGCATCAACTTCCCTATCTAAGGTCCTCTGTCCCAATATCCCCCTTCTGCTTGCTGTAGCATAATGTCCTGTAATTTCAGAGCTGTCCAGCCTCCCCTCAGCCCCACCCTTCTGCTGCCCATATCCACACCCCTTATCCTTGGACACCCCCAGCTCCCACAGCTTACTCCTAACCAATATACCTCACTCCTAATACAAGATAGCTGTCTACAGAGTGGCAGCCTCCCTCTCCAGGCCCAATTTAGAATTATTGCCATCCCACAGCCTGTGCAGCCTACAACCCTTCCAAGATGCCTGCCATGGTGGAATATGGCCACCCTGATTATCCCCCTCTGTTTATAATAGCACACCCCCTTTTCTCAGTCCCTTTCCCCTGGAGTACAGTTTCTCTCTATACTGACTGTAGTTATTTACAAACCCAATTTCAACCCCACCAACAAAGTTCCCAAGTCTCACAAACACATACAGTCCAGTATGTGTTCAGTCCCACTAACAGTGTGTGTGAAGCAGACTCCAGGTACTGTATGATGTCACAGGCCCACCAACTCCTGTTGCTTCAAAATTTCAGTCCCAAACAGAAATACTGCCCTTCAATCCCAACCCCAGTGGCTTTTCAGTATTTAAGTAAGCCTACACAAAACAGGGTGGGTGGGAGGGCTCTTACACTAACCAGGCAACACATTTAAATTACCTTCTAATTTTCCCTGCCAAACATCTATCCCCAAACCTACAATATCACAGCCCAAGTATCAGTTCAAATTCAAGGTAATAATTTTTAACACATAGAACTAATTTCACTAACAAACTAATCAAATATTTCAGTTTAAAACAAAATATAACTCTGGCCTCTTTTCTACCAACCTGTTGCTTAAGCTCCCAGTGAACAATGAAAGCCACAGTAATTCCTGTTTAAAAGACAAGTTAATTGCAGCTAATGTCCCTCCTCCAAACACCAGGCAAACACATTTAAATTACCTTCTAATTTTCCCTGCCAAACATCTATCCCCAAACCTACAATATCACAGCCCAAGTATCAGTTCAAATTCAAGGTAATAATTTTTAACACATAGAACTAATTTCACTAACAAACTAATCAAATATTTCAGTTTAAAACAAAATATAACTCCTGGCCTCTTTTCTACCAACCTGTTGCTTAAGCTCCCAAGTGAACAATGAAAGCCACAGTAATTCCTGTTTAAAGACAAGTTAATTGCAGCTAATGTCCCCTCCTCCAAACACCAGGCAAACACATTTAAATTACCTTCTAATTTTCCCTGCCAAACATCTATCCCAAACCTACAATATCACAGCCCAAGTATCAGTTCAAATTCAAGGTAATAATTTTAACACATAGAACTAATTTCACTAACAAACTAATCAAATATTTCAGTTTAAAACAAAATATAACTCCTGGCCTCTTTTCTACCAACCTGTTGTGTAAGCTCCCAAGTGAACAATGAAAGCCACAGTAATTCCTGTTTAAAGACAAGTTAATTGCAGCTAATGTCCCTCCTCCCAATCTAGGCAAACACATTTAAATTACCTTCTAATTTTCCCTGCCAAACATCTATCCCTCAAACCTACAATATCACAGCCAAGTATCAGTTCAAATTCAAGGTAATAATTTTTAACACATAGAACTAATTTCACTAACAAACTAATCAAATATTTCAGTTTAAAACAAAATATAACTCCTGGCCTCTTTTCTACCAACCTGTTGCTTAAGCTCCCAAGTGAACAATGAAAGCCACAGTAATTCCTGTTTAAAGACAAGTTAATTGCAGCTAATGTCCTCCTCCAAACACCAGGCAAACACATTTAAATTACCTTCTAATTTTCCCTGCCAAACATCTATCCCCAAACCTACAATATCACAGCCCAAGTATCAGTTCAAATTCAAGGTAATAATTTTTAACACATAGAACTAATTTCACTAACAAACTAATCAAATATTTCAGTTTAAAACAAAATATAACTCCTGGCCTCTTTTCTACCAACCTGTTGCTTAAGCTCCCAAGTGAATTACTTTGTTCTTGTACTGTGGAACAGCCTTCCAGCAGTGGTGGGTGTGCAGGGACGTAGCTACAAGGGTGCAGGGGGTGCAGTGGCACCCGAGCCCACGAGGTTTGAGGGGCCCAAATCACAATTTTGATGTTTATTCAAAGCTGGGAAGGGGCCCTGTAACATCGCCTTGCACCCAGGCCCTCTGGGAATGTGCTACGCTACTGTGGGTGTGGAAACAATACGGGGGTTCAAGAGTGCATGGGATAGACATAAGGGTGCCCTGGAGATGTGCAGAACAGAAAGCCGCAGATCAAATAGGATCTGGGGCTGCAACAGTGAGTAGGGAAATGGGCCGACTAAGTGGGTCGTATGGTCCTTATCTGCCTACAGACTCTGTGTTTCTAGGACATTCAGGTAAGGTGTACTGTTACTTTAAGATAAAAGTAATAAGAGCTGATCACTCTGTTGCCCTAAGTATAACTAGTTATTATTCTAACGCCAAATTATTTCTTTTAACGAGATGTCATCAGTGTTGTCAAAGCAGCTTTAACAGTAAAACACAAGATCACCTCAAATAAGATTTTTTACAATATGTCTTTAATAATGCAGAGGAAGCTTTGCAAGTAAAGTGTAAGATCAGTGGTCCCACCCATATTAAATTAGAATAATGTACAGAGTAATGGGTGAATTATGTATAGGAAGATTTCATATGCCGGATGTTTCTACTGCCCCTAATCTGCATATCCTGACCTCTTTCCTTTTTTATCAAACACATCTGCACTCGCTGAGAGAGTGGGTGGTGTGAGAGAAAGAATTTGTCAACGGTACTGTACTTGTAAAATGCACTTGCAATTTGAGAATATATTCTTCTTAAGCTTTCCATTTCACAGCTGTAAGAAGGGAGGAACATTTTAAAGGGAAAGTAGAAAGGAGTATCATTTCTAGCAATATTCTTCTACAGTAAACCTGCCAACTTGATCTACTTCCTCACTGTGATGGAAAAGTTTTTTTTTTTTCTTCTTAGTGAGTGAAGATGACACTAGGAAACTGTGCCCCTCCAGTTGTCACACAAGCATAACTAATGCCAAGGTTTTTGCAGTTGTTTGAAACTTAATTGTACTTCATTTAAATAGTATTTTTATTTAGATACTGTAATTATGAAACAACTTCCAGTTACTTCCAGAATTGAACTTTATAAAGTACAGCATTATGGTAGATCTGTACAGAGATGGCTGATGGTACAGCTTTAGCACCTCATTTTATTTTTCAGTTTTACATGAGTTATGTTTTGTACTTCATTGACTGTGTAGGACTTTTGGGCCCTCCCTCCACCCATCATGGGCCATTATTGAGATGCCATTGCATTGAGATGTCAGTCTAAAGTTGCCACCTGTGGAGGACTGACCCCAGCTCTTATACAGTCAGTACGAGGGCTGGGCGAGCTGGCTATAACCCAGTTTACATTCCAGCCTAGATTTCTGGGAATTTGACCCTGAAGATCTGGGTCGATCTGAGTCAGCCTGCCTCTGAAGAGGTCTGGATATGACTCCGATCAATTTCTCTTAAGCACTCCAGTTCCAATTTTTGTGACAGGGTCCCTACTCGGCTATAGGGTAGTTTGCTTATTTCTGCAACATTATTTATTCACTTCTGTGGAAGGATAAAGTGTGGCCATCAGCACAGATGTCATACGACATCAATGATGACATCACATGATGTGGGAATCCAGGCACTATGGGAAAATTATGTATTTAAAAAAGGCCTTAAAATTAATTAAATCAGTGGCACTGCATACGTTCTGCAGCAGTATCCAAGTTCTACAGTTAAGTCCATGGCCATGAAATTGTAGAATTCGAGTGACCCTGAGATAATCAGCTTGAGGAAGGCCAGTCAACACCCACCTAACTTTTGGCTGAAACAGTCCAAGTAGGAAAATACCTGCCTAGAGACATCTTGCTCGGGAGCACTGGCAGCCTGTACCTTATTGCTGTTCTTTTGTGTGCCTGGCATCTATATTGATCTTTCTATTTGAGCTGTCTCCAGTCTTCCTTGCTGTGCCTGTAGTTTGAAGACAGGGTTCCCTTTGTTCTCACCAGGCCTAGTGACTGAGTTTCCTTTGGTCCCTACAAATGACATATCCCCTAAACACAAACTAGTGTGCGTGGACCACTGTTGTATCCCTTTATTTTCCTGTTGCTTGCTGATGGGGATCCGCCTCAACCACCAGAGCCAATACATGTGGCATTATTTCCTGTTCATACAACTTGCCAAACTTAATTGTTGTTGGGGATTGATTTTGTTTCAGTGTTTTGATGCACCACTTCTTCCAAATCCCGCTGTCTTTCAGCTTTTGTGGTTATTGCAAGCGCAAGACGCTTGCAGCTCGGTTGTAGAAGGTGTGATGTGCCCACCTTCCAGTGGTTCAAGGAGTGTGGTACCCAAGGTAGTTGCTGAACTTGAGTCTCCTGTGCACTATGAAATAGGACCTTGAATGACAAACATTAATTCTTGAAGATGCATGATGAGCTTGGGAGAGGTACAAGAAAATGGGCTTTCAGTGACTGGACTGCATACTATCAACTAAGAAACAATTGTGTTACGAAAACAAGGCCAATTACTTTGCAGACTAAAGGCCCTCTAATTCTAGTTTATCCAGGAATGTCTGGAAAGGTGTCTGATCCCTCTTGGGTAAGAACCATCTCAGCAGTCTAACATAGCTCTACCATGATGGCAGGCTAGTCACAGATGACAAAGAAATAGCCAAATCACTGAATCTCCACTCCACCAGCTTAAACCTCTTCTTCCATACTCACTGAGATTCACCCAGCCTTCTTATTCTAATAAAAAAGGCATAAGGACACCTTAAATTTGTTGTTACAGACTGACTTCTGTAAGAGTGTTGGGGCAGATGGAATTGACCCCAAACTAAAGATGCAGAGAATCAAAGCTTTGCCAGTGAAGCTGGTGCAAAGTGAGGAATTTTGTGCTATGTGTAGCATAGTAAAGTTTCTTACTTTGCCCCCAACTTTGTTTAGCGAAGTTCTTTTAAAAACATTTTTAAATACTTAACTGGCCCCACCCACTGTGCAAATAGCTCCTACCCCTTGTCCACCTTCCAGATGTTTAAAATGAATTTCCCCCACCACGTGACTCGATAGCATCCACCACCGTCCTCTCCTCCACAATGTCAATGCAATGTTCCTTAAGTATACCTAGAAGTAGCCCAAATGCAGTAAAATCCCCCCAACCACCACCACTGGTGCTAAATCAGTCCCTCCACCCATGCCATCAACCCCTAATTTAGCTGAAAACCTCCATGCTACTTCCCTGTCTGACTCGTGAAAGTTTGCAGTTGTGGTGGTTCTTGGGTGAGCAGTTAGGGGAAAGTAAGAAAAAAAGGCATGTCAGGTAGTGTATTGTACTGGCAAAATGATATGCCTCAGGTGGGTTGAAGCAGGCAGCCAAAGGCTGAGTGCTTCCACCAACCAAGAAGTGCCATTATCCCAGTACAGTGCATCCCCCGGAAAGCCAAATTGTGATTATGAAATGGGTCCATTTCCATGTGTAGATAAATTATTACTTTTCAGAAAAACATTTTTCTACAATTTAATTGGCAAAAACAGAAAAGTAAACAAAATTGTGAAAGAAATAGTAGTACTGTTGGTACATTGTTGTGTGGCCACATGGGCAGTAGGTGGTGACAATGAGGAATGCTGTCAGTAGGCACAGGCGTGTAATGTAAAGGCAACAGTGAGGCCAGGCAGCAGTTTCATTGGTGATGGTAGAGTAGGACCTGATTAGCGGCAGCTACTGGGAGTTCTGCTGGGCATTTAAACAACAGTGGCCAGTCTGGCAAGTGTTAAAAGGAGGCACAACCAGTGTGTGTGGGTTCAGGCCCAATCAGCATCAGTTAGAGGGAGTCCCAGGTGGACATTTTACTAACAGTTGGGCTTGGTGAGTATTTGAGGTGTCATGGTCATTTTCATGACACATGGTCAGTGTTTAAAAAAAACAAACAACTAAGTTTACAGTACTTTAAGGTTGGTAGTGCGCTCAGCCCAGATGGCATAAGCCATTACCTGAGTCACAGTCACTGACTGTAGCTGACTCTGTAAAATAAGGATCAGCATTTTTGAGGACCGGAGAAACAGAGAGCCAGCGGAAGTAGTGGCTGGCAGTAGTTTTTTAGTAAATCATGTCTCAAGTGCTGAAGCCAGTACAGGAAAACTAAGAGCTGGTAGTAGTACAGAATTGGCAGCGGTTACTAGTAATATCAAGCCAAAAGCTCTTTGTTAGCAGTTTAAGGATGTCTGTAGGAGAGAGAAGGCTGGAGACGTGATTTATACCAATGAGTATTTTTACAGAGATCAAGTTAGAGACACCATTTGCGGCACTGTGGGCTAAGTCAGGCAGTAGCTGTGGTGTGTGGCATTTACAAAAGACACAATCAGGGAGCGCTGTGCAGCTGTGGTATATGTATAGTTATAGGCAGTTTTGTCTTGTTTGGATGGGATGTTTTTAAAAAGTTGCTTTTTGCTCCATTTTAAATTATAAAGTGGTCTGTGTTATACCTATCAGATAAGAGGTTAAATCGAGGTCCTGTCTGTCTTTTCTGGTGTCTGTTTTGGTTAAAGTTATAGATTCTACAGCACTTCTTGAGACGAGTAGGGGAATTTTCCCAGTGTCCTGGCCAAATTTCTCCGTTCACGGAAATACCACCAACAGCACAGTCTGGTTCAGTTTCAGTTGGTTTGCATCTGTATTCCCATTCCTCCCCAGCCCTGGGCAAGGTTTGAAATATGCAGTATTGTCTAGCCCTGGTCAATAAAAATGAAATATAATGAAGCCAGGGCAGCCATGTTAGGTGTGGGCATTTCAGCCCTGGTTGTGAGGTGGATGGTTCTGGGGAAGATGAAGAGGTCACAGATCTTTTTCAGTGCATTTGTGCTGGGATATTTGCAACTGGGTTCCACACACCTTGATCAATCAGGTTTCTGTTTTTTTTGTCTGTCCATTTCAGAATTAGCCTTAAAGGCTATGGACTGTGCAAGAGGTAAGCTAAATGAAGAGAGTGGGTATGGTTGGTCAAGTATCAGATTTCTTTTTCACAGAGATTGAGGAAACATTTGTGATCTACAGTTCCTTTATCACTTGGAACAGTAGCTTTCTGTAAATGGCATTACATATGCAAACAAAAAGTTGGCTGTATTTTTGACTGTGCATTAGCAAAGGAAATTACATTCTGCAGTGATCTGTAAATATTTTCTGTGCTCTCCAAATCCCTGGGAAAAGATGGTTTTGAACTATCGGAAGTCCAGAAATGCCACTTTCATACCCAATACAGACTGTGGCTCAGAATTACATTGAATAATCACAATCGACTTGCAAAGCATCTGTAGGATAGCTCTCTTCCCTCAGGAAGGGGGGATTCCATGACTCACTGCTCGACTGTCACCTGGAGGAATTCAGGTGGTGGCGCGTGTGAGTTTCGTAGTTTGGGGGAAGAGCAAGTGTACCACAGAGGTGGAACTCGCGTGTCGTGCTCATTGCACATCCAGCTGAGCCCAGGGGAGAAAATTAGATGGAAAAATAGAGGACAGGCTACATGAAGCCCTGCCCGTTGAGCTGCTGGCCCACCCAATCTCCCCAGTCCGCTGGAGGAGATACGGAAGGGCCGCAGGTGGCAGGGACAGGGCTAAGAAAGCCACCCGATCCATCCCAGAGGATAAACACTTCCGTAAAAAAAAAAAAAAATCAGCTTGCAAGTGAGTTGATTGTAGAGTACGTAGCTCAAAGGTTGCTAAATGCTTGGACCATTTTTGAAGGCTGCACTTAAGAGACAGATTGTTATACGGCATACACAGTGGGAGCTCCAAGACTAACTTCAAAGTACATCACACATATCAGATATTAAGTGTGTAATAAATCTAGACATATAATATTATAATTTGAGATGATGAAGCACAGTTCTCTCGAGTTACTAGGAAATCTGGAAGTGGTCAAGAGGAGGAGGAGTACCAAAATGGTGTCGGGATTGCATGAGAAACCATAGGAGGAGAGGCTGCAGGAGCTCAATATGTACTCCCTGGAGGAGAAGAGAGTGAGAGCGGAGATGACTGAGATCTATAAGCACCTCACAGAGGTGAAGAAGGTGCAGAAGAGGAGTCTGTTTCATGGGGGCATGCTATAAAGCTTAAAGGGTTGGGGGAAGCTTAAGAAGGATGTGAGGAAATACTTCTTTACAGAAAAGGGTGGTGGATACTTGGAACAGTATGCCTGAAGAGGTCGTGGGGTAAAAACTGTGGGGAGAAACATAGACTTTAATGGCAGATAAGGGCCGCTTGGCCCACCCAGTCTGCCCATTTCCCTACCTATTGGATAAGCTGCAGATCCTAGTTACCCAACAGCCTACTTCCCGTATTGCCTTATGTCTGTCTCATGCATTCTTGAATTCCCCCACTGTTTTTGACCTCACAACCTCCTCAGGAAGGCTGTTCCATGCATCCACCACCATCTCCATGAAAAAATACTTCCTCATGTTGCCCCTGAGCCATCCCCCCTCTATCTTCAAATTGTGCCCTCTTGTTCTTGCACATCTCTTTTTCTGAAAGATGCTACCCTCTTGGACTTTGTTGATTCCCTTGAGGTACCTGAAAGTTTCTATCATGTCCCCACCCTTTCCTCGAGGGTATACATATTAAGCTCCTTTAGTCTCTCTTCATTTGGCTTCTGTTGCAGACCCTGTACCATTTTAGTTGCCGTCCTCTGGACTGCCTCCATGCTATGTCCTTTCGGAGATGGGGTCTCCAGAACTGTACTCAGTACTCCAGATGGGGTCTCACCAACTGTCTGTACAGAGGGATAACTTCCTGTTTTCTACTGGTGATGCCTCTCCCTGTGCATCCCAGTATCTCCTAGCCCTCCTTATTGCATTCTAACATTGCTTGCCTACCATTTGGTCATCTGATATGACTACTTCCAGGTCCCTTTCCATTTTTTTTGTTGCTAGTGTGCCCCCCCCCCATTGTGTACTCTTCCCCCAGGTTTTTGTTTCCCAGTTGCATTACTTTGCACTTCTATGCAGTGAATCTAAGCTGCCATACATTTGACCATTCCTCCAACCTTGCCATGCCCCTTCTCATCCTGTCCACCCCCTCTTGTGTTTCAACCCTGTTATAGATCTTTGTGTTGTCTGCAAAGAGGCATGGTTTTCCTTCCAGTCCCTTCGCAATGTCACCCATAAAGACATTAAAGAGGACTGGTCCCAGTAATGAACCCCTGTACCCTGCTAGTAACCCTCCTTTCTTCGGAGTGGACTCCGTTTACTATTACCCTCTGTGCCCTGTAATCCAGTCAGTTTTTTTCCCAGGCCAGCTAACTTGTTTATTAATCTTTTGTATGGGACTGTGTCAAATGCCTTGCTAAAGTCTAGGTAGGCCATGTCCACAGCCCCTCCCTGGTCTGCTACTTTGGTCACCCAGTCAAAGAAATCTATTAGATTTGTCTGACACGACCTTCCTGCTGTGAATCCATGGGAGCTTCAAATACACTTGGGATAGGCACTTGGGTATAATAAGCAGAGGTAATGGAGGAGGAAGGGACACCTGTGACCAAACAGGGTCCAGGATATAGTAATAGGCAGGAAGATGGGGCAGACTAGATGAGACTACCAGTCCTTGTCTGTTGATGCATTCTATGTTTCTATGGCTTCACATAGTGGGAAGCACATGGACAGGAGTCAAAAACACTGTTTTTGTAGTAAATACCTTTATGAACCAGAAAGCTGCAGGTTCTGGAATCAGTACTGCAGAGGCTATGGAAAGGTTAAACACACAGAGAACATATATTTAGAAGACAGCAAGGTGATGATGTTTGAACCAAAGGCACTCAGACCAGAGCAAGAGGAGCATGTTGTAATTTTTTTTGTATAGTATTTTTTCTCCCCGCAACTGCAGTTCTTCCAGGGATATACCTTGATCCTAGGGATGTACTCTATCCGGTCCAGAGCCTCCTTGGCCCCCCTGAACCCTAGTAATCCATTGAGGGAGGCTCCCAGGGGAAGGGCCATCCTACCTCCTGAGGTAGTCCACACACTTGTTTGGATCAAGAACCAGTGCCAGCAGGCACAATGACCCACTTATTCTCAGACTGTCAGTTTGACATCAGTGGGATGTTTATTCCTCCGGTGTACCCCTTCCCTCTTCCCCGACTTAAGAATAGCCTGTGGTCTTGCACACTCACTGTCACCCTGTGGCAAGAGCAAGCTCCCTGGCCCAGCCATAGGGGTCACTGTGGTACTGGAGCTCACCGCTGACCCTTACTGGACGAAGTGCGCTGTCACATGGCAGCTGCCTCGGCCTGGCCTATCTCCCAGTGCAGTAACCCTAGCTTGCTGATGAACTCTGGTCATGTGCATGGCTATGCAACATGCTGCCACTCGGCTATCAGGTGGCCTGGACTTTGTTACTTATAACTGGATGACAGCAAGCCTAGGCCAAGTGAGAACAAGATTCCAGATCATAAAAAGGATGCAGATTTAGAATGCTGCATAGAACTTAACAAACTGTTTAATGCTGTAGTGGTCCTAGTATGAACAAATCCAGAAAAAATGGTTTGATACCTTTTATTGGACCAACAAGGATGTTACAAAAAGAACAAATATCTTGAGCTTTCGGACCAACAAGTCCTTCTTCGGAAGCTTAAAGCTTCCAAAGGACTTGTTGGTCCGAAAGCTAAAGCTATTTATAGTGTATAGTGGAGTGTTGTTCTGTATAGAATTCCATCTCTTTCAAAATAATGTTGTACCACAGTTCAAAGGTCATGGAATGTGATTCTACCCTTCCGTGGTAGAACAGCATTCTGGAACCTCCAGAGACTGCATGTGTCAGTTTCATTTTGAAAGCAAAAGAACTCACAAACACACATTTCACACAGTACTATACACTATAAAAAATACAGGATCAGCAACTCTATGCACAACTGGTGTGTTTTGCCACCTTGGGGTTCTGATTCCTGTGGACCTTTCGAGCTTCGCTCTCGAGGTCAGAGGGAATCAGAACCCCTCTGTGGCAAAACACACTGGTTGTGCATAGTTGCCCATCCAGTATTCTCTGTTTTTTTTTTTTTTTTTTTTGCATCCTTGTTGGTCCAATACATTTGTTCTGGATTTGCATAGAACTTAAGTAGTAGAACTAAGAGTGTTTCATAAAAACTTAACGTACATGTTAAGGCACTTAAAGCAGAAACTGTTACTGTTGCAGCTGTAATGGTGCTTGCTATTCAAGACAATGTATAGGAAAAGGTTCAGTGATGTAGAACTGCAACTTCCCAGCTGTTCTTTAACAACCTTTCCTGCCAGCCACAGATCATAAAACAATTTGAGTCTGTTTATAATTAGAGTATAACGGGCAAGAACTGATATGTCCAGTAGCATAAGGGAATGGAATACCTTTATTACTGTAGGTTGAACTTGGTTGAGCCCAGTCAGCCTGGATAGAAGGATCTGCATAACCTCTCCAATTCTGTCTGTAGATGAATCTGGATGAATACTGTATATGAATAATGTGCTGAACTTTTCCTTGATTCATGCATAGAGAACTGCGTTAGTCAAGTGCAGGCAGTGCATGTCAGTTAACTAGAGGCGCCCCTTCTGTGCTGCTACATTAACTAAGGAAGTGGGTTTCAAAACTTGATGGTGCTTGTACATTGACTTTGCCTAAGAAGATAAGATGACATAGATGGTTGCTCTTCATGACCAGAAGTGTTGTATAAGTCCTCCATAACTTCAAAACTATACTGAGATTTTAAAAGATTGGGTTGCTGCATATGACCTGCCCAAAGAGTTTATAGTAGATAATAGACCTCTGTTCACAGCTGAGGAGTTTGGCTCCCTTTTGAAACTGAACACAGTGAAACATATTAAATCAGTCACATGCCACCCTAATAGCTGTCTATTAGGAGTATGCATGAGTGGGTTGGATGTCACTGGGTCAAAACACTGTCTCTGTGTGTGAAATAAGGTATTTATCACTTAACTATACATATTTAAAGTCAAATAATAAAAATAGCACAGCTCTGCATGCAGCAACTAGGGGAGCCAGATCACTGTTCAGTCCCAATAGGCTTCATTAATTGCACTGCTTAGTTGACTTTGGAAAATGCTTGCCTTCATATGTTATAACAGAAAAGCAAACCAAACATAACAATGCTGTCAATTCCATCTTTGGGTCCTGGTAACATCATTAACTATTCAAACGTCTCTCTTATGGTACATGATATCACCAGATTAACCCCTACGAAGGAATACAGCATTGTTAGATATTGCATCTTTCTGTATGTACTGTGTTTATTTCAAAGTGAAAAGATAAGCTCACTGAAAAGGAATATCTTATTCACCGTAGTGTCCAATCTGTGGTTGACATATACGGATTGAAATGCAAGTATTATATTAGTTGACATGATAGTTTAAAAATGTACATAAACCTTGTATATTTTTTATTGTGTTTGTGTAATAAATGTGTGATTGTTCATCTCTGATCAGAATACCATGCTCCTGATTTTTAATGTTTTAAATATTTGAAAACCTGATGTTGTGTTTGGCAATTGACCTTTAGCAATGCCGGGTGTTTTTGAGGAAAATGGAGAGGGAGAGGTCAGAGAGGGAGAGAAAGAAATGTTTTATTGAAACAAATGAGTTCTGAAGTGGAATGGCATAACGTACATTGGTACTGTCAGTTTTTAGGCCTACAATATTCTGACCCTTTTATGCAGTGTCTGGAATCATATCCAGTATATATCATAAAATACTTACTTCCAGTGAAGGATTGAAAACTGGGCTACTTTTTGTTTATTTAGTGTAGTATCGAGTAGTCCAGTCAAAATGTGGACTACCTGCACTCCCATGCCAGACTCTGCCCTAGGTTGGACACAGATATACGAGTGACCACTACCGCAGCTGCGAGGAACAGGTATCGGCACTTGAAAACCAGGAACACTGGAGGAAAGCTGATTTTACAAATGTTTCAGTACTGAAGGTGAGACACAAGTCTCATTACATTCAGGAGGATGCCAAACAAAGCCCCGGCACTTCAACTGAACTGGTCTTCATCAGGGGACGTGGCCTTGTCATGCAGACATCTATAAATAGTGCTAATAATCAGTTATATAAAAATCAAACTAATCTAATTATATAAAAACATAGAATTTGATGGCAGATAAAGACTGCTTGTCCCACCTAGTCTGCCCATTTTCCCTACCTACTGTAACACCACAGACACTACTTGATCACTGGCTCCCCCCTCCCTTTCCTCACCACTAAGGTTCCCTTTTGTCTCTCTCATGCCTTTGTGAATTCCATTACAGTTTTTGCCCTCACCACCTCCACTGGGAAGCTGTTCCAGGCAACTACCACTCTTTCTGTGAAGAAGTACTTTCTCAAATCTCCAGAGTCTACCCTGTTCCAGCTTCATGGGGGGGTCAAGCTGGGTATCACTGAAGAGGAGAAGAACCTAGGGGTAATGATAACAGGGACCATGAACAACGCTGCTCAGTGCAGGAGAGCAGCTGCAAAAGCGAACAAAATGCTAGGGTGCATAGCAAGGGGGTTTTCGTCCAGGTGAAGAGAGGTGATCTTGCCCCTCTACAGGTCGCTGGTAAGGCCGCACTTAAAGTATTGTGTGCAGTTTTGGAGGCATTATCTAAAGCGTGATATCAGGCTACTGGAGGGGGTTCAGAGGAGGGCAACAAAGATGATATGTGGAATGGAGGGAAGAGACTATGACAGCAGGCTGGGAGACCTGAATATGTACACCCTGGAGGACAGGGGGGACATGATAGAGACATTCAGGTATCTGAGGGGAATCAATAAGGATGGGGCAAATGGAGTCTTTAAGTTAAGGAGGGGGAGGGTCACCAGGAGGCACGGGCTAAGAATAGAGGGGGGGAAAATTTAGGAAGGAAATGAGGAGACACTATTTCACAGAGAGGATGGTAGCAAATGGAACACCCTACCAGAATGGGTGGTATCATGTAACTCTGTGAACAGCTTCAAAGGGATGGGACAGGGAACAGGGGAGAGTGAGGGTGGGGGAGGTGGGGTGGCAGTGGGATGACAAAGGGGAGGAGGGTGTGGCAGCTGCAAACTAGGGGTGTTGGCTGCACACTTGAGCAGACTTAGATAGACCAGGTGTCTGTTTCTGCTGGCACATTTGTTTGTTCATAGCATGACCCCTTGTTCTGGAGCATCTTTTTCTCTGAAAAAGGCTTCCCTCCTGTGCCTTGTTTATACCTGTGAGGTATTTAAAAGTCTCAATCATATCCCCCCTCTCTCTCCTTTTCTCCAGGTTGTACATATTAAGGTCCTTCAGTCTCTCCTCATAGGACTTTTGATGCTGACTCTGCACCATGTTAGTTGCCCTCCTCTGGACTACCTCTACTCTGTTTATGTCCTTTCGGAGCTGTGGCCTCCAAAACTGGACACAGTACTCAAGGTGAGAACTCATCAGTGATCTATACAGTGGCATCATTACCTCCCCTTTTCTGTTGGTGATATCCCTTCCTATGCACCGTAGCATCCCACTGTCCCTCCCCCAGCCTTATCACACTGTTTGGCCACCTTTAGGTCATCAGGTATGATTACCCCCAGGTCTCTTTCCTGTTTGGTGGTCCCAAGTACCACTCCCCCCATTTTGTACTCTGCCTCTGGATTTTCTGCACCCCCAGGTGCATGATTTTGCACTTCTTCGCGTTAAAACTCATTTGCCACACTCTTGATGAGTCCTCAAGCTTCCCTAGATCCCTGCTTATCTTTTCCTCCCCTTCTGAATTGTCTACCCTATTGCAGATCTTAGTGTCATCAGCAAGAAGGCATACCTTCCCTTCTAGCCCCTCTGCAATGTTGCCAATAATGACATTAAGGAGGACCTGTTCCATTACTGATCCCTGTTGCACCCTGCTAGTCACCTTCCCTTCCTTGGAGTGGACTCAGTTTACAACTACCCTTTGTTGCTCATCTCCCAACCAATTTCTTATCCAGTTCCCACCTTTGGCCCCACTTTTAGGCTGTCCAGCTTGTTTATGAGTTTCCTATGTGGAATGGAGTCGAAGGCCTTCCCTGAAATCTAGGTAGGCCACATCTACCGCTCCACCCTGATCTACTACTTTGGTCATGCAGTCAAGTAAATCTATAAGATTTGTTTGACATGACTTCCCTCCAGTGCATCCATGCTGCCTCGGCTCTTGCAAGCCACTGGATTCAAGATGTTCCACAGTCCTTTGCCTCAGTAGTGATTTCTATAATTTCCCCACCACCAAAGTCAGGCTGATTGGCCTGTAATTGCCTGCCACCTTTCTGCTACCCCTTTTGTAAAGTGTGACTACAGCCGCCCTCCTCCAGTACCACTATTTTCTCCATTGAGTGGTTGAACAAGACTGTCAGAGGTGCAGCCAAACCCAGCACCTCTCTGAGCTCCCTCAATATCCTTGGATGTATCCCATCTGGACCCATTGCCTTGTCCACTTTCAGATTTGCAAGTGCCTTTAGGACTCTCCACTCTGTAAATGGACTGATGTCCACCTCCCTCCCTTCAATGCCCCTGAAACTTATCTGTGGTCCCTCTCCTTCCCCTTTCCTCTGTGAACACTGAACAAAAGTATTTGTTCGGGATGTCTGCTTTTTCATTGTCCCCTTTGACACACGCCCTTCCTTCCCTCCCTCCTTAGCCTTACTATCCCTCCCTTGGTCTTTCTTATTTCGCTTATATACCTGAAAAATGTCTTGTCCCCTTTATCACTGCCTGGACTATTTTCTCATCCATTTGCACCTTTATGCTCCTGACTGCTTTCCCTGCCTCGGTCTGCTTCTCCTGATAGATCACCCTATCCTCCTCCTCCTCTGTGTCTCCTTATACCTCCTGAATGCCAACATTTTTGCCCTTGCTTTCTCAGCCACCTCTTTTGAGAACTGTAGTAGCCTCATTTTCCTCTTGATTTTGCTTACCTGCCTAACGCAGAGGTTTGTTGCCTTCTCTATCCCTACTTTTATTTTCACCCACTGTTCCTCCACCCCACCCAAGTCCTTCCTCCCCCCGCCGCCAAGGCATCTCTGAGGCATTCCCCCATCTTTGCAAACTCCGCCTTCCTGAAGTCCAGGACCCTTGCCTTGCTGTGGTTCGCTTCTGCCATGGTTCTTGTATTAAAACACACTGTCCGGTGATCACTGGTCCCCAGGTGGCCACCCACCGTGACATCTGCAGTACTGTCCCCATTGGTGAGTACAGGGTCCAATGTTGCTCCCTCATGAGTGGGCTCCTTTACTAGTTGCCTGAGGAAGTCCCTCTTCAGGGAATCTAGTATGTCGCTGCTCCTAGTAGAAGCTGCAGTTGGGATGCTCCAATCTACAGCCGGCAGATTGACGTTCCACACGAGCAGTACCTCCCCCTTGTTAGCTATCTTTTAGATGGCTTCCACCAGAGAAATTATCCTTACATTTTAAAGTATTCCTGTTGTGCATGGTACTAACAACACTGATAAAGCCCCTAGTGAATCAAAACCAAGTGCTAATGTAAGATAAAGCATTACAATGAGACATACCTCATGAGAAAGCCTTGTTAATTGCTACAGACCATGTACTCTTTGTCTTTTACAACATTGGAAGACATACATTGATTATTAGAGGGCTCAAGAAAAAGAGAAATAAAAGAATATGACAAATGTCATACATGCAAACCTGGGATACATATCCCTTTTAAGGGCTAAAGCACCATTTGTACAGAAGAAGTGGAATGGTGTGTGCAAAGTTATCAGCTACCCACAAGTAGAGGGAGTGTTCTACAAGTTTTTAGGGTTCTAGTTCGGTTTGGGTTCGGCAGGGTATAGTTCGAGTTCAGTTCAGTTCAATTTGATAAGTAGAAGTTTGAGTTCAGTTCAGCTTGAGTGTTTTTTTTGTAATTTATCAGTTCACATTATAATGAATTCACCCTACTGCCTCCATGTGGGTTCTTCTCATCTCACATGGTCTGGGTTCACATTCGGTTTGAGTTCATCTGTTTTTGGTTTTTTTGAAGGGTTCAAGTTTATATTGGGCGAAAATTGAAAAGTTCGGGTTTGGTTTCGGTTCAGTTCATGGATGAACCCTGGCTCTAGCCACAAGAGCACAATAGAAGTTACATGGACACTGCCAGCTTTTAAGCCTATAATATTTTTATCGTTTTCTGCAGTGTCTGTAATCATATCCAGTGTATATTGTAAAATACATACCTCCAAGGAAGGGTTGAAAGCTGTGCAAATGTTTATTTAGTGTAGTATCGAGCAGTTCACTCTAAAAGTGGACTATCTGCACTCCCAGGCCAGGCTCCACCCTAAGATTGACACAGATGTGTGTGTGTGTGACTGCTGCTGTAGCTGACAGCCAGTCACTTGTTCCACTGGATGCAACCTTGGGGAGGGCTCAGTTGAAATGCAGGAGGCTAGCATTTGGAGCAGACCACTGAAAACCATACCTCTGAACCATTAGTCACCCAAATGTGTGATTGTGTCACTCAAAGTGTGTGACAGAGATAAAATGTGTGATACATTATAAAATCATGGAAATAAAGCTCTTAAAACTGTGCAGAATTGTACTTTGTTACCCATGAAGGTTTCTATTAGTGGAGTATCACAGATGAATTTCTACTTTGAAGTCACAGTGTAAAATGTGGGATGACTCCTTATATGTGTACCTTCGTACCTCTTATCTGTCCTCTCCACACCAACTCCTCCCACCTACTCCCTCCATAACTATGGCTGCCAGATCCTGGCTCTCCCTGCTAGGTCTTCCACCTCAGGGCAGTCTGCTTTCTCTTATTACTTCCCTAAACTCTGGAACTCTCCTCCTTTAGCCATCCGATCTGCCCCTTCCCTTTGTTCACTTTCCTCCCTTTTTCGTAGTTTCATTTCCCCCCAACTGCACCTGACCCACCCTCCTTTCACTTTCCTCACTTTCCTCCCTTCTTCATAGCTTCATTTCCCCCACCTGCAACTGCACTTCACCCACCCTCCCATAATCCTGTAAGCAATACTTCTGCATTTGCCATTTTAACTGCTTCCTAAACTTGTATTCTCTTTCAGTTTCTTTTAGCACCTACCCCTCCGATATTGTTCGTTTCCCTATGTATTCCCTATTCCAATCTCTTGTGTTTTTTTCCTCAGAGGGACAAATGTTCTGCCTATCCCTTACTTCCCTCTCCCGAGTCCTCACATGCCGAGACCAGTACACGGACTGGGTGTTCACCCTGCCATGACTCACCCTTGTGGGGTTTCACCTATGAGGAACAAAGCAATACTCTCTTTTTTCTACAAACTCCCACTCCATCCCTTCTTTCTCCACTATCCTACCTTCTCCTTTCTGTTTCTTCTCCAATATCAAAAAGTTATTTCATAAGAGTCAGCCTTGTGCACAACATCCTACTGTATTTTTATCTGTCTATAATTATTGTAAGGCACTGTATGACGTTGCGTGTATTTGTATCCGTGTTATGTATTTCAACATTTGCATTCCCCCCTCCCCCCAGGATGCATCTGGAAATGAGCTCTTGTAGCTTAGTATGCCTTTTCTGGTGAACCTCTTTTAAATAAAATAAATGCATAACTGTGTGGCTCATGGAGCTTCTGAGGAGTAAAATGAGTGATGTCACTCATAATTTGTGACATTTTTGAGGTATGTTCCAATTAGAAATTCCAAGTCAGCACCCCAGAAATGAGGGAGTTTTCCTAATTTTGACCATTAAAACCAGGGAGATTTTCGCACGGCCTCAGTCAGTGTGCAAAAAAAGTATACAATTGTAGAATGTAGTGCTAGAGCCATTTAATGCTCAGAAGAACAGTTTTTCATTTTTATCCTAATTTTTTAGACATTGGAATTGTCATAAGAAGGCGGAGGGGGTATCCAGCATGGGCAGCATCTGGAAAACTGGGAGATATAGAAGATATGTCAAAACAACAAAAAGACCTTTCACACAAAGAAATGCAAAATAATGCACATGGGGCACAAATACCCTGGAACAACATATCATCTGGGGGGTGGAGGACATAGAATGCTGTAAGCAGGAAGGGAACCTGGGGGTTGTCATCTCTGAAGACCTCAAGGTAGGGAGTCAGTGTGACAAGGTGGCAGATAAAGCAAACAGGATGCTGGGTTGCATAGGCGGGGTATAACCAACAGGAAAAGGGAGGTCATAATGCCACTATTCAGGGCATTAGTGAAGCCACACCTTGAGTATGGTGTCCAGTTCTGGAGGCCTTACCTACATAAAGACATAGACAGGGTTGAGGCAGTTCAGAGGAGGGCAACCAAGATGGTGCAAGGATTACATCACAAGGCCTACGAGGACAGGCAGAAAGAATTAAATATTTACTCCCTGGAGCAGAGGAGGGACATGATTGAGAATTTGAGACATACAGTATAAGTACCTAACAGGGAGGAACAAGGTGCAGGAAAATACAAATTTGCATCTAAAAAAAAGTTCCAGGACTAGGGGACATGGGATGAAACTGGAGGTAGGGAGATTAAGAGGAAATGTGAGGAAGTATTTATTTACGGAGAGGGTGGTGGACAAATGAAACACTCTGCCAGAGGAGGTGGTGGAGTTGAAATGATTACAGGATTTATGAATGCATGGGATAGGCATCGGGGATCCTGGTAGTCCGGGGTGGGGGGAGACAACCAAGTTCTGCAGAAGCTTGAAGAAGCAAAGGTGCACAAATGGGCAGACTAGGTGGGTCGTAGGCCTTTATCTGCCATCAAACTCTATGTATCTATGTACCTCATTCTTAACCCTCTGTAGGAAGTACAGTAAGTAGTCTGTGATGTTTGCTTAATTAGAATAGGGACACTGCTTGAAAAGGCTGAAATCAGCCTCCAGACCCTTAACTTGGCCTTTACTATATTTGTCATGTACTGATGTCAGACTGCTCCAGTTAACATGATTGTGTTTTGTCAGTAGGCAAGCTGGTTGTGACTTTCTTTACAAACCAAAACTATGCCTGTTCCTGTTCAGGCCTGGGCTGGCATTTACTGTGTGGGTGCCCACCCTCTGTCAGCCACCATCCTGCTCATAAAAGAAAGCCACAGGTGGCAGGAGGGCCAGCAGAATGGGAGAAACAGCGTCTGCACTGCATTTATGATGGGGCCTCTGCCACCCACCTTTGCTAACAAACATGCCTGCCACCCCCACTCTGCCTCAGCGGACTACACATGCTCATCAGTACCTGGCAGTCTGTGGCTTGGTCGCTGGGGCCTTGCCATAGGAAGCAAGTCATGGACAAACCAGGGGTATGTAGCGGGTCTGGCCTAGAATGGTTGGGATGCCAGCAAGCATTTGTGAGGGGCTGTCAGAGCATCACGGATGGCTAGGAGCGTAAAGTGGGGAGGAGTGAAAGGCTGGATGCAATAAAATGTAAAACAAAACCAAAAAAAAGTTTCTGCTGGGCAGTACTAGAAGTGTGCTTTCCACTTGGGTTTTACTTTTGTGCCTCTCTGCCCATGCAATACCCCTCTCCTTTAGGCCCCGACAGTGGGCTTGCTGCGTATTGAATTCACTTCCCACCTTCTGGTCCCTGCCTCCAGACTTCCCTGGTTGCTCCCTGTGTGTCATGTTCTGGTTTATCTTTGTTAGGGGTGACACCAGAGGAGAAAGTACTGCAGACGTCAGAGTTGGGGGGGTCAGCAATCTGAAAGATCAGGTGGCATGGGGAGAGCTAGTCGGTTGTCATCCAGGATGCAAGAACAGAGAATTTTTACCTGTCCTCCCAGCCCTCCCTCTCGCATGCTTTAGCATCCTGCATCCAAGTGCACTTCTACCAGGCCTTTTCCAGGAGTGATTTAAGAATGATTCATTACCAGACCCTCCCCTCAGGAGGTCATCCTTTCTGCTGGCCTCCTTATCCAACGTCCCGGGGATCAGGGCACATACCTGGCTGCTCACCAGTGTGTAAGAGCAGTGCCCCACCACTCGACATCACAGAACCAGCTTCCTCTCAGGTTTTAGACATCCTTAGTTTAGCTTTTCATAATTTTCCTCCTTTATGTTAGGAGCCTTTTTTGACTTCCAGCAAGTTGAAGTGGTTTTCTGAAGACCAAAGGGCAAAAAAGTCATGGAGTAAAAGAACTAAAAAGCTATTGTTTGATGAATCTCAAAACACTGCAACGAATGAAACATCAGGAAAATCCAGACCAATGGTTACAGCTTGCTTCTTTCATGTTCCTGAACTATTATGTGAAAATGAATCCATGTCTCTTGTGATATATTGCTATTCTACTGTGGACAGCATAAACACAGTCCATTTGACAGTAACAGGCTGAGATCTTTCACAGCATTGCTTTCAAAGCGGTTGAGTTGAAGTTTTAGAATGATTTCCTGACACTCAATCCATCCTAAATATAGCCAAGCTCCTTGGTGTGCCCGCCACCTCTTGTTTGAAAACTGAGGCTGGAAATAGCTAAATGAGCCTAGGGGCTACATGAAATTGTAAGGGTTCCCAAATGATGGGCAGCAGGGGGTTGTTGTATACTTCTAAATTGTCCTTCGCTAATTGTATCTGCCTCTCAGGAAAGTAAGATGCATCTTCATTTTTCATATGCAGTATTTTTCCGCTGTACATGCCAGAAGAGTGAAACAAAATCTCTTTTTTTTTTGTGCTTGGACTCTTTATTTTTATGCCAGTATAGTAACCCCACTAGTGTGGTGCATAATTAAGACTGTTCATGTTGGGAAGGGAGGCAAATCTGTTCTGCAACTTGGGGTTCTGTTTGAGTGCCTGAGGTTTACATGGAATTGCGATTTGTATTCTATTTTTAAGTGTAGATGGTTAACTGTTACTGCACTAGTCCTTGGAAAAGGAATACCTCCCTGCTCTGCTCATGGTCATCACCCAAGTTGATATCGCCTATATACTTAGTTGAGATCACTGTAAAGTTTGTGTAGGGATCTATCTTCTGGGGGCCTGGAGCTTTAAAAGATACACCACCACCCCTCATGGCACCTGTTACTACACATTTTGACACTCACCATTTAGCTGAATATGGTACTTAATGTTACTCGAAGTGCAAGTGCCAACAAAACCACCAAAATAAGGTGCCGGCAGCAGCTCTAAATGGTGAGTGCTTTTTTTTTTTTTTTTATTTGTGGTAGTGGGTGCATTTTTTTTTCTTTACTAGAACAGCACACTGTCACAGACAGTGTTCTCCTTGCATGGGCCCAGCTTCCATTCTTCTGGCTTTAAAAGAGAGCGGTTTACATATAAAAAATTGCATATATTTTTAAAACTCCAACCCTGACTGTAAATGAGTGCTTTGTATTACTTTCACCATGACAATCTGGAAGCAGTGGTACCAAAGAGAACTGGGAACCTATGGTAGTTTTTAAACCTGCCAGTGCCATATGGTACTTGGCCCTGAACAAGTCACCTATTCTCACTGCCTCAATCCTTCCTGCTGTAACAATGGGTAGGAGTTGGAACCCACTGTAAGGCAACATATTGTATATCATTTAGACTTTCTTGGGTATATTAAATGGGGGAAAAAAGGCCAACAAACTGAGTCACCTTCCTGTCCTCATATGCCTCATACAACAAATGAGAAATACTGCTAAGAAAGAGATTAATGTACACATTGTATCCCTTTACTGTATGAACTGTATACCAGTACTGTGCTTCTTAACTCATACTCTGTATCCCTGATACTCTTCTTTTTTTGTTTTTTTTCTTCACTGTACCTTCTCTTCTTTACTTGTCCTACCTGGTCTTTAGTAAAGCCTTCTACACTCTGCCTCACAGGAAACTTATCAAGAAATTGAGCAGCCTAGGGGTGGGTTACAAAGTGGTAAATTGGATTAGAAACAGGTTAATGGATAGGCAACAGAATGCGTGGTTAACAATTATTCTAATGATGGGAGATTGACAGGTGGGGTGCTGCAGGGCTCAGTACTGGGACCAGTTTTCAGTGTCTTCACAAGTGACATTGCAGATGACCCGGAAGGGAAGTTATGCCTTTTTGTAGATGATACCAACATCTGTAATAGGTGGAAATCAGCAGGGGATGAAAAGAATACTTAGAGATTGTGGGAAACTTGAGGAATTGGCAAGAGTATGGTAGTTGGGGTTCAGCCCCAAACAAATTAGCATTACGGTGAAATGCTGGTAGCAGTATTGAGCACTGAAAAAAATGTTTTCTCTCTTTTTTGGTAGCTGGTGAAATTGCTTGTTTTAACATTAAGATGGGCAACAACCAACAGTAGAGTTTTAAAAGTACTTTGGAAAGTAAGTATTTTTTTGATATGCAATAGTAAAGTAGCAGATACAAATATTAGATCGGGTTTATTCGTGACACAGTTTAGAAAATCGGTGACCATCTAATGGCTAGCTGATAGATAATTAAGATAAGTGTGGTAATCGCGTGCCCTTGTAGTGACAAAAGTGGTGAAAAGCCTTTAGTGGGGCTATGATATAAGAATTACAAAGTTGGGATAATTAAGTGAATTTAATGGCAAGTCTCGGGTAGAGTAGTTAAGTAGTATAATGAGCAAAATAGTCATTAAATGAATGGCATGAACTCCAGTGTCTTTGAACTGTGGTCTGTGAACACTTTGGTTAATAAGATTCTACAAAGATTTTTCTGTAAATGTAAGCAAATATATTACTGGATTATTATAACATATATATTTTCTAAAAAGTCTTTTTAGGAAGCCCTTTGAAAAAGCACTATATGTGCGAAACGTCAGGGCTAAAGAGAGGGAAAAATAAAACGTAAGAAATTTATCTCAGAGTCTGGCTTCCTTCAATTTCTTGTCTGTGGACACCCTCAAGTTGTGGTCCAGTGCCAAAAAGTGCAAGATCATGCACCTAGGGCATAGGAACCCAGGAGCTGAGTGTAGGATGGAGAGAGGCACTGACAGTCACTAAGCAGGAAAGGGACCTAGGGGTTGTCATATCTGTTGACCTCAAGGTGGCAGGACAGTGTGACAAAGTAGTGGGTAGGGCAGATGGGATGCATAAAGAGAGGTATCTCCATCAGGAGGAGGGAGGTGGTGTTGCTACTGTGTGGCTATCTGGTGAGACTCCACCTGGAGGATTGTGTCCAGTTCTGGAGGCTGTATCTCAGAAAGGACATAGGGTAGAGGAGAGGGCACATGATAGAGACATAAAAGTACCTCATGGGGGTGAACAGTGTGCAGAGGAGGAGTCTCTTTCAGATGGGAAGAGCACTAGGACCAGCAGCCATGCAATGAAACTGGAAGGGGAAGGGGGGAGTTCAAGAGGGATGTGAGGAAATACTACTTTTCTGAATGAGTGGCACATGCCTGAAATAGACAGCCTTTGGATGTGGTGGAGGTGAAAACAGTAGAAGACTTCAAGCATGTGTGGGATAGACATAAGGGAATTGTGGCAGGAAGGTCTTGTCAGACTAACCTGATAGCTTTGTTTGACTAGGTGACAAGGCAGTTGGATGGGGCCACACTGTGGATTTGCTGTACTTCGGCAAGGCTTTTGACTTTGTACCTCACAGATGCTTGCCAAAGAAGATGGAGAATCTGGGTGCGGCTAAGGTCATCGTAAACTGGGTGGGTAACCAACTAAAGGGGAGGCAGCAGAGGGTAGTGGTCTGGGGTTAAATCAGAAGAGAGGAAGGTCACGAGTGGGGTTCCACAGGGGTCCTTCCTGGGTCCAATCCTCTTCAACATGTTCATCAGTGACACTGGTGAGGGGATCCAGGGCAGGCTGTGTCTCTTTGCAGATGACAAAGCTCTGTGGGAAGGTGGATAGTAACAAGGGAATAAAGGAAATGCAGAGAGACTTGCAAAAGCTGAAGGGGTGGTCAGGGGTTTGGCAGTTGAAATTCAACACCAAAAAGTGCAAGGTGATGTACTTAGAGAACAAGAACCCCAGGGCAGAGTAGTGGATGGGAGGGGTGAGACTCAGTACCATGGCTTAGGAATGAGACCTTGGAGTTATCATCAGCGATTCCCTAAAGCAGTTTAGTCAGAGCAAGAAGGCTAGCAGCAAGGCAGATTGGATGCCTGGATGTATTGGGAGGGGTACTGATAGCAGAAAAAGGGAAGTATAGGAAATACTAATTTACAGATTGAGTGGTGGAGCTGTGGAACAGGCGGCCAGCTGAGGTGGCAGGTGCCAAAACTGTTAGTAGTTTTAAGCATGACAGGGACAGAATGAAGGGTACAGTGGTTACTCAGGGTGTCAGAATCAGGGAGGAAAAGGAGAGGGTGGGGAGGGATATGACCATGGAGGAACTGTAGGCCCCAGGGCTAAATCGGGAACTCTGTCAAACCAGATGAACCTTTGGTCTTTTTCTGCTATCACTGTCCATGTTTCTATGCCTATAACACTGTATATAAATATTGGTGGCTTATAAATGTTGGCTGGCAATATAGCCTAGTGGTTAGAGTAGTGAGCTGTGAACAAGCTTTGTACATCCAGCAGACCTGGGTTTGAATTCTGCAACTTCTGCTTGCATCCTTTGTGACCCAGAGCAAGTCATTTATCTCCCTGTGCTCCTCGGATGTGCCTGAAAATAAGCTTCAGCTCAATTTGGCTTTCCCTGCCAAAAATTGTAAAAAAAGAAAATTTAAATAAATGACTTATCACTCCAATAAAAGAAGGGGAAAAAGAGAAAGAACCTATAAAGAAAATGACCTTATTAGCTGTAATGATTAATAAATCAAAGGCTGTTTGTTAGTTAGGTTTTCTGTTTTATAGTATCAGTCATGTATTAACATACGAACATACGAAATTTGCCAGCAGATAAAGGCCTAGAGGTCTATCCAGTCTGCTCGAATGTGCAGCTAGCACCCCTTATTCTGCAGCTGCCCTTCCCTTCCCCTTCATTAACCCTCCCCCTTGTCCTGTCCCATCCCCTTTTGAAGCAGTCCACTGTTCTACTGGATACCACTTCTGCAGGTACCGAATTCCATCCAGCCACCACCCTCTCTGTAAAAAAGCGTCTCCTCATCTCCCTCCTGAACCTTCCTCCCTCCAGTCTCATATCATGGCTCGTGGTGTCCCTCCCCTCCCTTACTTTGAACAGCCCCTCTGTACCTGTCTTGTTTATTCCTATCATGTACTTAAAGGTTTCAATCATGTCCCCCGTCCCTCCTCTCCTCCAGTAAGTACAGGTTCAACTCCCTCAGCCTCCTCTCGTATGATAAGTCCCCCAGCCCCTTGATCATCTTTGCCCTGTGCTGCACCCCCTCCAGTAACTTAATGTCCCTCTTCAGATACGGGCGCCAGTACTGCACGCGTTACTCCAGGTGCGGTCTAACTAATGACCTGTACAGTGGCAGAATCACCTCCTCCCTCGAGGATATACCCCTTGCAATACAACCCAGCATTTTGTTGGCCTTTGCAGCTGTCTTCCTACATTGTACTGAGTTGTTCATTGACCCTGTAATGAGCACCCCCAGATCCTTCTCCTACTCTGTCTGGCCCAGCTCCACTGTCCCCAGCTGGTAACTCCTCCTTGGGTTCTTCATCCCAAAATGCAGCACCTTGCACTTTTTGGCATTAAACCCCAGTTGCCAGGTGTCTGATCAGGTTTCAAGCTTTGCCAGATCATCCTGCAACCCCTGCCATCCCCCTAGGTCAACCGCCACTGCTCCTACCTTGGTGTCATCAGTAAACAGACTGATCTTGCTCTTGATGTCCAATGATATGTCCACAATGAATATCCCAAACAACACTGGCCCCAACACCGAGCCCTGTGGAACACCGCTCTTCACTACCCTCGGGTGTGAGAGCTCCCCACCCACCACCACCCTCTGTTACCTTCCCTGAAGCCAGTTCCCTACCCATCTCACCAGCTTTGCACCTGCCCCTGTGCCTACTAACTTACTTCCCAGGCTTCCATGCGGCACCGAGTCGAATGCCTTGCTGAAATCCAGATACAGGACATCCACTGCATGGCCCCTGTCCAGTTGCCTAGTTACCCAGTCATAGAATTCCACCAGGTTGGCTTGGTAGGATCGGCCCCATATGAAGCCATGCTGTCTGCTGTCCTGTAGTCCTTTGGCCTCTAGCCTCTCCTTCAGGATAGTCTCCATCAGCTTACAAACAATGGATGTGAGGCATACTGGTCTGTAGTTTTCCGGTTCATCCTTGGAGCCACTCTTCTGGAGGGGCACCACATGAGCCATCCTCCACTCCTGAGGTACACACCTCGAATGTAGTGAGACATTAAATAGGTCTGCCAAAGGTCCTGCAAGGACCTCTGCCAGCTTCTTCAGTATCCTGGGGTGGATGCCATCTGGGTCTGACTCTTTATCCACCCTCAGTGCCTTCAAACCCTCCCGAACTCTGCCCTCCATGATTTCCCCATCTGTCACCCCTTCCCCCCTGTTTCTGCCATTTCTCCCCCCTTGGGTGTCACCCCCCTCTTCTCTTTAGTAAATACTGAGCAGAAGTACTCATTTAGTGCTTCTGCCTTATCGCACCCTGCTTCCACCCAACCCTCCTTCCTAATCCTTACTATGTGGCCCTTACAGCCCTTTTCTCCCTGATGTACCTAAAGAAGTCTTTTCCCCTCTTAATGCCTTGTGCCAGCCTGAGTTCCTTAGATGCCTTGGCTCCACTTACTGCCCTTGTCACCTCCTTTGATTCCACTGGCACCTCCTTGTCCTCCCTCTCCTGTTTTCTTGTACTTCCTAAAGGCAGCTCTTTTCCTCCTTACCTTTTCCATGACCTCCTTGCTCGGTTTCTTAGCCCTAGCCTTCTTGCTCTGGGCCTTGCAGCAGGTTTTGGTTGCCTCCACTTTCTCCAGTTTTATGAGCTCTCACCTCTGGTTAGTGTCCATACTAGATTGAATTCTGGCCAGGTACCCTTTTACCACTTCCCCCATCCTCCCAAAGTCTGCCCTCCTGAAGTCCAGCACTCTTGTACCAGATTCCACTCCTTCCTTGCCCATATCCAATGTGAGCCATACTGAGTGGTGGTCACTCCCTGACAGCGGTTCCTCCACTGTAAGTTCTCTCACAAAGTCCCCATTTGCCAGCACAAGGTCAAGGGTATTCCCTAACCTGGTTGGTTCACTGACCATTTGCAGCAGGAAGCTGTCCTGGAAGGCATCCAGCAGTACCTGCTGCCTTCTTTTCCTGGTTGTTGGGGTACTCCAGTCTACGCCTGGCATGTTGAAGTCCCCCACAATCACCACACTACCCTTCTCGCAGGTCCTCCTGATCTGTCCCACTAGTTCCCTGTCTGACTCCTCCGTCTGAGATGGCGGCCTGTATACCACTCCCATTCTAAGAATCCTATTCTTGGAATCCTGGATTTACATCCAAAGTGACTCCGTACTACCCCCCCTTCCTCCCTTACACACTTCAGTCCTTCCTTCACATATAGTACCACACCTCCTCCTTTCCCAATCACCCTGTCCCTACGAAATAACCTGTACCCTGGTACAGACAGGTCCCAGTCATTGTATTGGGTGGTCCATGTTTCTGTGATGGCTGCAGTGTCCACCTCTCCCTCTGCCATGAGCACCTGTAACTCTGCAGTTTTCCTCCCAAGGCTCCTAGCATTAAGGGAAACCACCTTCCACCCTTAACATCATTCTGTGTTACTTTTAGGCAGTCTTTCTACCTGTATGTTCTTTAGGTTTTGGGAAAGGATATGTCATATGGCTTTGACCGGTTTGCATTATTAGCTTTTGTAAAGATAACCAAGGTTATAATATAGGTTAACCCACCCTTATGTGAACAGGTTTCATCCACTCAGGAAGAATTATTTGCCAGAACCGGTTTAATATCCTAGCATAGCATATATCCTACCTCATGGGATGTTAATATTAACCTGTGGGTCAAAAGATCATGATGCAAATTACTCACAACCACAATGCAATTCCTCATAAAAGCACACCTCTTGCCTCTCCCTTCCAAAAGTGGTAATGCTGTGAACAAATAAGACAGCTCCCTGAAATCACTTAAAGTGGTCACAGCACTGCATCACACACCCTCTGCACTGAGTTAAAGGGACTTAATAAAGAGAATAATTATGACAGAAATGATAAAAATATAATTTGTTAACCAGGTAAGTGCTTACATGTAAAGTTTGTTCTTGTGAGAGACGCAGTGCAAGAGCATATGTACTGTAATAAGAGGACAATACAGAACAACATTACAGGATACATTTAGTGTAAACAGAAGAAAAATCTCTAATAACAGAAGCAATAACTTACAGTAATTATACTAAATATTCCTTTACATGTTTCTTAACGGTAACCACTTACCGATATTCTAGAATATCAAGATGGCAAATCTTTGCACAAGTTTGGGGCTTGCAGCAAAAACTATATTTGTCCCCACTGTATGTGATCTTCAGTTCTGGAATCTGAGAAGCATTCTTTTTCATGGATCTCAAGTAATATTTTGATTGCGCTAGTTTAAACAAACCAGCAATAGAATCAGGTGTTTTGTTTTTCAATGCTTCAGCATAAAGATTGATAAAATATTTTATTCCTGTTTTCTGGTGAAAACCATAATGGCTCTTAGTATTATAAAAAATGATGCATCTTCAAATCAGCTGGCAATACAGTTTGGAATTGCCCCTTTTACTAGACTATAGGTGAGGAAGTAGTTCACACTTTCTGCGCTTGTATGCTGTTTGGAGAAGTCTAGGAACTGGTGGTGTTTTGCACAATGACTGTCGTAATGTACATAAAAAAAGTATGTGTAATTATGATATGACTAAAATGATCTCAGTTTTCTGCATACGGAACATGTGGCACACCCTGAATTTCAGAGGTTATAATTTTAGGGATGATGTCAGGAAGCACTTCTTCTGCCAGAGGACAGTGCACTTAGGAACAGCCTGTCAGCAGAGACATGGAAACAGTACAAATCTTTAAGGCAAGCCTGAACAAATGTATGCTTACTGAGGGAATCATTGGATACCCTGGTGAGTAGAGTGGGTAGGGAACCCCTTTAAATTAATGCATACAGTATTTGCACTGCATATATATACCTGCGTATGAAGCAGGTGGGAGGCATAATGGATGCTGCGTTACTATGTTAACTACATTTGCACATTGTATTTTATACATTATGTTGCTAATGTTCCAGGTCAGGAAAAAGCTAAATTGTTTTCTGATAAACAGCATAGCAGTACATATTTTTTTCTTTTAATCTGCTTTGTAGACATGGATTTTAAAGAGAATTTGAAATAGGCTGTCATGTATGGTTGTGTGTAATTAGTCATTTCCAAAGTGAGGGCAAATATCTTTTATAAATCAGTTTTTTTTGTGTGTTTTTTCTTTGATGATTGGCACCAAATGCATGGCATTGTTCTCATGTTTTAAAATGATTTCCTTTTATCCACTATTTAAATGTGGATGTTAAGCGGAGATTGTGAAAAATAGATTACTGCCTTCATTAATACAGGTTTGACCTACAGAGTCTCCATGTATTTTAATGATTAAAAACCAAAGTACTAAATAATAAATTATAAGAATTTATAGGAGTCATCATCTTGAAATTAGCTTACTGAATGTTCTTATCATAATAAATCTGAGTGGGTGTCTAATTCAATGTTAGTTGAATAAAATTGCATGTTGCAGGTGGGTATTAAAAAGACTCTTTCTCTGAAGACAACAGCGTTGAACTGAATCATGGGTGATCTGAAAGGCAGCCTTGGTTTGCTGTACTCATTTAGCACCATGTGTTTGCAATGCAGTCATTAGTGAAAACTAAATGAAGATGTAGATCACTGCAGTGATCTGGCAAGCCGTGCATCTTTTATTTGGTGCAAAGAAATGAAAAACATATTTCAAGACCAGGTACGCCTCCACAAAAACTTTGTATAGCATACAGTAATATTTAGACAAGGTTCAGGTTCTGTTTCAAATTAGTTCTGTATTTCTTCTCGCCATTGCTTATTACTGCAGTCATTTGCATGAAAATTGGATCTTTGTTTCTGTAAGACTTTGTCTGTTTTTGTTGCTTATTCCACTCTTTCATAATACTCTGATTCTGACATGTATGTATGCATGCATGTATTTATCGATGTATGTATGTATTTATCTGTGCATGTATTTATCGATGTATGTATTTATCTATGCATGTGTTTATCGATGTATGTATGTATTTATCTATGCATGTATTTATCAAAGTATGTATGTATGTATTTTAAATCTGTCAACTGAGAGAAGCACATTGAGCTGGAGCTTATTTCCAGGTGCGATCCCAGAGGGGTGGGGTTAAAATGTGGGTAAGAAATAAAATAAAGGGACAAACACAAAGTACACTATTGAATAAAGTGTCAAGTGCCTATGTACAGTACAGAATATCAGATGGCGCATGGTATCATATTTGCAAACTTGCAAGAATTTACAGATTTACTACAAAAGACTGAAACTCACAATACCGAGTGTCAGGATCCCGAGGCTGATATCCCAAAACTCGGAATCCCGACACTCGGTACTTGCCTGTGGCAGAGTTTTTTGAGGGGCTTTGTCCCCCTCACCCATCTTATGTAATATAACAAACTCCACCATGGGTGAATACCGAGTGTCGGGATTTTGAGTTTCGGTATATCAGTCTCAGGATCCCGACACTCGGTATTGTGCATTTCAGTCTTTCGTAGTGATACCGAATTTACAATGGCCCAAAGTGGCAGTTTAGTATAGTAACATAAAATATGAGATGGTACAAGGTACAACACTTCACAAAAGTACAAAAATGTACTGTGTTGAAGGTAATCATTAAATTATTTAAGTAGTGGAAATGTTAAGTAATGGTGTAAATCTGGATTTACAGCATAACTAGAAAGGAATCATTAAAGCAGTGAAACTGTGTGTGTGTAGATGGGGGAAGTTAATGCACCACCTAAAACTGATGTGAGTGGCTAGCTGCAGGAGCCGGGTGGGGAGAGAGAAGCCAACACAAGTGATGTAAGAGGAAAGTTAGGACAAGAGATGAGTAAGTAGATGAAGGTGGTTCCAGAGATTAGGAAAGCGGTCAGAAAATGAGGAGTGACCAGCAGAGATTTTGCAGTGTGGGAGAGATAGCAGGCCAGTAGTTAGCCAGGAAAGAGAAGCAGTGTGAGAGACGACGGGCTTCAGGGATGAGAGACGCTAAGAGAAAGGGAGCAGTGATAGGTAAGGGGTGGGACATTTTGGGCAGACAGAAGAAGTTGGAAAGGGGATCTAGTCTGGTCAGGGTAAATTGGAGGGAAGCACTGTAAACCATGTCCACATTGTCAAACACCGGCAATATTATCTTGAGGATCACCTCACGGCAGACCAGAATTGGCAGGCAGAGTTTGTTGTGGTACAGCATGTTTATTATGGGTTGGAATTTTTTTTTTTTTTTGCATGGCGTTGATGTGACTGGAAAAGCTAAGGTGCTGGTCCAGCCACACACCGACAGTGCAGCTTCAAGTGGAGCAGAAAACCCCAGGTGATTTAAATATTTATATAGCAGGGCTTTTGACACAGACAGGTGAGCCTTATACCTCGTTTGATAAGCCTTTTTCATGTGATTTCAGAATCTGAGTGACCTGATATTCCCTTTAATTATGTGCAACCTTGACCCTTGCAGGGCCGCAGACTGATATATCAGTCCAAACTTCCTACATGTTCCAATTCTGTTGGTAGCCTAAGGGTTAAATCTAGACCATACGGTGTAAATTCCGTGAGTGTTTTAGAGCCGCACTTTGGTGTAGCATGCACCACTCTACTTACTGATTATTCACTCTGTTAGGAAATAACACTGTTCAACAGTAGCGGAGTATCAGACCACAGTATAGTGCCCGCCACTCCCCATCCAGGGGTGAGAAAACCAAGCCAAGCTACCCACCCAGGTTTTCTCAACTGCTATCATGTTACTTACTTGCTCAGTACATTACAGCATGTTGACCCAGTTTGCTTTTTGTCTAAATACTAGATCAGAACTAGGTGAAGAAAAAAAGCTTACTGAGCCTTTTCCTGTTCAAACTTGAACCAGTTCTTTTTTCTTATTTTAATTATTTTAAATTTTGGTAACTGGGAGAGGCACACTGAGCTGAAGCTCATTTTGAGGTGCGACCTGGGCGAAGGGAAAGGAGGGTAGTGCAAATATACAGACAGTACAAATTAATAAAAACATTCAAGTAATAAAACTTAAGTTGCTGGGGGGGGGTACAGTTCTGAGAGTAGTAAGGATTGGAATAAAGCATAAGCATATACAGAAAAAATAGGTATAGGCATATACTATGAGAAGTGGCATTAATTAACACGGAAGATGGGGGAAAAAACACTGTGAATAAGAGAGTAAGGAATTAGTAGTGTTTAATAGGATACAGACATGGGGGAAAGTATAGAGCGTAAAGAGGCTAGGTAAGTAGGGTAGAGAGAGCCTCACCCTAAGCTGTCAAGAGGGAGAAGAACACTGACAGTCCTCTATCTTGCAGTATCTCTGGTTTTAAGTTAGCCTGTCATATTTTTGCTTGAAACTGAACTTTACACCTCTTTGGATTCTCTCAATTACCCTTCACTTTCTCCCTTCATATAATGACTCTGGTCAACTCCTGATAATTTACCAACTTCCTACAGTCATACTTCTGAACATTAAAAGTCATAGCACTGGTTCTTCAAAAATCATAGCAAATGGCCAGAATGTATAGCACTTTCTTATTTTAAACAATAACATGTTTTCAAATGGTGGGCCCCATGTAGTTAGTGATAAGGACTGTTTATATCGACTTAGTTCAGTGATTTAATAGTTGGCATGTCCAGAAATAGCTCTAACATTATTAAGAGCATCAGTGAGTGTGAAATGCATAGCAGTTGAAAAGTGTGCCTACAATTTATTGTGTCTAAAACTTGAGTGATCTTTGGCAAGGCAAACTGTCTTAGATTGAACTCTACGACTTCCCTTTCAATGCTTGACTCTCAAATTAAAGTCTTCCATATCCAGAAAATTGTTGGAAAGTATAATATTAAGGGAGAACACCAAGATTTTTGTGGCCTTCACAGCAGCACAGTAAGGTCCCAGTTAGTGCTTTAAGAATATAAACCACATTTTGTAAAATGCCTTACAGTATGTATTTTTATCTTTATTTGCCCTGACCATAGTTTCCAGTCTGAAAGGCGACCTGTCACTATTTCATGGGAAGCCATGCACACACCCCTCACTCGGTATGCTCATGTGTCCTGCTGACTGACGACTTAGACAGCAGGGTACAGTAGCATACAGGGAGCGAAGGATGGATGTGGCTACCTCCAAGATGGTGATAAGTAGCCTTTCAGACTATAAGCTACGGTCAGAGCAAATAAAGATGAAAATGTATATTGTAAGGTGTTTCAAACAATTTACACAAATGCTTAAAACAGTAATTAGGTCTTTACTGTGCTTCAGTGGAGTCCTAAGGAATTTGTTATGTTTTCCTTTATGACACATTTTGACTTGTATTGCATTCAGTTTCTGTAGTTATACTTCCTCATCACTTATCACTCAGGACACTTCCATGGAAACAGGCTCTTGTGTTTCAAACTTTTTGTCATCCTCCTGCCTCCCCTCCCCCTCACACTGCAGTGATCATCTAGTGTTTGTGAGATCATGGTTGTTTCAACAGCAACAGATTTCAGTGTCACAGTCAAAGCATTATGACTTGAGGATGTGTAGAATCCGGAGGCTGAATGAGGTCTGAGGGACAAAGATAATGTGCTCATGCAAATGTCCTCAGTAATAAAAAGTAAGGGGACATAAATACAGAAAATGAATGAAATACTGCATAATCTGAATTGTGTCTGAATATGGCATTTTGAAAAGTTTTCCTGGATACAGGGAAAAGTGCTTTACCTTTGCCACTATCGTCCACAAGCTCAATGTTACTGTGTTTTAATTCTCTTTATCTCTAACGTCATCACTGGCTGCCAACCTCACTTCATTATTTTGGTCTTCCACCTGACTCTGGCGAATGGCTTTCTTGGGACCTTTCAGGTTGCCAAATCCTTGAACCTCACTTCCGTGGCTTCATCTCTACAGCAGGTCTCCTATCTTTCCCCTCAAGATACTGAGCGGAGTCAGGGAACATGCCATTTGGATGTGTCAAGCCCCCGGGTTATTTTCTTCCAGTTCTCTCTCTCCCTCCTTCCCAGTTAAGGGGTCCCCTGTAATGTCTTACCTTTGAGGTGAGGGGTGTAGGACACTGAATGGTTACCAGTGACGTTCAGTGTCCCCTCTCTGGTTTGCTGAAGGATGTGAAGTGATCTGTGATACTTTGGTTTAAAGTATACAATATCAGAATTAGTTGTGGGCTATTGCGTTATTATGCCATTCAAATGTCAAGCATGGGATGGTTTCCCAATTATGGGGTCACCCCGACTCCTGTCTTTGAGCTAGAATGATCCCTGGATGGTCTTGCATGCAGAAAAATGTGCATGGGTTTGGCGGGAGCACTGCTGAATTATTTATTTGCAAATTGGTAACTGAGAAAGGCACATGGAGCAAAGGCTTATTTCCAGGTGTGACCCAGGGGAAGGGAATGGGTAATACAATAAAAACATACACAGTAGCAATGATCGGTACACAGTAAAGTGCAAACAGAGTGCAATTTAAAATGGTACAAGTGCAAATAAAAAAAAAAAACAGAAATTGAATTAAGCCACGGTGCAGTGAGCAGCTTTGATGTACACATAAAGAGAACACAGCAAAGGGAAACATGGCAGTATCACCTCTGTTAGCTTCTTGCTACTTTTTGACTGAATAAACTTGTTACTGTACATTGAATTGATCCTCAGGTTGTTGTTTTACTCCTGAGTACAGGTACCACTTTTTTGAGTGTGTGTGTGCTGGAGCCTTTTTATGCTGTGAACCTCAGCCTTGTCAGCATCCCTGTTTGATGCGTTACCTGGATGATCTACTCAGAATTCCTGTGGGCACCCCACCATAAAGGTGCCCATCATCTCTTTGGTGGGAACCTGCCTCAGGCCATCAGAAGATGTCCTTTGAGGGAATACCCCTTGGAGTTCATACACCCTCCTGGAGGTCCCTTAAACCATTCATGCAATGGGCAAACCCAAACTTTGCATCATTCAGGCCTAGGTAGGTCAGGAAATATCCTGGGTGTCCAAGGTCCTTCCTGGCAGCTCCCAGACCTTTCTGATGTCTCTCATGATACCCTTGTTGCAGTGATGTATCTCCAACCTCATGCAGCTGTCAGGCACTGAGGGCAGAATGGTACCTGCGTCTCTGGATTGGCACTTACTGTGGGACCCTTTGCTTTCCTGGCCTTAGTCCTACAGTCAGCCATGTGTAGAACACAGCATGTGCCCACCTCTCCAGGTGCATCCAGGATCCCTGGAACCCAGCACATGATTGGAAATGCCTGCAGCTTCCCTTGGTTGGCACCCTAGCTCAGGGCACCTGCACCAATCCATCACCAGTGCCCAGTGGCATCTCCCAGGCAAGGGCAGGCATTCCCTTCCCCTTCTGCTTTGAACACGCCTGCCTAAAAGAATCCTTGGTGCCATGAGGGCAACCTCCTATTTGCTACCTAAGATCTGCCCACACCAACTAATCCCAGAGAGGATGATGCCATGGCACCCTTTCCCTCTGCTCTGCACACTAGTAACAACCACCTCCCCCTGCTGTAAAGAGGGGTTGTTACAATTGGAACTCTGGGTTTGAATTTTGTCTCTGCTCACAGGATCACAGATGTTACCTGCCAAAGTCATTTTTATGTTGGCTGAAGCTTGCACGGCCAACATATTGCATTAGTAGCAGATTTGGAGGCGTGGTTACTGTTGGGCGAATGCAGGGCATGCATCAGTAGGTGCGTCCCTCATTCCCCAATAAGCCAGCATCAGGCACCACACCAGGAGTACATAATGTGGTGAGCACATCTAAGGAAAGGTCCGCTGCAATGACAGCCCAGCTCGTCATGCAGCGGCACCAAAACACGCCCTCCCTACGTGCCTTTCCTGGTGAAGTCCTTTCATTAACATGGTGACAATGACTGCCGCCGCACCAAGAGCTGACTTCAGGGGTGCCCAATCCCCTGTCAGCATGCCCCAACCCACTTCATTTGCTGATGGGGGAGCCCACTCCCTGTCAGCATAATGCAACCCCCCTCCCATTTAACATGTGTGCCAAGGGGTGCCCAATCCCTCGGCATCATGTCCCCCCTTCCTGGTTTCATTTGCCGAAGGGGAGCCCTCCCTGTCGGCATAATGTCGCTCCCCACCATTTGCTGTGTACCGATGGGGGTGTTCAATCCCCTGCTACAGGCCCCCAAAAAAAAAAAACTGGGTGGCGTGCTGGGAGGCCATGTGTGCCAAATGACCCTGTAAGAGAAAACCGCCCCACAATGTTGTTTTTTTTTTTAAACCTGCAAAGCAGAAAACGGTCCCTCATCGACATCTGCCCCACCAACCTGCTAGTGCTCACCTTCTGTGCACCCTGCCTTCCTAACCCCCCACCCTATACTTACCTTCGGAGCATGGCGCGACAATCTTCAGTGTACCGGGAACACATCTGCACTCTTCAAAGCCAACCGTGAACTGAAGAAATGCTGGTAAGCTGTATAATGGCATAAATATGTTTTTTTCAACTTTGGTGCATATCTCGGGCATTTTTGGGAATTTTGGCTCCAAATTTTCACCATGGGGTTACTGGGACCCCTCCTCATGAATTCAATCACTGTCATGGCGTTATTCGGTCCCGAAAGGTGATTTTGTGGTCACTGCGCGAAATCACCTTTTGGGACCTTTTAACGAAACGACAGTGCCACTGTTCATGAGAGGGGGGCTCTCTAAAAGCCTATGTTGCAAATTTGGTGAAAAAAAATCCCCAAAATGTCTGTTTTATGAGCGTGCATTGCGCAGTTTCCACGCACGCTGGGAATTTCGTGAATTTGTAATATTTTCACTCCAGATTTTCAAAATTGGCATTTTTCCACACCTTCTTATGAACAGTACAGCTGTCATTTTACATATCCTGGCCGAAAAGTGTTTTCGCACGTCCAGCGCAGAATAGCGCAGTCGCTATGCGAAATCAGTTTTCAGGACAGTTTGAGAAAATGATGGAGACACTGTTCATGAACAGAGGTCCTAAAATGCCTATGTTGAAAATTTGGTGACGAACGTCCATAAAATGACTGTGTTACAAGCGTGCGTTATGCAGTTTCCACGCACCCTTGTAACTTCGCAAACTTGCAATATTTTGATGCCAGATTTTCAACACTGCCAATTTTTCACACCTCCTTGTCAACAGTACAGCTGTCATTTTTCACAGCCTGCCCAAAATGCATTTCCGCACCTGTGACAGACAATGGCGTGGTCGCTGTGGGAAATCAACTTTTGGGACAGATTAACAAAATCACAGTGCCACTGTTCATGAGGGGAGGTCCCAAAATGCCTATGTTGAAAATGTGGCTCAATATAATACCAAAAATAATTGGGTTACGGATGTGTGTTGTGCAGTTTCTATGCATGCTCATGACTTCACCAATTTTTCATATTTTCACTCCAGATTTTCAACGTTGCCATTTTTTTTTTTTACACCTCCTCATGAACAATGCAGTTTTCATTTTTTACATCCTGCCCAAAATGTGTTTTCGTCCCTGTGTCGCCAAATAGCGTAGCCGCTGTGCAACACCACCTTTCGGCTAACAAACTGATTGTGCCGCTCTTCATGAACTGGGGTCACAAAAAGCCCATGTTGAAAATTTGGAGTGACAATACCAACAAACGCCTATGACATTAGGGTTTCCAACTGTAACACCACACCCTGTAGAGACTGCCAGGCAACAGGGGTATGACTTGGGATCATTGGCTGTAATACTCATGCCATTCTACCCCCAACCCCACCCTGCAGCCAGTGACAGGCATCGAGGTGTGCCTTGGAGTGTTCGGCTCTAAAGTTCACCCCATTCTCCCATACTGCACCCGTCTCAGCATATTTCCTTATGGAATGGGGTAAGTATAAGGCCCAAAGACCCCAAAGCACATCACAACACTTATCAGTGTCTACAGGGTAAGGTGAGGTAAAATGGCATGACCGTTATAGCTGATGCTCCAAAGGCACACCCCAGCGCCTGTCAGTCTCTGCAGGGTGGGGGTAGGGTTGGTGTCAGTTCAGTACTTCACTGCCATTCCTATTATGCATCTCTAACTCCTGCACTACCAATGTCAATGCCAGTGAGACAACATTTGGCATTGACAAATGCTTGTTTACATTAGCTACAAGCAGGCAAAGAAAGCTAGGAAAGTATCTGTCAGCTGCACAACTTCATTTGAAGAGTGTTTACAGATGCACAATTAGAACTGATCATAGGAGAGAAGAGAACCTCAGAAGGGGACGGATTCAAATGTAGTCACATGTGCATCAGACAACCCATCAGGTGTATACAACCCATGATGTCAGGAAGGTGGAGTGCCTCAGAGATCATCCCCCACAATGTAAAGTTGGAAGGGACTCCAGGCCCATCAGTTCGGCCCCTTGCTTCAGAAGCAGGATGAACAAATATGCTGTGCAAACATATATTTTATGTTTTCCTCACTCACCATACTACCCAGAGTATCTATAATTTCCATTGGAAAGCAGAAATGTGTCCAATCTTACCTTAAAGACCTGTACTTTCTTCTTAGCTAATGTCTCCTCTGGTAGGCTGTTCCATGGGTTCACCACCTTCAGATAAAAGAAGTGCCTCCCAACGTTACTTCTAAATATACAGCATTTGAACTTCTGATTGGGTCCTTGTGTTCTGATACAGCACACCTGATCAAATGTCTTTGTATTTTTGGCACTGTGGATACCATTGAGTATGCGGAAGACTGAGATCTTCCCCACCGAGCCTTCTTTTTAACAGGGAAGTAAGATGGCCATCTAAATGAGAGGCTACAAACGTGAACAGCCAAACTGGGATTGCAAAATATAGCACAAATTATGTGGTTTATTTAAGGAAGGGTCAGAAAAAAAAATAACTCTCAAGCTATCCTTTTTTGTCTTCCTCTGGAGTCCAGTTGAAGCCTAGGTGCATTCCCTCGCATATTTCTTGAACTGTTATGTTCAAACAGTTCAGGTCAGTAAGAGAGATTATGGACTTCTTTAAACACGAAAAGTGGCCCAACAGCACAGCCCCAAATCAGTGAACACTGCACGAGGTAAAAGCACATAGCTCTTGATGCTGCTCTGCTTCATCAACTCCAGTAACCTGCTCAGTACTCAGGAAAATAATAATTTTTCAACAAAAGGACAAGCAGCCATGGCAGTAGAGATCTGGTTAAACAATGTGACCCAAATAGATCAGCTGCTGCGGAGAGAAACAAACCACATCAGTACCTCATACAGGAATAGACCCCACAGCCTCAATTCCAGTACGAGAGAGGGGAAGGAAAGTTCCAAAATACTGGCTAACCTCACATCCGTATTAACAAGTAATTACTCCAAGCAAAGGGGCAAGCAACAGGGCAAGCAAAGCATGCTGTTTACTCCAAATACCCTGTGTGTACTACCAGACAGTCTCTCTGAGAGTATATTTATAAAAGAAACTGTTTGCTATGATACTGGGAGGACTGTTACTCTTGTAGATGTGTTTAGTGCTGGAAGGGGCAGAGGGTGGCAAAGCAAATAAAAAAAAACAAAACAAAACCCTGAGAAACAGGAAAGGCCTGCAGGAAAAGAGAGATTAAGTTGGAACAACTTAAAGAACAAAACACTGGGAAGGAACTGGGCCAGAAAGAAACAGAGGAGCAAGGGTCCAAAGCTGAAAGCAGATAAGATATGATAGCGGGGGACAACTGCTCCTGTTAAAAGAGATAAAACAAGGGTTTGGGATGCTAAATGACTGTATGACCTCTCTGAAAAACATATTGTTCAACCTGGCAGATAAAATTACATCTGTAACAATGCGAACTGGGGAATTAGAGCAGAGGGTCCCCAATATGGAAGATAAAGTTCCCACCCTATATTGCAACATGGAGAAAAACAGCAAGGAATTTGAGGATCTCAGGCTGAAGGTAGAAAACCTGGGAACAAGATCTCATTGGAACAGTTTGAAGATTGGTAACTTACGAGAAGGGATAGAAGGGGGAGATCCTCTTCAATTTTGTGAATAAATGCTGATGGAGATTCTGGGTCTCACGTATCCAGAATAGAGGATGGCACTGGACAGGGCCCACAAGACCTTTTCCTCCCTGAAAATAAGAGGCAGCCTCAGATTGATGTTCATTTGGCCTCTGCACTATCAGGATAGGGAATGGATTTCTGTAAAGACAGAGTGGAAAAAGGCTTGTTTTTCAAGGGTCTCAGGCTCCAGGTTTATCCTGATATTTTAAATTAGTTCTCTCTAAATGAAAAGTATTCAGCCCTAGAAGAGATCTGTTATGTCACCAGAGGATTCCATTTTCTCTGCCCCATCCTGCAAAAATGAGAATAAACTTGAATGGGAGGATACTCTTTCTCCACAGTCCACAAGAAGCAGAATTGGCTGTAAGAAACAGAGATAGATTTGATACTGATCCCTAACCCCACAAAGTGTCTAAATCTATGTTCAGTGAGCACTAAACAATGGCCTCCTCCACAGGATAAACCCAGCCAGAAAAAAGACAGAGGTAGACATAAACCTCACCAACCAGCAAGCAAAAATGTTCTCGGAGGGTGCAGCATCAGCAACTGGCCGAGGTAGCCCTAGTGGTGGAAAAATCACAATCCAAGACAGAGGTTTTAAACTTTAGAGGAGCCGGTTTTGACAAAATGAGGGATGTAGTCTGAAGCAAGCTGTTAAGGATCCAGGAGCATTTAGATGTGGAAGAAATATGGGGACTGGTTAAGTTAGCCATTTTAGAGGCTACCAGGATGTGCCTAAGAACAGTGACCAAAAAGAACAAACACAAAAAAAAAAAAAATATGATTCAGTTACCAGGTAAGGACTGCAATCAGAACCAAAAGGGAGGCCTACTGGAACTAAAAAAAGAACTCGGGGAAGACGGTGCATGGGTTGCCTATGTTCAGAAGAGCAAAGAGTATGGTGAAATCAGCTAAGGCCGCAATGGAGCTTCGGCTTGAGGACGGGGTTAAAGAGGGGAACAAATGACTTTTTTGATATATACAGTATAAGAAAACAGAAAGAAAGGGGGAGGAGTAGTTAGATTAAAAATACGGTGACAGAGTAGTGGAGGAGGACAGGTAGAAGGCCACTGTTCTGAACAACTTTTTTTGCTCAGTATTCACCAAGGAACACAAAGGCCCAGTACCAGACAGTGGCATCAAGGCTGCTGACAAAGGTTTTCCACAAATGGAATCACCATCAATCACCAACAGTAAGGTTAGAGAGGCCCTGGATCAACTCATGGAAGACAAGTCGCCAGGGCCTGATGGAATACACCCGAGGGTGCTAAAGGACCCAGCAAGTGAATTAACAGGTACCTTAGCACATTTATTCAGCAGATCACTTAGACGGGGTAGAGTCGGGAGACTGGAGAAGAGCTGATGTGGTACCTCTCCACAAGGGAGGGAGATGGGAGGAAGCAGGCAGCTACTAACTGGTCAGTCTTACTTTGGTAGTGGGGAAACTGATGGAAACCTTAGCAAAACAAGACTTGGTAGAGTACCTAGATAAGAACGGTCTGCAGGATGACAGGCAACATGGGTTTGTGGTGGGAAGGTCATGCCAAACGAATCTTATCACATTTTTTGACTGTGTCACTAGGAAATTACACAGTGACCACACAGTGGACCTCCTCTACTTCAGTTTCAGTAAGGCCTTGATTCAGTGCCGTACAGCCGCCTGCTGAAAAAGTTGGAGGACCTGGGTGCAACCAAGTGCATAGTTGGGTAGGTAATTGGCTTAGGGACAGAAAACAGAAAGTAGTGGTCAATGGGGTGAGGTCTAATGAAGGTACGATCACTAGTGGTGTGCCCCAAGGCTCAGTGTTGGAGCCAGTCCTGTTTAATGCCTTTATCAGTGACATTGGCATAGATATTCTTGGCAAAACTGCCCTATTTGTGGATGATACCAAGCTAGGAGGAAGGGTTGACAGCAAGGAGGCAGTTAAGAACCTACAAAAAGACCTACAGAGGCTGGAAAGATGGTCCAACATCTGGCAGCTGAAGGTAAATGCAAAAAAATGGAAGGTGATGCATTTGGGAAAAGGGAACCCAAGGACAGAGTACAACTTCAATGGAGTTCAGCTCAGCACCATGCAGGATGAACGGGACCTAGATGTCATCATAAACAGCACCCTTAAACAGGCAAGCTAATGCAACAAAGCTTATAGCAAGGCCAACAAAATGTTGGGGTGCATAGGGAGAGCATTTGACAGCAGGAGGAAGGAGGTTATACTGCCACTCTACAGGTCCCTGGTAAGGCCTCATCTGGAGTACTATGTCCAGTTTTGGAGTCCACATCTGAAAAGGTATATAAACAGGTTGGAGGCTGTTCAGAGAAACGTGACCAAAATGATCCAGGGCCTTCAAGTGCACTTATACGAGGAGCAACTGGAAGCATTAAATATGTTCACTGGAGACAATGAGGGAGAGGGGGGATATGATTGAAGCATCTAAGTTCCTGAAAGGAATAAATAAAGTGCCATCCTTAGACTTATTCAACAGAATCTGCAACTCTAACACTAGAGGCCACGAGTGGAAGTTGGGGGAGTTTCAGAAGGGAACTTAGCGAACACTATTTTACAGAAGGGGTTGTGGAGTCATGGGGTAAACTGCCAGTTGAGGTAGTGGTAGCAAAGTCCATGACATCATTCAAACTGGGGTGAGACAAGGCTAAAGTGTAATCAAAAGCAACAGATGCAGTAGGTGGTATTAGGCAGAAAAGGGGGTTAGGTCCTGGGATCTGAGAAGGTCCAAGGAATACATGGGCAGACTAGATGGCCCTTGGTCTCCTTCTGCTGTCTTTTTTTCCTGTTTCTAATTCCTGCTGAACTACATTCTCGGGCCACTCCAGGAACAAGTGCAGATGACTAACTGAGACATTTGGGTGAAAGTATACAGTGCCAAAATTAGACCTTTAGCCTTTGCTATGCCCCTGCATGATACTGACAACAACACATCTCTTGTGAAAATTGAACCTCCAAATGAGGAAGCGAGGAATAAATAAAAAGGGAAAAAAAGGGAAGGAAGAAGAACATACGAACATACGAATGTGCCAGCAGAAACAGACCACCCGGTCTAAGTCTGCTTGACTGTGCAGCTATCACCCCTAGTTTGCAGCTGCCCCATCCCCCCTCCCCTTTGTCATCCCATTGCCACCCCAACCTCCCCAACCCTCACTCTCCCCTGTTCCCTGTCCCATGCCCTTTTGAAGCTGTTCACAGATTTACGTGATACCACCTATTCTGGTAGTGCATTCCATTTTGCTACCACCCTCTCAGTGAAGTAGTGTCTTCTCATTTCCCTCCTAAATTCCCCCCCCATTCTTAGCCCATGCCCCCTGGTGACCATCCCCTTCCTTAGCTGAAAGACCCCGTATGCCCCATCCTTATTGATTCCCCTCAGATACTTGAATGTCTATCATGTTCCCTCATCCCTTCTAACCTCCAGGGTGTACATATTCAGGTCTTCCAGCCTGCTGTCATAGTCTCTCCCCTCCATTCCATATATTATCTTTTTTGCCCTCCTCTGCACCCCCTCCAGAAGCCTGATATCACGCATTAGGAACGAAGTGAATAGAAACTAAAACAGAAGGGAAAAAGAGGAGAGAAAAATGGGGAATGGGGGAACAAAGAGGATAAAAGGGGGGAATCATATATATGGTATATAGATATTTAGATAAGGATTTGTATATCAAGACAGTCTTTTTTTTCTTTTTTATTTGACCCCCCATGTACACACTGTATATTCTTATATTTGTAATTGGGGAGGGTGATCTATTAAATAGGAACTACAGGGAGACACTCCTGTTCTTTTTTTCCTTATCTTTCGTTTTATCTAATTTTCCGCTCAGGATTATTGTCAGTGGTATGTTCAGTAAAAGACTGTTGATACCAATGTGGTCTTTTCTAGTTTTCCTTTGCTTTCTTTAAAAATCCCTACCCTGAATTCAGCTTGGAAAAATAAGCAAAAGGCAAAGTACTGGTTGGCTGCACTCATGAGTACACCTTGCTACAAAGCCTTTGGCATGACGATTTCAGGTAAATGGTTTGGGGGAGGGAAACTATTCCTCCTACAGTAACATAAAGGGAGGAACAGTGGGCTTGGCATTTTGAAATCCATCAGTGGCTCGTCATGTAGAAGAGAAACTTCGGAAGGAGGGGTGTTAAGGGACAAAAAGGGATATATCTTGCATAATAAGAGGGCATCAGACTCTGTAATAGTAAAAAACTGGTTGGAAAGCTGGAACAAACTTTGTTAGGAGTGAGTAATACTATAACCACTTTCACATGGTGGATTTCTCAACTCTTCATATTTCAGTCAAATGCAGGACACAATATAAACAGTTAAGATCAGAAAACTACACCATCTTGGATATTCCATAGGTAATGAATGTCCGAGTTGAAGGTTATGTTACGCAGCTTTAATGGTTCCAAAAATAGAGTAAAATACATAACACAGTAAATTATGCAAACAATAATAAGATCAACTGCTGGCTAGTTCAGGAGATCCTTTTTGACCGAAGTGCAGTTTACTTTGCAAAACTATTCTAGGTTGTTGGAATCACTACTGTCTGTTCATGTAATACCAGAGGCACGAGCATATTCATCTAAAGGAAGTTGGAGTCCGAGATTCAGGACCCGCTCATTGATCCTGAAGGCTATTTTACCTTCACAGGAGTTTTGCTCTCCCAAGCAGAGCTCTCTGTAGCAAGTGTATATGCCCCAAATGAGGACGATGTTAGCTTCTTATCTAATTTCTTTACGAAACTAGCCACATAAAATATCCCTTATGTAACTGGAGGAGGCTTTAATTTGGTCTCTCCACCCCCAACCCCCCAACCAAAAGCAAAAACATCAGCAGAACATAAGGTAAGAGTAGTTAGAACATTAAAAGAATTTATGATGGAGTTAAGCCTTACAGACCCATTCAGATTTGAGCATCCTAACCTCAGTACTCATTCTCATTACTCCAAATTATGTAACACTTATTGAAAGATTGATTTCTTTTTAGTATCTGAATCTCTGCTATATAGAGTGGCAGCTACTAAATATGCCACCATAAAAATATCCAATCATGGCCCTTGCTTCCTCAGACTGTCTCCTGAAACTATTTACCCAAACAATAAAGGCTGGAGGCTGCATAAGTCCCTAGGTCTAAATAACACATTCCAGGAGCTTCTCAAACGAGAGATTAATCATTTTTTAAAGTGAAATACTGCATTAGATACAGTACATCTTATCATAGCATTTGGGAAGCTCTTAAGCTATAAGTAAGAGTTTGGATAATGGCATATAATATTTTCAGAAAAAAACAAGGGAATTAAAAATACTTGAGCAGAAGTTGATGATGGCAGAATTACAGCACATTTTTTCTGGATCTGAACAGGATTTGATTAAAGTTCAGTATCTAAGAGGTTCAATAAATTATCATCATGAATATACAGGCTGAAAGAGCAATGTTGAGATCTTTTTGGGCTTTCATCCACCTGCGACCTCATTGCTTTCTCCCACCCCTGCCCTGGCAAGTTCCCCATTGATTTCCCTCTGCGGCAGAGCCAAGGAGAGGAGGGCCATCCTCAACCCCATCCCAGTATACAAATCCAGATACCGGGGTTGAGCTGAGGGTCGGGAGCATGGTCTGTGCTTCATGTGGCCTGCCAGCTTGTCCCTTGTCCATTTTCGTCCCTTCCTCCTCCCCACTGCTGGTGCGTGCATGTCAACACGTACACGTGGAGGCGTGCACAGGTTGCGGAGTCCCATAGCACCTTGCTGTCATTTGGTGTTCCTGGCCTGTTCTACCCTCAGATCTCTACCTGGTGGCAGTGGTTTGGTGGGATTGAGGGCCACCCTTTCTGGGAGAGGAGAGCTGTCCTCCGGATGCTCAATCATCTCCCTTCTCGGCTGACTCCCAGTGACCCTAATTCATCACCGAACGTTGGGTTGTCAATGTGGCAGGAGGTAAGACGCAGTTCCTCAGCCCTCCACGCTACTGGGCCTGCTGCAATGTTGAGATCTTGAGCTAGCTATTACTTTTTTTGTGATCTGCCAGGTGAACTCCTAGCACTGCAAACTAGATGTTACCAGGCACAAGGAATGATTAATTTCATTAAACTGTAAGATTATATACTTCTCACTAATAAAAAGGAATTTAATCAAGCCTTTAAAAACTTCTATACTGCTCTCTACACCCCAGAGAATAATTAATCCTGATTCATGGGAACACAGGACTTTCTAAAATATTCAAGTCTTCCTGAAATGTCAGAAAGTGATAGCGATACCTTTAATAAAGATATGTTACAAGAAGAACTATGGTAAGTCATCACTAGCTTAACTACTTTCGGAGTCTGGTAAATTTTTGAAATGGATTCACTTCCTTTATTCCTCCCCTATAGCTTAGGTGAAAACCAAAAAAGACACATCTGGTGCTTGTGCTCTGTCCGGGGGGACCAGACAGGGCTGGTGTATGTTCCCTCTTCTTTTCATACTTTTTATTGAACCTCTAGCTCTAAAGATAAAAGAACGTTGTAATATCAAAGGTATGGAAATACAGGGTCAGGTACATGCAAGTTCTATATACGCAGATGATATCATGCTCTTTATTTCAGACTTAAATTCTTATTTCCCCTTATTTCATAGAGTTAATCAAGAAGTATGGACATGTTTTGGGCTATAAAGTAAACAGGGATAAACATGAACTGCTTCTCCTAAATCAAGATCAAGGGAGACAGTATAGCACAGTGGTTTAAGGCTCTGAGCTGCAAACCTGGAGACCTGGGTTTGAATCCCACAGTCCCACTGGCATACAGTGCGACTCTGAGCAAGTCACTTAACTTACTTGTGCTCCCAGGTTGCACCTATAAACACACTTTCAGCTTAGTGTGCCTCTCCTGATTAAACACACACACAAAAAAAAATCCCGATACTACTCTGACAAATCTCACTCTCCCCCCTCAAAAAGACGCAATAAAATATTTGTGTTTTTATTCCTGAAGATTTATCATATACATACGATCTTAATTTTATCCCAGTTTTACAAAAAAATAATTTCAGACCTTAACAGATGAAAAAATCTTACCTCTGGCTCTGATTGGGAGAGTAAACACAAGCTAAATGAATATTCTTCCTAGGTTGTTGTTTCTGTTTGAATCTTTACCAATTATTTTTGACAGGTTTTTTTTTTTTTTCTTTTAGAGAAACTTATTAGAAAATGTTTATGGAGAGATCGGAATTATAATTAGAAGAGAACAAAGGCGGTCAGAGTTGCCCAAATTTATTTTGGTGCTGTCTGGCAGCTTAAACTGAAGCTTCTTATGCCTGGTTCAAACTTGAGAAGATTGCAGACTCTTGCTTCCAACCGGAGGAAGCTGCATTACCATTTTCACACTTAAGAAATTTGCTGCTGTTGAATATCTTCCACACAAACAAGTACAACTACTACTTAATGGCTATTAAAACAAGCAGTATGACTTGGCAGTCAATTACAAATTTATTAGGCGCTAAACATTTTTCCAGATTCACTCCTTCAGTAAATAATATTGATTTTTTTCCATCAGTTGATAACATCTTCCAGATTTGGAGCAAGGAGAAGAACCTTGTGGCAATTAATGAGTTCTTCGATGAGAATGGGTTTTTGACCTTTGAGCAGTTAAGTTTGAAGTACAACTTAACTGACAGTAGTAGATTCCAACGTCTCCAAGTTAAAAACTTAATCTTCAAAGACACAAAAAAGTTGCACCCTATTCTATTATCCAAGTTAGAGGAGGTATTTCTGAATCTCAAATCGGTTAAAAAAGTGATATTGAAATTATTCAACCTTTTAAGAGATGCTAAAAGCTCTCTATTGCCTCAGCTAAAGACAGCATGGAAAAAGACATGGGCTTAACAATGTCAGAGGCTAGTGTGCTGATGACAAATTTTGAAACTATTTCAACAGAAAACAAATTAAAACAAATACACGTAAATAGCGTAGTACACAAAACCTATACATGACCACAGAACTGAACGTCTTCAAGAATACGTAAATTTGATTATACATTTTCTGACAGATGTCAGAGATGTTTAAAAGCAAAAGGTACATTAGTATACATGCTAGTTAGCTAGCTGTGACAATATTAAGAACTTCTGGGCAAGGATCTTCACCACCTTTTCGAGACTGGTAGGCTGAGATTTCCCATTTGTTCCAGAAAGTGTGGTGTTCAGATTGGAAAATGAAACCAGGGAATACAATCTAGAAGCAAGAGAGGTAATTGTAATTAGTTTGGGGCTCTGGGTTGTAAAAAAAAAGTACTTTCTACAACATTGGAAGGATTCAAACTCCCCAGATTTTATGGAATGGATTGGACCTATGCTAGATCTTTCCATAGTGGAAAAAGCATTTCATAAATGATAAATTGTAGCATAGAATTTGATAAGATATGGAAGCCGTTTATAAATTTGATTACCACTTGAACACCTGACAGCTGAGCTGTCCTGCATTTGATACTCTTCTTCAGGCCTTTCGATCACCTTCTGTATTTGCTTGTTCAAGTCCTCCTGATGTTTGTCCTCAGTCGTGAGAGAGACCACCACACTAGCCATAGTTTCATCTTGAAAATCAGGCAGCATGGTGGAGACTTCAGCCTCCATATTGTGGATGAAAATGCTGGAACAGCAGTGGGCCTATAATCGAACACTGAGGGATGTTAAGTGCTTCTCTCCACTCAGAGTAGTGCATATCCCCTATAGTGCTTGTCATGCTGAAACCAAGCTAGTTATTAATCCATTTTGTGTATGCCTTAGGTATACCCTACTGGTGTACTCTGACGAGAAGTTGATCATGCCCCACAATGTCAAAGGCCTTGATGAAGTCCAAACAGACTGTCTGTGGCCCTGCTTCTTTGTATCGCCATAGTCACCCCCTAGAAGAAGGTGATCAAGTTAGTTTGACATAATCAGCTCTTCATAGAGTCATGCAGAGAGGTGTGGACCTTGGGCTCAATCAAGTGAGCCATTATTGTTCTTGATAATGAATTCCAGAAATGTCCCCAGCACTGATGTCAGACTGACCACCCTGTATTTGCATTGATCTTCTTAAAGTTGGGGCTCACATAGACCACTTTCCAGTCTTCAGAGAAGTATTTTTTCCTTTCTTGGAAGTTTTAGGTTGCCTTTTTTAATAAATTGTCAATAAATAAGACAGCAGTAAGGAATTAACTACCTGTTGGGCAACCTTTACAATGGAAAACCCTTACTATCAGTAATAACAAAAAATAGGTTTATACTGTAAGTTTAGAACTGGTTCATGTCATCTGGTTCTGACTGTGCCACAAACATTTAGAAACAAAGAAAAAGATGATGATGGCAGAAAAAGACCTTTGGTCCAGCCAGTCTGCCCGTAACACCTTATTATACGCTAGACCTTTTATCTATACAGGGTTTTAGCCCACACTATCCGTCCCCATGCTTCCAGTTTTACCACTACTGCTCCCGAGTAGCTACTAGGCCCATCACTCTGTCCCAGCTATGCTTGAAACCATTAATGCCCACCACATCAGCTGATAGACTGTTCCGTGGTTCAGCCATTGAGTTTGTAAAATAAAACTTTGTCATGTCCCTCTTGAACCTGCTTCCTGCCAATTTCTGCTCATGTCCCCGTGTTCATGATCTCCTTTTCCTGCTGAATAGTTCCTCGCAGTTCACCTTGTTCATTCCTTTCAGGAACCTGAAGGTCTTTGTCACAACTTCCCTCTCTCGTCTGGTCTCCAACGAGTACATGTTCAGTGCCTTAAGCCGATTCTCATAAGGAGGTCTGCCCTGCTGGCCCTGAATCCTATTGGTTACCCTACATTGCACCATCTCTAGCCTGTCCTTAGACTCCAGAACTGGGCACAGTACTGGAGTGGATGGCTTCACCAGTGATCTATAGAGAGGTAGTAATACCTCCTTTCTTCTGCTATCAGTACTCCTCCCAGTGCACCCTAGTATCCTGTTTGCCTTAATGTAGGCCTTGTCACATTGGCTAGATTGTTTAAGATAGTCACTTACGATGACTTCTAGATATCTTTCCTCAGAAGTATTGCCCAGTTTAATCTATCCTGCCCAGTACTCTGCCCTGGGGTTATTGTTCCCTATGTGCATCACTTTACTTTTTTTGGCATTGAATTTCAACTGCCAAACTATGGACCACCTCCCTAGCATTTGTAGCTCGTTCTGCATATCTCTAATCCCCTCCTCACTGTCTGCCATATCCCAGAGCTTAGTGTCATCTGCAAAGAGACGCAACTTGCCCTGAATTCCTTCTTCTATGGTACTAATGAACATCCTGAAAAGGGCTGGACCCAGAAACAACCCCCGTAGCACCCCATTGGTGACCTCACTTTTCTCAGATTTGACTTAGTTTACCACAGTCCTCTGCTGTCTCCTTTTCAGCCTACCTATGTCCATGGCTGCATCCAGATTTCTAGCTTCTTCAGGAACCCATGAGGCACAGAGTTGAAAGCCTTGCTGAAATTAAACTAGAGTAAATCCACAGCATGACATCTAGCCACTACCCTTGTTATACAGTCAAAGAACACTATCAGGTTGGTCTGACAAGACCTCCTTGTACAGACCCATGGTCTTTACTATCCGGAGTCTGTTTCTCTCTAAGTAGTCCACTAGGTCCTCTTTGTCAAGTGTCTCCATCAGTTTACCACAATGAAGGTAAGACTGACAGATCTGTAGTTACTCGGTTGCTCTTTGTCCCTCTCCTGCCCACCGTTGAGAAGCAGAATTTTACCCACTACCCTCCAGCCTTTCAAGGCTTCCCCTTTCTGAACTGAGCTATTGAATAGCCTGTGACAGGGCCAGAACCCCTGTCTGAATTTGTGCTGTATTTTCCTTTACACTGTCCTGTTCTTGTAAGTTTACTGTTCTAGCTACAGGCTGAAATCTGGCCACTTTCAGTTTTGTAGTCTCCCGGCCCCCCCCCCAACTGTAAAATGAACATATAAGTGGGGCCACTGGGAAATTGCAGAATTTTTTAGCAGATTTGCGGGGCTGTTTTCTCCCAAATTTTCGGGGATTTTGCAGGACTTTGCATGTATTTTGCAGGCTACTGGGCACACATTTACCTTTGTGAGGTACAAGTATGGGTTTTCAATTTCAGTTGCTTTGTGATGCATATTAAAGCCAGCCATCAAAAAGGTATACGTTTCTGTAAAAAAAAGAAAACACTCTGACACACACAAAAGGTATAAGTTTTTACTAAATCACACACACACATACAGACACGACTGATCAGAAAACAGTATACATTATAATAGTAGCATCATTGTCAAATCAGTACCACCACCACCACCAGTTCTAATAATCCAAACAATAAACATTTAGTATTCTACAGTAAAAGTATAGTACTACCACCACCACCACACCAGATCGTCAAGAAAGGATTTTTACATAATAGAATGAGCAGCAACTGTTATCCAACTAAGATCTTTAAAATTTCTTATTGCACTTCAACATAAGAAGTAGTCCAGTGTTGTCATCTGTCAGACTTCGCCGATTGTCTTTTAGAAGGTCTGTGTACAGCGAAAAAGTCTGTTCAGTGTCTGCTGTGCTTACAAGAAGCCAGATATACCTTTTTACCACAGCAACAAGATGTGGACGTGTATCCCTTTGTGCTTCCCACCACTCAGCAATATTAGAATCGTCACTGGTTACTGACTGGGTAAAAGTTCTGTACCCGTGCTGTTCAGAGTTTGAAACACCAGCCAGAGATGGTAGCTCCTGGGTGTGTTTTGCTTTTTCCTTGTCCAGTGTTGGCAGCTGCTTTGGATCAAAGATTCGGGCAGCTTTGAATGTGTCGACTTGAGGGTTGAGATTTTAAAATTTTGTCCAACTTCTCACTGTTGTCCAACAAAACCTTCTGAAAAAGGTTCACACAATTTTGATTTTCATGTAACTGACAGCGGGACAACAATTCTACTGTATCTGGTCTGTATTCAGTTTCCCCTGCTGTGGCACAGAAGTTCAAAAAAATATGCACATTTTGCACCCTTCCAAATATGGAGTGTCCGTGTGGCTGGCTGCTTGACTGCAATTGTAGAATAAGGTTAACAAGTTAAGAAGAGTGTTCCACCACAAAAGTGGCTTGTGTTACCAGCTCTGCTGCTTTGCCTTTCAGTAAGCACTTCAGGCGCTTCAGTGTTGCTGTATCAGATTGTAGTGTTTCAACAAATTCTGTTAACACAGGCAAATAGTCTGCCATATACTGAACAGCGTTAACCCAGGAGCACCACTGAGTTACCACTGCGTATACTGGCATCTTGGGTACAATGCCCTGCTTGGATTCCATGAAGGCAAAGTACTGATGCCTACACATTGGGCTCTGGCAAAATATTTTTTTAACAAGGGGAAACAGCAGTGTTTAAGTCTTGCAGTATGTCCGCCCAGACCTCCAAGACCAAATTGAGGAGGTGGGCAACGCAAGTGTCATGCACTGCATTTGGCAGGACACAGGACAGCACAGTTTCAAAAGCCTTGTGCATATAACTTGCACTGTCTGTGACAATGGCAAAGACTTTATTGAAGTTCACCCCGTTGGTGTTTAGCACTTTTAGTAGAGCTTGGGATACTGTGGTGGTGTTCACATGATGCAAAAACTCCACACCAATTAGGAGTGGCTGCTCCCCAACATTCAGCAAAGGTTGGGCCAAAATAGCCAACACGTTACACCCACAGGCATCTGTTGTCTCATCCAGAAAAATGAAGACATCTTGATCCTCCACCACCTCTTTCAGGGACTGTTCGTGATCAGGCCGAAGTTCTTGGAGGTATGTGCTCCGAAGCTGTGCTGGTCCCAGAAGACTACCACCTTGTTTTGTGTGCTTCTTTAAGAACTCTTGAAAGCCTTCTCCAGTGGCATGTCTGCACGGGTCAAACAGCGGACGAAGTCTAGAACAAATTCCTACCGTTGTAATATTTTACAGGGAAAAATAAACTGTGCCTGGAAAACAAGGAAAAAAGCAAACAACATTTAATATTTTACAGGGAAAAACAAACTGTAGGCCAGGCCAGTGGCATGGAGGGCTGAGGAGCTGTGAGCCTTACCTCCTGCCACACTAGCAACCTGTTTGGCAATAAGATCAGGTTGGCAGGGAGGGCGAGGATAGAGTGTCCAATTGGCTGCTATCCTCTCCTGAGTGGGGGTGGGAATCTGCTGTCTTGTTCTTAGAGGCCAGGTGGTAGTGTTAACTCCAGCAGCAAGGAAGAGGGATGCAGGAACAAGGCACATGTGCACATGGAGGGGATGGGGTTCGACGGTGCCAGGGAGAGACGAAATGGACTTGGGAAACAGGGACAGAGCAGATACCAGTCACCCAAGGGGAAAAATAGACTATGTAAAAAACAAAATAACTGCAAACATCTGTGAGACTAGTACTTACTTTGCATGTTTTTCTTTGCAGCTTCTTTTCTTTCTAGATGTTTCCGCGACTTCACGTGCATGTCAACTGTATGCTTCCGCACAAAGTCAATTGTGTTGGTGCAAGCGTGACAAAACAGCAATCCTCCATCCTCATAAAGATCCTCCGGATATAACTTAACCCGATTGTGGGCACGCACGAGATAAGAGACATGACAGTCCTTGGCCTCTTCATGTGAAAGACAGAAACACTTTGGTGACAGTGTAGACATGGTGTAGTTTAACTAAAACAAAATTAAACCAAAAAAATTAAGACTTGAAAGAGATCATCAGTGCATAGAGGGAGGAGAGCTGTCCTTGGGATGCTTAATCCTCCAATATCACACCACTAGTTTGCATCCCACAACGTTCTAAGCTGTGCAGATTGGTTTCAAAACCTCAGCTCCTGGAGTTGCCTTGGCGTGGTGCTGAGCTTGCCCTTAGACTTACTAGTATCCATGGAACAAGAGACTCCAGAAATTAAATTTTCTTGCTACCTTTCAATTTCTTTTTTTTGCCAATAACTTTATTTTATTTTTAACCAGAACAACAACACCATACAACAATATACATAAAAATGATAGGGGTACACAGGTTGGTGTAGAACAGAATACACAAAAACTAATATGAACTTACAATTAAAACAAGAAAAATAATCAATAAAAAAAGGCACCCAATTGGTGAAATGAAAAATATAAACAATCCACCGCCCTCCACCCGCAGCTATCCGTAACATTGATTAAAACAGGAAGTAGGTAATATCATGTTAAAACCCATTAGCTCAGCTAGATCAAAACTTTGAGGGGGGAAAAAGAGAAGTGTAAATTGCCAGCGGTAGAGGGAGGGAAGCCATATTTGATAAGAAGAAAGTTAAATAAATGGGACCAATGAAACCAAAGGTACTCAAAGTACCACTGCCGTAAGAAAATGAACTTGTCCCGCAGACACTGATTGAAACCCTTCCAATATTTATCAAATTTATGCTGAGTATTGGAGGCTACATAAACAAACCTTTCAGCAAGTAATGCATTCATGAATTCCTCCCACCATTCCTTGAAAGAGGGAGTCCATTTCTCCGCCAATGGACTAAAATCACCAACTTAGTGGCGATTGCCACCAATGCCATCCGGCTCTTGAGGCAATACCTGGAGAAGGCCATACCTCCCAAATACACAGATCTCTGCAAGAAAAAGCAGAAAAATCTTGAAAAGGCCTCAGTCCCCGTTTGACCACCCCCCATAACTCACTACTTTTGGGGCAGGACCACATCTTATGAAAAGTAGTAGCTAAAGAGCCATCACAGTTCTCACAGACTGGAGAGCAGTTATTATTCCAACGATACAACCTAGCTGGGGACCAATAAATGTTATGTAACAATTTAAACTGAATTTCTCTTAATCTATCCTGTTTAGTAAAGGCATAAATATCTGTCCAAACTTTCTCCCATACTGTCTCCGACCAATTCAAAGACATGTTAACTTCCCAGTGAAAAGGGATGGGAGAAGAGTAAAGGTCAGTCTTTTTGAGAATGCCCTGATAAAGTTTAGAAACCAATTTACCTGATAGACAGGAATCGGATAGATATATCTAAAGGTCCCCCACTAGGTCAGATCTATTGCCATGTTTCAAAAGGACTGAATACAGCCCTGATTTGAACCAAACTTAACATAACTTGGGACTTAACCCCAAACTTTAACGCTAATGATGAAAGTGGGAGAATAGCATTGCCCGCATAAAAGTCAATAATTCGAATTTTGAAGGGGAATATTGAGGGGAAATTGTATATAGGTTGATTACCAATTAGGAGGTTTGGGTTCTTTAATAGAGGTTGCGATACATCGAAACGGGGGTTAATCTTTAGACAGGCGTATAGCTGGTGAATAGCCCTAATATTCCACCCTATAGGAGTATTTCTGCTCTGCGTGGAGGTTTATTTTTCCATATAAAATCTGAGCAGTACCTGCATAAATTATTAAAAAAGGACATGGGGAGGTATATATTCAAATTAAGGAGGGGATAAAGAACTCTCGGCAGAACCACCATTTTAATAACGTTGATTCTCGCAGAGAAGGACAATGGCAGTTTCGACCATCTATCTAAATCTTCTCTAATAGATTTAAGGACAGGTAATAAGTTCAGTTTAACCAGTTCATCCAGGTTCTTGGAGACTGAAATGCCTAAATATTCAAATGATTTAGACTGCCACTGTAGGCCTAAGGACACGCACTCAGCTTTTCACGAGAGTGGTCGAGAGAGGAAAGGTGGTTTTGGCAAGGTTCAATTTAAAACCGAAAAACCACTAAAATCCTCAATTAAAGTAAGGACTCTAGGAAGAGATAAAGTTGTGTCTCTAATATGTAATAAAAACATCATCTGCAAATGCTGACAGCTTATGTTCTTGGTCTCCAATTTTAATGCCAAAAATCTGTTTGTCAGCCTTGATTGCTCTAATAAGGGTTCTAAATACAAATTAAACAAATAGGCGATAACGGACAGCCCTGCCGGGTTCCCTCTAACGGAAAGGCAAATATCAAATTATTACATTGTATTCTAGCAGTAGGACGCGAGTAAAGGATCTTAATTAAATGTATAAATTGTTGGGGAAACCAAATTTAACTAAAACCTCAAACATATACGTCCACTCCGCGCGGTCGAATGCTTTTTCCGCGTCTAAAGAAATTAGAGACGCATCCTCACTAGGAACTTCAGAGGTAGACATTAAGTAAAACAATTTTCTGAAATGGTCTGCCGAGGTGCGTCCCTCCACAATGCCAGCTTGTTCCGGGCTAATCAGATCTCGCCAGACACTCTTAAGTCTAGTGGCTAATATTTTAGCAAAAATTTTTACATCTAGGTTCAACAAAGAAATTGGTCTGTAGTTACCAACAGAATCTGTAGACTTCCCTTGTTTGGGTAACAAAATTATTCTGGCTTCGAAGAGAGATGCATCCCTCACTCCATAATCGAACCAAAAAATAAATAACTCATTCAACAGCGGAGCCACTTCTGCTTTAAATAATTTGTAAAAGAAAGGCGAAAACCCGTCAGGGCCAGCCGCCTTATCAGCTTTAAGTGAATCAATAGCAGATATTATCTCTTCGTTAGATATGGGGGATATTAATTTCACTCTAGAATCCTGTGGCAGATTAGGAAGTGATAGTCCATCCAAGAACCTCTGCATTTGAGATAACGTATGTGCAGCGGGAGGCCGGGTCGAATATAGGTCTCTGTAGAAAGAGACAAAAGATTGCAAAATTCCCTTGGAGTCCGTAACCAAATTATCAGAGTCAGGAATTTTTAGGGCCAGAACCCATCTGGATTCAGACTTATGTTTTAGTTGCCAGGCCAGTAATTTCCCGGCTTTACTGCCCTGCCCCAAATATAACGCCTTGGATTTAGTTGACATATTAACAACTTTATCCCTCAAAGCCCCCGTATAACATGCTCTCAGTGCGGCCAACTCCTGTTCTTGGTCACCTGTCCTCGAGTGCTCTGGTATAACCTCTAATTGTTTAATCCTTATCAGATAATTGGACAACTTCAGGTTATGTTTGGCTTTCCTCACCGATGCTATTCTAATTAACTCTCCCCTCCATACTGATTTGAGAGCAGTCCATGATTGATCAGTGTTCGAAATCGTACCCCAATTAAATTTAATTGACTCTATCAAAAAGATACAAAAACGCTCTAGAGTCTGGATGACTTTAAATATGTTATTATTTAAAGCCCATGTATAAGATCTCTTCGGGATGGAAGATGGGGCCCAAACAATTTTAATTGAAGTGATCAGAAATCACCCTTGAGGAGATGCTCGGCGTCCATTATCTCAGAGACAACCTGGCAGTTTCCAAAAATAATCCAACCTAGAAAAGGATTTATGCACCAGAAAAAAAGTATAATCACGAACTGTGGGGTTAAGCAGCCTCCACGGGTCTATTAGACCTAAAAATGATTTGCATTCAGTCAAGGCCTGTTGAACCGAAGAAGAATATGATTTCCTACAGGCCGATCTATCCAATATATCAGACTGAACTAAGTTCCAGTCACCCCCTAATATAAGCGGCAACTCCTTAAAAGGAGATAAAAGCACAACCAGATGGGAGAAAAAGGAGGGGGTCTCTGTATTGGGACCGTAAATTGATCCCAGTACCAGGGGCTCTCCTCCAAGCTTACCAGAAACAATAATGTATCTGCCGTTCGGATCAACAGTTATGTCCGAATGTACAAAAGGGACCCCACGGGCTATCAAAATAGCCACACCCCGGCTTGAGGAAGAGTACCCCGCCCCAAACACTTGGCCTACCCATTTTTTCTTAAATTGGAAGAGGTGGTCTGAAAGGACATGAGTTTCCTGCAAAAAGACGATTGCCGGTTGATAACGATCTAAGTGATTTAAGATTACATATTTTTTACAATTGTCCTTCCCCCCTTTGATATTCCATGACAGGAGATTCAGATTAGAAATCATTAATCATAACTTGCCCTTGGGACAATGTACGGATAGCTGCCCCCCCACCCCAAAAACCCAAAAAGAACCAAACCTTACCAACTCCTCCTCTCCGACCCCATAAAATCCACCCCAACTAAACCAGTAAACAACCACCCCCAGGCCCGAAGCCAACTCCTCTTGCACTGATCCAAAGTGCCATAGAGGTTGGGCTCCCCAACACCCACCCATAAACTTAAGTCAACAACATTAAAGACATGCAAACCTGCAATTGTAACAACCCCAATAAGGATGATCAACGTATCTTACCCCAACAATTATTAGAGTCACCCTAAATTAAGTAATATATTGGAATTATCAATTCAATAGGAGATCCTTGTATAAAACCATTTAGAGAGATAAAGAATCAAACACTCAAAGGTATAGTCCCCACCCAATCCCCTCTGAAAAAAAAAAAAAGGGGGAGAACCAAATAGGACTGAATTAGCCCTAATTATAAGAGAATCCCCTGCCTGTTAAGGCGTCCCCACCCACTCCAAGTGCCACCAAACCAGACGATGGCTAAATTATGGCCCATACAGGAAACAACAGTACCCTATTAAAAATGGCCACAGATAAAGGCACAGGTTGTTCAGCGGGGGAGAGGAAATACCCTTTACCCGACAGAACTAAACAACTCATCAATCCCTCCTGGATTGATTTTACCCAGATCTACCATATATGAAGGGTATACCAACTTGAACCATTCGGACCTCCTGTCACTTGGTCAAAACATTAAAACTTTAACCAAACCTAATAACAGCAGCCCCATAAATATTTTGTAACAACAACTCATGCAGTGTGACACTGGTCTTCAACTCCCTCTGCTGGGCAATACAAAAGATTATCAATTTCCACAAGACTGTCATAACGACTATACCAGATAACAGTCCATCCCGAAAAGAAATGTCCATCTTGGTGATATGAGATATGTAAAATAAAAAAAATAATAAAGCCCTTAAAGCCTCCATGCGTCACCGAGGTTAACCATAATATAGTACACTGTCCAATACATCACCGTAGTAGTCCAATCATACTGTCCCTTGGAACACCTGAGCCCTCTAGATCAGTGTTAGTCATCAGAGCTAACCTTTAGGAAACAGGTCAGGCATCAACTTTTGGAGTGAATTCAAAGCTTCATCCACCGATTCATATCGCTTTGCCCTCCTTGGTGGTAATCTCGAGCTTTGCTGGATATAGCATGCGGTGAGATCCCTCACGCCCACAACTTCGGGTTATAGGGCTAAAAGAAGCTCTGGCCTGTCTCATTTTCCAGGTCAGGTCGTGACTAGTCTGCTTGTTGCCTTCCCATTGAATGAGGACAGCTTCCTGATTTCCTTTAAAATGTGCTCCCTTTCCAAGAAATTAAGCAATTTGAAGATAATGGGACGTGACGGTTCCGTTGGTGGGGGCCTAGCTCTCAAGGCTCGGTGCCCCCTCTCGATGATATATTCTGGCCCATTTGGTGAAGGGCCTGCAGATTTCCTGAGCAGTTTTTGTAAAAAGAGCAGCATATTTGCGCCTTCTTCCCCCTCTGGCAAACCAAGTAAGACAAGATTATTGCGCCGACTGCGCCTTTCTAGATCATCCACTCGCTCTTCTAATTTGGCCACTGCTTTCCTGCATTCACTGACCGCAGGCTTCGTTTATCCAACGCTCGCTCCACAGATGAAATGCGAGCCTCTGTGTCCGTCACCCGACGGGCAAGCTGCGTTAGGGTGGGTTTAATTTCAGCCATCTCGTCCACAAGTTTAAAGAGAGCCTCCTTAATTATGGCCAGGTCGCTGCAGATATTCCCGGCTGAAGCGCCCTCCTCCTCGGTGTGTGGTGAAGCACTGCGGCGAGGCCACTTCGCTTCCAACTCCTGGTCGCCCGCCTGCATTCCGATGCCGATCGGGGCTCCAAAAGAAGTAAAAAAGGATGATTCACAGTTCCAGCAGCCCAGGGAGGGCAGAAGGGGGTGAGATTAGCAAACAAAAGCAGCAGGTTCGCTGGTTAGGTGCGGGAGCTCCGCGTTGCAACAGCTACCCCTCCATTGGCGTCACGTGGTCTCCTTTCAATTTCTTTTTAATCTTGGCACTATATAGAACACAGGAGCAAGGCATTGTGCCATGTTGGCTCAACCCATTCATCCATTCTCCAGCCCACAGGAGTGACGCACGGATGAACCACAGGAGCGACGCATGGATGAACCACAGCAGCGAGTCAAGGACACACCATGGGAGCGGGGGACGGATCCAGGCGACTGCCATACATGATGGAAAAAAAAATTGTTCTGTGCCATTCTGGCTGCCCGCCCCACCCTGCTCCATCACCAGAGGCCGGAACAATTTTTTTCACCATGTGTATCAGTCCGCCAGGCCCATCCCTCCACTCCCATCCCTCCACTCCCATCTCCAAGGAACCACAGCAGCGAGTTAAGGACACACCACGGGAGCGAGGGACGGACACAGGCGACTGTCATACATGATGGAAAAAAATAGTTCTGTGCTATTCTGGTCATCCGCCCCACCCTGCTCCCTCACTAGAGGCAAGAACAGTTTTTTTCGCCATGTGTGCCAGTCCGCCAGGCCCACCCCTCCACTCCCATCTCAGAGGAACCACAGCAATTTGACATGTACATTTGAAACACTATGCATTTTTTCCTCCTCCACCTCATCTGAACCCTTCTGGGCTCCCTCTGAGGAGGACACAAAATTACTTAGAGCAGCTTCCCCCTAGCTGGACCCTCCTGGTCTCCTACCCTCCCTCCGAGAGGGACACCATTTTTTTTTTAAAGAAATGCCCCACCCCCCGGTCAGGGCCCTCCCTGGCTCCCTCCCTCCCTCCAAGGGGGGGACACAGTTTTTTGAGAGCAGCTGCCCCCTAGCTGGACCTCTGGTCTCCCACCCTCCCTCCTAGGGGAACACAAGTTTTATGCAGAAAATAAAAATTCATATACATACCTGGTAGTGCAGTTCAACTCCTAACAGCAAAAGCAGCAGTCTCCACAAGTATTCACACAAATAGGGGTTTCTGACAGGCTGGCAGCACAGAAAGCAAATTGGCAGGGGGGTTGCACTACTGGCAGCCAAGGATTCAGCTCTTTTATGGAATTTAAAGGCTAACCAGCAATCAGTAGCTCTCCAGAAAAATACTCTCTGCTGTGTTCTCTGCTTCTGCTCCGCGTTCTCTCCCTCAGCTAAAATGCTATCCTGGCTGGCTACTCCTCACGGCTCCCTACTGGTTTCAATGCTGGTCCTCTCGTGTGCTTGATTAGTCGCTCTCTCCTTTCTTCATTTGTATGTCCTCTCGCCTTTGTCAGGTAGCCCCCCCTCACCTGTCCGTGTACTTTTTACATGGTTTGGCGGACCTGAGGGGGAGCAAAGTGCACAAAAAGAGCGCCAATTTTAAATAAATTTCTGACTGGTGCGATTGTCGTCAGCTGGTGTGACATGCTTCCCGATGATGTCACTAAGCGTGTCACACACACCGGAAAACCAAGGGGTCTTCTTTGTCCAGAGCAGGGAATGTACAGGATATGGGGGCACATCTGGAGGGATGCTGCAGTGGGTACACTACACACACACACCAGATGGACTTGAGATGCAAGCCTGGAAGCTGCAGCAGACAGAAAATAGGCTAATTCATACAGGTACAACCTGGCTGGGGACTTTGCTTGGAGTGCAGGTGGGTGGGCATTGTAAGTGTGGACTTGCGGGTGGGTGGGCTTTGTGATTGTGGACTTTTGTGGACTGTGCTGGCGTGTGGGCAAGTTTTTTTGAACTGGGAAGTGAATTGTGTACTTTTTTGCGGGAAGCGTGATTTTTTTTTTCAGGGGGACCCAAAAAAATTGCACTTTCGGCCATATAATCGCGGCCGCAATTTTCCAGTGGCCCAGGATATAAGTAAGACAAGAGGCAGTACGTCGCTTGTCTTCTCCTGTGCTGTACTGGTGGTCTGTGAATTGTGCTGTTTTTTCCTATCAAACAACTGTACAAGGATTGTGTGTTTGTGATGAGGAACTGAAGGAGCTATTACCTGTGGAGTCTTGGACATTGCGTGAGCGTGGAGAGCGGAGTGTGGAGTCCCGGTGGTGGATCGAGGAGTAACCTTGAATGGCCCCAATTGAGAAGCGAGGAGTGATTCTGGATAACGCTTGATTTGGTGACAGACTCTGATGGACTGGTTGACTGTGGGGAGGAGTTCCTTCTCGACCCTGACCTCGACCTAGTGGTGCGCTGTGGTGCTGCTGCCGTTGGGTGGCCATGTCTGCAGCACTTCCATTTTTGCTGCGCGGTGGCTGGTGGGCAGCCGTACTGGGGAGTGGGTTTGGGAAGAGGTATTGGGGTCTGGGTGGGACCTTCCTGGAGTGGTGGAGTATCAGTAGTGACCTGGAGTTCTCTAGCACTTGAAGCGCTGTTTTAGCACTGCTATCAGCTATTCAGTGGAGTGGAGAAGTAGAAATTTGGTTTCCTGGGTGTCCTGGCTTGGCTTTCGCTGCTCTCCATTTTTTGGATTTTGCAGTGAGTTTTGGCTTTGACTGCAGACTGCATGCACTCTTTCCAGGATTAAGAACACTGATTTGGGCTCTGTTGTTTTCAAATGGAGGTGAGAGCCCACTTGAGAAATTGAATAGTGCTACCATTCCTTGGAGGTGTGAGCTCCTGGGCACATTTTGAATCTGGTAAGAGGGGTCTGCTATCCATTACTTTTTGAACCGGTTTTCCACCCGTGAGAGGGGTGAATTACCTACTGGCCGACCCTGTGCTCCGATGAATTTGTGACTCTAATGAACTTGTGACTCTCAGACATTACCTCCTTTATTCCTTGTTTGTAATTAGGCAGCTCTGAGCTCTTTTTCCACTCCTTGGAGATGTAGGGCTCATTTTTCAGATTTGGACTTTGACTGTCTGTTAATTAAGCTTAGCTACACAGTTTTTTGTTTGTTAATTAATCTTAGTTACATAGTTTTTTGTTTTCAGTATATTTGTACTGGGTCGAGACTTTCTGCAAGGGAGAGTTGATAGTATGTAGTTATTTTAAAATATAGTTGTTGGGTGGGTGTTTTGCGGCGGGGTAGGTGAGATTTCTAAGTTATTACTGTATGTGTGGGTGTATGAGAGGAGTGTGTAGTGTAGAGTGTGTTTGTGGGTTGTATTTTGGGTTAAGGGTTTATGTAATTAGCAGGGATGTGTCTGGGAAGGTGTGAGGGCCTGGAGCAGGCTAGGATTGTGTATGGGGCCCCCAGCTGTACGCTCTATGGCCTTTTGTCAGCCTCCCAGTATCTGCTTGCACAGCTAGGCGTTGCAGGGAGGTTGGAATAAGGAGGAACCGTCTGACTCATTTGGGTGTGGGTGCCCCATGCACTGCAGTTGGTGGTAGGATCGAGGTAGTGGAATGTAGAAGGCGCCCTGGGGCTAGACAGGTTCTGGAGAGAGGCCAGACGTGTTTAGTTCTCATTACTAGGGTTCCCATCAGACCGAGTGGGCAGGTAGCCAGAAGGGCTGCACCATCCACCAATCCTGAGTGCGGTGCTTTGCAATGCCAGATTGGTCAGAAACAAGACTGCAATTATAGCAGTCTTGGTTTCTTCGGCCCATCTGGCTTGTATTATGGAGACCTGGATTGGTGATGATGCTGGCCCAGTTCTAGATGCTTTCATCCCATCTGGATACATTGTGGTGCACTGCCCCAGAGTGGAACGCAGGGGAGGGGGGGGTAGCCATCTGTTTTAGATCTGAACTAGGCTTCACCCTACACCCAGTGAGAACGCCTCATTCATTTGAATGTGTGTCCATCCATGGGGGTCCGGGCGCAGGTCGCCTGATTCTTTTGATTTATCGCCCTTCTGGGACAGTGAGAGACTTCCTCCAGGAGGTGGCCAATTTTGTGGTTGGTGAGACGTTGGAGGCCCGCAGATGTTTAGTGCTGGGGGACTTCAATATCTGGGCCGATGGCAAGACATCTTGGCTTGGTTCCAACTTCCTCTGGATGATGTCTTCCTTGGACTTAGCGCAGGCGGTTTCCTCCGTAACTCATCTGGGTGGCCACATGTTAGATTTGGTGTTCTCACTGGGGCTTGAGATCAATTGTCTCTGGACTGATCAGGTCATTTGGTCTGATCATTGTACAGTGAAGTTCTTGTTCGGGGCCCCCCCGGTAGCACTCCCCCTGCTGAGATGGTAGGCTATTGCCCTTTGCAGGGGTTGACCCCTGAGGGTTTTTTGGCGGTAGCTGACCTGTCTAGTGTGGTTGGTGCATGCGTTGGGGGCATGTGCGTGGCAGTGGATGCCTATAATAAGGCACTTGCTGGCGCACTAGACTCCCTCGCACCAGTCCGTGTATGACCCAGGTCTTCTCACTTGAGATCCCCTTGGTATGATGGTGAGCTCAGGGGGTTGAAGACCTTGGGTCGGAGATCAGAGCGCTGCTGGCGGAATTCCAGCCTGGAGGTGGACAGACTGGCCCTGCGTGTGCACTACGGTGCATACCAGGGAGCAATCAACTGTAAGAAGGCAGAGTTCCTGTCTCAAGAGATTGCTGCCGGGAGGAACTGACCAACTATGCTCTTTCGGACAGTGGACAGGCTTCTCCATTCTTCCTGTCTACAGCCGAAGGTAGCTTTTTCTAATGCAGTGTGTGAAGAGTTTGCTCGGTTCTTCTCGGACAGGGTGTCCACCATCAGGCAGGTGGTTCTGCCAGTGGGTCAAAGTTTGGCCAACAGTGGTCACCATTAGCATCCGGAGAGCTCTCCGCCCAGTTGGGGTGAGTTTAGACTGGTGGAGGTGGCTGAGGCCATAGAGATTGCTTCCAAGCTCCGGTACACCTTCTGTGAACTGGACCCGGTGCCAACTCATTTCTTAATGAGATGTGTTGACTCCGTTGGCCCGGTAATTGCCTTGATTGTCCGGTGCACCTTGTCGGAGGGGGTCTTCCCTGATGTCTTGAAGGAAGCATTGGTAAGACCCCTTCTGAAAAAAACATCATTGGACCCTGAGATCAAGGCAAATTACTGTCCTATCTCCAATCTTCCATTTTTAGGTAAGATTGTGGAGAAAGTGGTGGCACTTTAGCTTGAGGAGCATCTCGTGGCCCATAATTTTATACAAGTTGCTCCAGTCTGGATTTCGCACAAGGCATAGCACAGAAACTGCATTGGTTCGGGTGCATAATGACCTCCTTAGGGCTAGAGATCGAGGAGAGGGGCAATTCTTGTTTTCCTCGATCTCTCTTCAGCATTTGATATGGTGGACCATCGGGTATTGCTTGACTGTCTAAGGGAATTATGTGGACTTGCCAGCAAGGTCATCTGCTGGTTCGAGTCCTTTTTATTTAACAGCAGACAGAGGGTGGTGATGGGGAATTTTTCCTCCTCCCTTGGACACCTTCTGTACGGGGTTCCGCAGGGTTTGGTCTTGTCACCGATGTTGTTTGCCGTACACATACTGTCCCTGGGAGAGCTCATTAGGAAGTACAGTCTGGATTTTCATTGATATGCTGATGATACCCAGCTGTATTTTTCCTTTGCCCCTGGAACATCTCACGCAGTGGAGGTGTTTAATAGCTGCCTTGCTGAAATCAATGACTGGATGACCTCCAGCTCGTTGCGACTGAACCCCGATAAGACGGAGGTACTGGTGGCAGAGTCGAACAGAGGGCATGATAGGTTGGCCTCTGGTGCGGAGACGGGGCTTTTTCTTGGCTCTGTACCATTGAAGGCCTCCTCTAGGGTGCGGGATCTTGGCGTTATTCTGGATAGTGGATTGACTCTTGAGTTTCAGGTGTCTTCCACTGTCCGTACCAATTTTTATCATCTGAGGAATATCACCAGGATAAAGCCCCTAGTTCCGCCGCAGGACCTCCCCACCTTGGTACATGCCTTTGTGACATCCAGGTTGGAACTACTGTAATGTGCTCTATCTCGGGGTCTCTGGGGGTACCCTGCTCTGACTGCAGCTGGTGCAGAATGCAGCGGTGAGGTTGTTGACTGGACAGTCTAAGTACTGTCATATCACTCCGGTCCTGCGTCAACTGTACTGGCTGCCAGTTAGGTGGAGGGTCCTCTTTAAGGTGGGTCTGCTCATCTTTATGGCTCTACATGGCCTGGGCCCAGGTTATCTGAAGGACCTTCTCATTCCTGCTGTCTTGACCCGCCCCCTCCACTCCTCCTTTAGGGGTCTTCTTATGATTCCCAGGACGAGGTTAAAAACAGCTGGCGACAGAGCATTCAGTGTCGCCGCTCCTGTCCTGTGGAATTTGCTTACTCCAGCAGTTATGGAGGCCCTTTCTGTGGAGGTATTTAAAGCCTGCCTCAAGGCCTTCTTGTATAATCAGGCCTTCCTGGATTCTGTATTATAGTCCTTGCTGTTCTAAGAAATTTTGTTAGGCTAGTATTGGCTTTTAGTCATTGGTTTCCATTGCCTAAGTTACTGTATATATTTATTGTGTTACATTTTATATATTATGTGTTTTTTTATGTTGAATGTATAGTATTTATTCTCTTTCTGAATGTTCAGTGCCCAGAGCCTCCGGGATGGGCGTCTCTTAAATAAAATTTGCCTTGCCTTACTGCATTAAGACACAGAGGGAATGTAAGTAATGAAAAAGAATTGAGACACAGAGCCTTGCACTCAGTGTTTTACACTGTGTAAACTGCTTTGGGTTTGCAAGAAGCCATATGCCTTTCTAAGGAAATAACAGATATGACTATGAGCAACTACAGTAGCTGACTGTATATAGGAAGACAGCTGGAACCTGAATAAATATGTATACCTTCATAAAAAGCCAAGCATGCTTGCTGCCTGTTTAATAAAGAACTACATATGCTTTATATGAAGAAAGTTAAAGTGCTTAAGGTACTTTGACATAAAGTGCTGGCAGTGCATTAATGAAGTGCAAGGTGCTTTATAAAATGAAACTTCTTGTTTGAAAACAGTGCCCTACAAATCTGGCAAGGGAAGGGGTTTGATATAGTTAGAGTGCTAGATAAAAAGAAACTGCTGCTGTTTAAACTATTGTTATTAAGTGCAGTCAGAAATAAAGTGCAGCATGCCTAAAAGAAATGATTGGCACCATGCATTCCTGCTTGAAGCTGAACCAGGCTAAAATGTCATGGTGATTTGTATGTGCATCCCATGATGCTTTGTATTATAGAGGTATGTATGTTTGTATTGCTTTGAAACTTGGCTTTATTGCCACGGCCCTTTGGGGGTAACCCTTGCTTCAGTATTGAGGTTTTTTGTCTTTAGCTTGTTTTGGGTTTTTCTTATTTGAGATCCCCATCACCCAAACACACAAGATCGACATAGGGGATAGTTCATTTCCACAGTAAAGGTAGATCATTGTGTTAGTAGGTGCTGACCAAGTGCAGAGAAAGGACATGCATAATCTGTTGTTGCAAACTGATGTATTGAAGAAGGGATATACCATTGCTTAAGGTTATTCCCTGTGGTCACTGAGGAAAGTGAGCCACTTGCAGTTCTGGAAAGAATTTTGTTTTGTTTATTTTGGAGTTAATTATTTTATCCTGACTTTCACCAATCTGCTGTTGTCTGCATTATCCTTCACCCACACACTGTGACATAGCCCTACCAGGGATTCAGCTACTTCCAATGCCACTTTCACATTAAAAGTCACTGATTAATTTTGGCATGTGAATAAATGTTACCTGGCCATGTTTTGGGCAGGAAGGCACCCAGAGAGTAGGGTTGCTTCCAGATGTGAACGCTGGGGTTACAGAGAGGAGAGAAAAGAAAAGGCAGAATAATAGAATGGCATACAATAATTACAGTACATGCAGTAGCCTAGCAGTAAGGAGACTTACCAGGGAACAATGAAAACTATCAGTAAACTGAATGGAACTATGCAAACTGTGAAAATCAAAAAAGACAAAGAACCTCGGCACAAAAGCACTGAGGCAAGGGTGATCCAGGAATTGAACTGACAGCAAATCCAGGAAGGGCACTGACATAGTGCAAACAACAGTAGTACTGTTTGGGACCAGACATGCTTGGTAGGAGCCCAGCGACTGCAAGGAGCAAGTAGAGGAGAGGATGGGAGCTAGACATGGGGAAGGGCAATAGTAGTTGTAAGGGACGTGTGTGAACAGAGAACAAATGGAGTTGTGTTTTAAAGGGGTATGGTGAAAGAGGATAGGAGGGGGAGAGAGAGTTGGTAAGAAAAGGCTGCCTGCCCAGCTAAGGATTTAGAGTTTGGGGGGGGGGAGGCAGAAGATCTGAGGGAGCAGGAGGACTGAGGGCCAGAAGAGAGAAGCGTTAAAAGGTATAAGGAGAGAGAACCAAAATAGCAAACCGGGCTGAGAACAGCTTTACCAAAAAAAAGTCATACACTGACCATGAAGTAAAATACACAGATTACTTTAAGTACAAGCAGTGTGCAAGACTGGGGACTAGCCTCCCTACGTTTCACACCTAATGCAGGTGCTTAATCTTAGAACCTGGGTTAGGTGTGAAAAATCAGGAGGCTAGTCCCCAGTCTTGCAAACTACTTATACTTAATAAAGTAATCTGTATATTTCACTTCATGGTCATCGCATGACTTTTTTTCTGGTAAGGCTGTTCTCAGCCTGGTTTATTGTTTTGGTTCCAGTTCAGTTGACAGTGTGCAGCAGGACCTTCTTTGAAATTAGCTTTGCTCAGTGGAGTATTGTAACAACTATCCTAGTCACAATCTCGAATAAAATGTTATGAATGAATGAGCTGTATCCGAAGTGGCCCCAGTTTGTTTGTTTGGCAGTTATATGGAGAGGGAACCCAGCCGGAATTTTGAGATGAAGGCATTGGGTCTTTTAAAAGGGGAGAGAGAGAAGCTGCTAAAAAGAGAGCAGTGGTGATGGTGGTGGACAGTTTAAGGTAAGTTTTTTACCAGAAAGCAAAAGAAATTCCTTAAATATGCTGTTTGATTGTTTAATAAGCATTTTTTGAGCAGTGTTTTGATAGTCTGCCAAATGAAGCCCTTTTGTAGCTTAGCAAAAGAACATCTTTCAAAACCTTTACTTTAGAGCCCTAGCCAATATTAGGTTTGAAATTGGCACTTGCCAAATATTGGTAGAGTTTGTAATAAAGCTCCAGATTTTTTCTTTAACTAGTCATTCCGGCTTGTATTGAAGATGGTAATATTTTTTCCCCGATTACAGCAATCCATGCCCTATCCATCCCCACCCCCACTTTTTACCCATTTTTGCCTCACACTCTATTGTATAGCTTAAAACTCGGTGCACTCTATAATTTAACTTTTATGTCACCATGATTCTGTTCCAGATATCTTGTTATATACTGGTGGCATGCTCTTCTAGCACTCATGTTGGCTAGCCCAATAACTGATGTACTTGGTACATGTTTTTTTTCTTGGGAATTCATTACTTGTTCTTAGTTTTTATTCTTCAGTGCATGCACCTGTTGCACTGTATGTGTTATTGCTCTTTTACTCCCTGCTGTATCCCTCCCATAGGTGGCACCTGGAAATGAGCTCTGGCTCAGTTTGCCTACCCTGTTCACCACATTTTAAATAAATAAGTACATACATACATAAATGACTAACAGTTTACTGAGCGCATCAGATAGACCCGAGAATTTTCCCGGCCACTGGCCATGCATAGTAGCAGCTGTGCAACTTAATTTTGACCCTTGCAGTGTACATGTGAAATTTTGAAATTACTAGAGGTTTCATTTTTGCTTTCCATTTAGTTTGTGTATATATATATATATATATATATATATATATATATATACATATTTATATATTCTGTTAATGGCAACACAGGATGCCATACTGCATTTGGGCAAAAATACTGTATTTAATAGAAAAGTGATTACCAGACTTATTTATACTGTTAGCATGTCCACCAAGACCTTTCAGGATGCTTCATTTTGTTTCTTGAAAATCCAGCACAGTGATTTTTTTACAATAATTCCAGCTCCTTAAACTGTGACTGAAATTGCCAAATGTTAGGAGCTGGTAGCTAGGTTTTAAATAAACAAGTAACTGATGTACTTGAGCTGATGAATTAAGCCTGTTTCCATGACATAAGATTTTTACTTCACAGAATGCCACTTCACTCAAGTGTTAAAAAGGAGAACTGGGTGTGTGTTTTTTCAGAACATTCTATTTTTTTTTTCCTTTACACCTGCAAGTCTTGAGTTTCAAAGGTGGGGAAACATCCCTCAGAATATGTCAATGAAGTTATGTTTGCAGTGCATAATTCAAGGAAATGTGTTGAATGACTGTGCAAAACTTAGAATTTTTAGCTTTATCTCTGTAACATTGCTCCAAAAGGGGAAGGTGGTTATTTGCTATGCATGCCCGTGATTAGGAATGTCTGGCATCAGCCCAAAAGGATAGCTTGGTAGGAGGAGACTAGAGTAGAAAAGGAGGGTGCCCACATGGGACAATTGGCATGGGAGTTGGCGCAAAGAAGTGGCAGTTGGCACGGTTGATGTTAGTCAGAGCACAAAAGGCAGCGAGGCAGTAGTTCGGTTGGCACCAATGGAGAAAGCAGCTGATGATTGTGGCAGTTCCCCAAGGGGATGCCGGGCCAGCCAACAGAAGGAGGCTTCCAGATGTAGCGCTAGTAGGTTACAGATGGGAGGTGTTGTTTCTGAAGCCTGGGGTAAATTATGGGGAATGTGGCTCTGGGTACATGCCTTGTTAACTCACCCATAATGAAAAAGAATGAAGTGGGACCACTAGGAGGGCTTGGGAATCCCGCGGGGGGAGATCCTTATGGTAAACAACCTGATGGCTGGATTGGCTGTGGTGGGTTCCTGTTAAGGCATCCAGGGAGAGCCTGGTTGGGGAAGGGGGGGCGAGTCCGTAGGAGTGCCTGTGCCAATGAGTTGGCACCTGAAGATGCAAGTGAGGCTCCAGCAGGAAGGAATGCCACCAGATGTTGTAGTAGGAGATCTATGTCCATCATGGATGAGGTGAACCGAGGCAGGCAGCACCTCAACAAAGCCACAGCCACCTAGCTCAGCATGGCTGATAGCCTCTGTTGGCAAGGGGGATGGTAGGACCTTAGACCACACATGGCTATGTGTGGTCAGTAGCTGGGTGACACCCTACTTCAGGTATGACAGGGTGGTATCAGTGGGTGGATGCACAGGAAGGCACCAGGCCCCCTGATTATTTACTCTAGAATCCCCAAAGTGTAACAGCAGTACTATGAATATATTTGAGCTATAGCTAGCATCTTCCCAGTATTGGAGTCAGACAACACATGGGTAAAGTACTAAAGCAATGAACAAGAACTGCACACAGTGTGGGACCCCATTAGGACAGCCAGAGGTGGGCAGTAAGCTAAAGAGCAGATGTGAAAGGAGAAATCAAAGGAGAGTGACTATCATGATAATTGCTCAAGTAACTAAGGAAAGTGCAGGGAGAGTAAATGTGTGAAAGTACAAAATGGGTATGTGCACAGAGAGTGGTAGTTGCTGAGACAAGACAGGGTGACCATGCTTCCGAGCAAGAGGCTGTGTTCAGATATCAGCTCAGCCAGAACAGTCTGGGAATACGGACAGGAGTTAGCCTGGGACCCTGGGAATGGAACTTGACTTTGCTCTAACAGAGGGCCTGGGATCCTCCTTTGCTCTGAAAGAGAGCCTGGGATCTCATAATTGCTCTAAAAGAAAGGCAAATGTACTGCATATTGTAGCTGTGACAGATGAGAGGGAACTGAAGGATTCTGACAGAGGAGGGATTACCTGCAGAAATATAGCCAAATGCAGGAATGAACTATGATCTGTGACATGAACTTGTACAGTTTAGCATTCATTAAAGGATGTATGTGTTAATACATTTGGGGTTTGTGATCCTTTAGGCACAGTGGGTCCTGAAGTGCAATCCCAACCCGAAGATAACAGAAAGTGTAAGGGATATCCCAGCAAGCCTGAAATGCCTCTAGACATGGGAGGTTCATCTTTAGACATCTGTAGAAAACTACTAAAGCGTTCAAAAGATGTTTATTAGGTGGTGAACAAATATGGAAGGACTTCTGAAATTCCTAATTTGTCTATAATTGCTGTGAAACATCAACAGAAAGCTAGCCTGTCTTGCTGGTGCACAGTCTTGTCTTCTGTTTGCTTAAGCATCTTTATTGAAGAGAACAGTTTCCTTGTTTGATGCCTGAAGAAATACAATATTTATTAGATTACTCACTCAATGGTTGGTTTTGAAACAAGATTTCTTGTGCTTATAATTTTATAAATCTGCCATTGTAACTTTAGAATGATGTGAAAATGGTGAAAAATAACCCCAGAAAACCGTAAATTGTTGAGTTTCTAGGATATAAAGGCACAGAGGTCTTTTCCACTAGATTTTATAGCTCCAGAATAATAGATGCACAGGAATCCCTCTTTAAATAACTTACCTGTTCTTTACTTCTTATGTGCATAATGAAGAGTGTGTGTGTGTGTGTGTGTGTGTGTGTGTGTGTGTGAGAGAAAATTATTCTGACTGCTACAGGCTTTGACAAACTGACTTACCTCTCCCTTTGTCTTGTCTGTTCACATCAAACCTAGGCTAATATGGCCCGACATTTCCATTCTCCGAACTGTGTCCTAAGAGCTGCCCAAATATTGAGGCAGCTGGGTTCAGTGTGCTGTTCTATTGAAGAAATTGAGTTTGTGACGTCCTCATTTATGTTTAACCTCACAGAACAGACACAAGTCTGGTAATGATCTTTTCTTGATTTAGCTAACAAAAAGGTTATGACTTTTTCAGAATGTTTTTCAGATCTCTAATCCAGTCTGATTTTTCACCACACAATGGTAACTGGATTGCAAAAGAGAATTATTTAATAATTCTCAAAAAAGATTGAGCTATTTGATCAGATAAAGCCACTAAATATACCAAAGGATAAGATAACTAGAGGACACAAGTGAGGTATTAAGGGAACAAGATAGAGAAGAAATATCTGGAAATATTATTTCACAAGAATGGTGGATTCAGGGACTAGATTTCCTTCTACAGCAGCTGAAATTGCCAATTCCTTTGCATTAACGCTAGATGAGTACCTCGAGTAAAAGGAATAAAATGGCAATGCCCACCAGAATGAGAAAAATTTGGTGGACCAAATGTCTTCTGCATTTACTAATTTGTATGTTCTATGTAGATATATTTGTGTTGTATGTTCTATATCTGCATTAAAATGTACAACTCAAGCAAAGTTAATTTACTCAGAGTTCAGTTTTAAGCCATTTCCAAACCCAAGCCACCTGAGCAAGTGCTGTAGATAAATTATGCATAGCTGAATGTTCTTTAGACTTATCTTCAGAAGATTTTTCTCTTATTCACAGAATGAGAGAAACCATTTTTAAAGTTAGGAAAAATTATTTTTTCTTACAGGATGGAACGCAGCAATAATTTCCATTCAGTGCAAAAGTATTTTTCTTTGTGGACTGTTTATTTCCACTAAGAGTACTATTATTTGCAGGTTTCATGGAAAGCTGCGTGAACAGGAGCACTGCCTCTTTAAGTGTTTAACAGTAATTGGTTCATGTCTACTGTTCATTGAATATCCTAGACATTTCATGTAACATCTTCTTAATGAGGGGATGAATTTTCCATTCACATTAGAAAGCTCACTCTGGCAAACAATTTCTAAATAAAACTTTGGCGACATGACATCCCATATTGGACTTGACAAAGAGGACAGGTGCATTAGAATAAAACTGTATGGCGATCCTTCAAGCTGTCAGCCATGAATATTTTATTTCTTAATGAATCATCTTTGCGAAATGAACTTTCTTGTTGTAGTGTCAGTGCCATTTTCAACAAAAAACCTGCTCCTTTTGAAAGGTGAACTCCTCCAAGATGCTGATGCTGGCACAAATGTTTAACACTTGCAATGGCACAACAGAAATGCAGGTGCATTTGGACAGTGCAAATACTGTTTACAGTAGAGTCCCTTTGTACAAAATCTATTTGCACTATGTTAGTATTCCTTGACCTGTGCTTTCTAACACTATTAGCAGAGGAGCTGGCATCTTCTGAGTGTGCAGTTTGCAAGGAGCATGGAAAAAATGGATTTTTCTCAGACTGGTGGGAGAGAAGGATTTAAAGCAGTAACGCATCAACATTTGCTACAGTGATTAAGGAGGACTGCATCCTTGATTTCCTTATGTATACAAAGGATGCATTCATTGTTTTAGTTGTCAGTTTATTAATTTATTGGTGACACTTGTAATGATAGATTGCCATCAGCCACTTTTTTTTTTTTTTTTCAAGCTGCCATTTTTTTAATGAAGAACACTTGCCATCAAACCTATGGAAAACTCGGGAGAGGGTAGTTGGGAAGAGGGATTCCAGCAGCCATCTTTTTTGGCCCATATCACTAAGTACATAGTTAATTAAATTAGTAGCTAAAACACCGTTTGTTCAGGAATTAATTACCTACCATAACTGTAATTGGGGCAGGAGATTGTATTTCTTCTTTAATCTTTGTAGCAATCCATCACTGCACCATAAACATACCGTGCTGCTTCCAATGAATAGGAGTGCCTTCCTTTGTACTCTATATAGACTAGCACTGCCACACTTACTAAAATGCAGATAAAATAGCAAGTGTGTTACACACCTGTGTGTAAGTGCTGTCTTTAAACTTTAAAGTGTAAGCTTTTTCTATACTTGCCAACATACACTCTCCTGCCTAATGTGTTGAGGTCTGAATGCCATTTTGTAATTTCAAATCCCAGCCCAATTGGCTGAGGTAAGATTCAACACCTCAGCAAAGCTAACCCCTACTGGGCTGAGCACCTACCCATGCCAGAGTTTAGTTTTGAATGTATTTTTTAGGAAAATCCACATTTTATTTTAAGCAGTACAGAGCAAAAAGGTATTGGGAATTATCACCCACTCACTCAACCCATAACCATTCATCAGGCTGCACCTGGACGTGGTTTTGCTCATTTCTGGACAGATTGGGAAGAACTTTTGTTTTTTGGCTCATGTACGTGCTTATTTCACACTGTTGTTGTGGGATTTCATTTGGCTTTGCCCACTCACAGGTTCACATCTGCAATTCTTTGATACAGTTTGAAAATTGGTAAGGTGAACTCTAGGAAAGAATGTGACAAAATCTGATTTTCTACTATCATATTAGGAAATAAATCTTGGAAAAAAAGACTGCCTTTTTGTAGTCTAAGAGTGGTATATCACAAATGAGGCCACCAGCACAGTTTGGGTTTATGGCCATAGGGCTCTTTAGAGCCCCAGTTACGAATTTAATGGCACTGACAATTTCTTACCTTTAAACTATTTAAAAAAAGTTTGAGCTACATTTTAGGTGAAAATATATCAGGGACTTGATTCACTGGGTATCAGTTTATAAGACTGAAACCTGTTTGACCAACAGTTGAAAGCCTGATGCGAGAAGCCCGACAGTGAGCCCCCCCCCTTGCAGTTTGCTATAAAAATTAAGGGAAGGGGGGGCAAAGCCCTCTGAAATGTGAAGAAAAATCAGTATCCCACTGTCGGGATTTTCGGTGTCGGGCTTCTGGCTTTCAACCGTGTAAAAGGATATGTTATATTTTGGGGGGAGGGGGTTGATGTATGTCAGTGGATTTAGTATGAAGAAACTAAGGTGTGATGTCACTAGTGAGTTCTTGCGGCTGCACTTTGAGGCCGACAGGCTTTTGATCTTAAGAACTGCTGTCTTAGAAAGGGTCAGCATTGTGCAAGGTAACATGAGAGTGCATAAAAAATTGTCATTTTGTTTATGAAGAGTACCAGAAATAGAGAACAGTTGCAACACATTTAGAATGAAACCCTGGTTTGAACTTTAGTAGGTGGCCCTAGAATAAATGTATCAGACTGTCTACTACTTGAAGTAGAGAAACAGAAAGAACTGTAAGCTTGTAATTAAAACTGACTTGTTTGAATCTATCATGGTGGAATCTGACATCTCTGAAAACAACTTTCTGTCCCATTTTGATTTTGTTAATTAGAAAAACTGCAGTTTGATTATTTTGAGTTTTTCACCATGTTGCTGTGCTACAAGGTTTGTCTTCCCGATCACATGGGCTCATTTCCTTACTTCAGCTATTTGGCATTTTACATGTAGGTCCTCTAATTATTGCTCTCCTGCTGCCTGTGCTTGTGGCACTAGAGGGTGGAGTCAAGCTTGGATTGACAACTCTGATTTCTTGCTCTTTTAAGGGTACAGAAAGGAAAGACACGCCAAAGCAATGTATTACAATTACACACTTTTACATTGAGACTTCCATAATCCGTTATAGCCATTAACTTTTATATGACAGAAAAGTTATAGAAAAACAATATTATTTTCTACAAATAGAAACCAGCCTGTCTAACATTAAATATCAGGGACTGGCTGCCCAGATCTTAGAGTACTGAAGAAGATGAAATAAGTCAGACATTTTTGATATTTAAGCAGTAATGCCCAACAGGGTGTGTGTTGTGCTGGGATAATGTCACACCTCAGGTGGTTGGGCACGAGGCCACAGGCCGAGTGCGTCCAACAACTGAGGCGGGACGTTATCCCAAACTACACACACCCTGGAGGGCATTATTGCTATTATACAATGGCTCGTTGTTATATATAAAATAAAATAAAAATTTTAAAGAATGTGTTTTAGTGTGGAAAAATATTTTTGTTTCTTAAGAGGAGATGCAAAAAAAAAGGAGCAACCTCCATGGCCATATCATCATCTGCATTGGTTAACAGTGAGGCTGAGACTGGACCCGTGATGTTGTGCTGGGATAACATCACAGGTCCAGCCCAAGACTGACCAATCAGAGTCCAGGATTTTTTCTTGCCATTGAATAATTCAAGAACTGTGATTGCCAAAAGCCGAAAGCCATCCAAACTGGTGTTTTGTATCCAAGTGCGTGACATAATTTCATGTTTGATAGTGCAAGACCTTGGATGCTGCAGAAGTCCGGCTTGGAGAAGCCAGAAAGTGATTCCTTTTGTCACTTTTTTAGTTCCAGCAGCTCAGTGTAGATCTGAGCTTACACCTTAAACAAGCCAGATTGTTACTGTTCACTGACCACTAATACAGGACCTTATTGATAAATATGCTGTACGCCCTTTAGAGGTACATTTCTGTAAGAAAAGATGGGGAATGGATGTATAACAGGCATGTTACTCACTGATGAATAAGACACAGTGCATGAAATCTTAAAAATAATCTATATTATAATTTTGACCTTGGTTAAAAAAAAAAAAAAAAAAAAGCTTAGCCGGGTTTCTTGCCTACGTCATCATGCAAGGTCATGTCTATATCAGTACAAAAGCATCAAATTGCATTGAGCAAGCTAATTTGATTCAGTCTGTATCATTCTAAACCTATTTTGTTTGGGACGGAAGGGGAGGGGGAAGGGGAATTATTATTGCGCTAAAATAATTTTATACTGCCAACTGTTTCAAGAGTTTATAGATAAAGTGCTTACAGGTACAAGCCTACAATGTCCACATTTAAAGTAATCTCGTGGGATCATAAAATGAGTGACTCCCAAGTTCCCTATCATGGTTCCACTTAATTCATTTTATGTAGGTTTTGGGAGCCTGGTACCTCTGCATGGTAATTGTAATAAAATAAACGAGTATTGTCAAGCCCTTAATTTCACAACTGTTAAATTTCTGCATTAAAAACAGACATGTTGACTCACTACAACTAGAAGGGCTAGTATACAACACAACAGTGTCATTGTCTTCCTAGACTTTGTGAGAGCTCTGTGCAATTTACTGATAAGGCAAACTGCGGTTCATGCTTTGTGTGGTATGAACTGAAGATTACACATGAGGAGAATCACAGTTTACACCTGTGGGGAAAACCTAATTTGCACATGTAACCACCCTCACAGCAAGGTGTGCTGACCAAAACTGAAGATGGTAAAGGGCAAAGTCTGTTATGCCTTTGGTTGAATGGCACCTGGGTTCATGATTAGAAATGGGCTTGGAAAGTGGCGTGGTGCCTCTACCTATGGGGATCCTTATGACAGAGTGCTGCCAGGGTGTTTCCCTACAGGAAATAAATACAACCCCCACCCTTGGTAATAGGGAACACAATTACACAATCTTCTCCCTCACATCACTCTAAGCATGCAAGTAAGCAGCAATGCGATAATGGAAAATTAGATCAACAGTTGCAAATAAACAAACAAGGGGTTTATTTTTGGGTTGGAGAACAAGGAAGATGACAAGGGAAGTAAAGGTAAAAATAAACAAAGATAGCAGTTTGTGTTCACCCCCATGGTAAGGCACATCTCAGCACCTCTACCTCACTGGTGCACCAGTTAAACCCCGTGATCTCCCTGGGAGCGCCCAGTTAACAGTTTGTGTGTGCTCACAGATGCAGAGTTGCAGGCCTATGATGCTTGGACCTCGATGTGATATTGTGTAAATTCAGTTGTTGGCTGCAGCTGCTTACTGGCAGATTACACAGTCGGATGGATAGTAAAACAGTTGCTCCTGGCTGTATGCTGTAGCTGTGGGCTTGATTCCAAGGTCATACATGATTGTTCAGAAAGTATCTGGCTAGCTATTTCAACAAGAGAATGACTGATGAGTTCTGTAGGTAAAACCCAATACTCATGACCTTTAGATGACAGGCTGGTACTGTTTCCCTGGGGACTGCTCCCCTGCTTAGGCAGATGATGGTTGGATGGCCTCTTCTGTAGGCTGAATACAGGTATGGCAGACCCAGTGTGCTACCGGTGGCCAAGGCCATCATGTTCAGGCCGTGATAACTTTGGATGATGGGAGCTCTGTTCTATAAGATGGCTACAGGTGCAGTGGACCCAACGCACTTCCAGCGGTGAGGGGTACAAGCTGTGATGCTCAGATTGATGATGATCCTCTTCCCCTCACGAGGGGACTTGCCTTCACCCACCCCAACAGGTGGACAGTCACTTGGGACCTCAGCCAGTTCAATCCCCTGACAAGATAAAATCCAAACAGCAGTAGAAGGCAGTGGCTCACCACCATCCCAGATGCAGAGCAGTTTTCAAGGCAACCCCTTCTCTAATTTGGTGCTAGATCCCAGGCTTGGCACTCCAGCTGCATCAGTCTCCTTTTCTCAAGGGTCTCAAGTCTGTCTCAAGTCTCAAGTTTTAAAGTCAGGAATAGCAAGACAGAGATATTGACAAATGTTTTCCTCTCTTCAGAGATTTTGTTTCTTACAAATCTACTCTCTCTGCACATCTCTCCCTTGTGCAGAAATCCAGGGGTTGAATATCAGTGGCTAGCATCTCATGCATTATTCAGTATGCTAAACCCCTGGCTCTCAGTGGCTGTTAGTTTCGGGGGAGAAGCATGTGTTCAAGTCCTGACCCAGCTTGCAATTCAGAACTGTTTTGCAGTGCTGAGCTCCAAATAGACGTCAGTTGTACAGGAACAGGATGTGTTAATTTAGTTATTTTGAGGACTTAACTCGTTTCCAAACTGACATCAGATTCACATGGGCAGGATATGCTAATTTAATTGATTTGCACCTTGTGCAGCTTTGATAGCTGCTTGAAACTGAGCAACCTCCTTACTGTGGGCTCCCCGACTCTGAAGGCAGTCTTGGGGCCGACTGAGTGAAGAGAGATGGCTGCACACTGGCCATAGTCCCACAGAACAAATGACGGTGTACAGTCCAGCAGCTACAGTCTGGACCAGGACTAGGGTGAAGGAGTGAAGCAGGAGAAGGTGGAAGCAGTGCTCCATAGAGAACCAGAGGCAAGCCGCCTTTTGACGGGGGTACACATATATTGGGAGAATTACACTTCACGTGTGAACAGAATGGCAGATGACATGTATAGGGAAGATTGCAGATTACGCATTGGGGAAATTGTAGTTTCATTTTTAGGTAGAATAGCAGAGTACATATATGGGGAAAATTACGGTTACATGTATTGAGACAATTGCAGATATTGTACATGGGTAGAATTGCAGGTAACATGGGACACTTGCTCATGGTTTTAAAAAGGTCAAAATCCTTTTTTAAAACCTGGGATTCTAGTAATTTTAACTGGTGTTATCTGCATTTCCATTTATGATGCACCAAAGGGTTCTTGTGATTCTGGTAATGTGGACCGGTCTTTCTCCCCTGAATTTCATCCATTTAATTGGTAAGCATAAACAGGAGCACTGGTAAACAGGGTCCTATCAGATAATGTATATACGATTAATTCCAGGTAATCTATGTGAGGAAAATTGTAGATTATGCCTGTGGAGAGACTTTCAGATTGGGAGAATTGATGGATTAGAAATACTTGGAGAATTGCAGGTTACACATACTGTAAAGAATTTATAGATAACTTGCACTGATTGATCGTCAGTTTCAGCATACACTGGACCTTCTGTGGAAGGCTGTTCTTGGGTGTTACAGGGAGGTGTTGTTACAGTATATATGGTGTTGAAAAAGAGGCTTTAGTGCAACTGGGAGCCAAAGCAGAATAGCTAGCCTTATAACAGACAGCTTCATTGTAGGGCCCAGTTTATGGGGGAATTGCAGTTTATATGTACAGTATAGTATGTGAGAAATCACAGATCTTTCAGGTTGTTGGTGACTATCCTGAACATTGTCAGATTTGCAGATTTTTTCCTGGGATAATCATAGGCACCTTTGCACCCCTCCCCCCCGACACACACACAGTGTTGTCTCGATTGGTAGGGGATTGCCAGGCAGAGAGCTGAGTGGTAGGACTCTGTCCTAGGGGGACACAGTGTGAAGAATGCACTGTGCTCAGGTTCATTTAGGATTTCTTATTCATTGGACTGAAACAGGGCAAGCATGCTATGTTGTGGGGACTCAGGAGGGAGACCAGAGCCACATCTCTCCCCTCTACTGTCTTTGACTGAGCAAGCAGCTGGACATAGTGGGGATTCAGAGGAGACTGTCATATGAAGCCCTTGCAGCTGAGGTCTGGAGTCATGATACAGCTAGTACCCTCAGGAAAGGGATGGGTGGGAGGTAAACGAGAATATTGAATACTAACGCACATTTCCCCTGAATTAGCAGTGTCATTGGCTCAGCAGGCTGCATGCTTGCCTCTGGGGCTGGAAGATTGAAACATCATGGGTTCCTTTCCCACACCAGGAATGCAGGCTAATACCCAGTACTGTGTGGGAACATGGGCTAATACCCAATACTAACACTGCAGCGGATGAAATGTTAAATGGAAGTCCCACTCCCTTCTGCCAATCTCTGGTGGTTAAGTAGAAATTAAGAGTTTTCATGGCTCTTATCATATGATTATAGTAAGAGAAGTTTCTATTTACAAACTAAAGCGTCATACATACAAAAAACAGAAACACAATTAAATACAAGTAATAAAAACATAGAACCATGTAACAAAGATTACCAAAGAAAATGTGTACATAACCCACCCTTATTACACTCCCAAAAGAAACAGTAGAGGATTTTCCCAGTGGCCTGGACAATGTTCGCCCTGCCAGTAAAACAGGTACATGTAATGTGGATGCACCTGAGGTAGCTGTCGCAGCTTGGTGCATCTTTCCTGCTAACAAATAAACAGGGCTTGTTAGATCTTTGGTGAGGAAACACGTTTTCCCTCAACATTCACATGACAGTAATCAAAAGAAACTCCAACACATTCTGGAAAATTAACTGTTTTCCCAGTAAAAGTAAACCAAGGGGGAATCTTCAGAAAATACAGTGAGGGACTGTGTGTGTGAATTCTTCTCTAAGAGCTCTTTTTGTACTGGGTATCCACAGGGTAACCTTTCTTCTTCAGCAGGGTACTTATTATTTTGAACCTGGGTGACTCTGAAAAGATACAGCTAAAATAAGAGAGATTTCAGCTGTATTTTAAATTATACTTGCAAGTTATTATAAATAAGGGCATCTGAATTCACTCTGCAGCCCGTAAAATATCTGCCTGAAGGGTTTCACAAGTCCCAGGAACAAAAAAAAAAAAAAAGACTTACTTTGTACAGGCTTAATGATAAGATGAAATATTTAAATCCAGATTGAATGCACTGCTTAATGTATAATAAGACATTGTCCTTGTAATTAATTTCTATATAAAATAAATACAGGGACTAGGGAGTTAAAGGCAGATATCATGAAGCGTTATTAGCATAAAGCATGCTAGACTGGTAGAAGTCGCAGATCTTAATCAATAACAATATGATTACACCCATGCAGCAATTATAAATTATTTAAAGCAGTACCCCTGGGTTACTGACATGTTGCCTTTAAATTAAATTCTCTGTCAATAATTGATATAAAGAATTAATCAGAGAACACCTTCAGATGCTGAAACTTTTTTTTTTCAGGTAATCTAGAATATTGACTTGCTTGTCATTAGTGTAGTGTAGTATGCGCGTGTGTGTGTGTGTGTGTATTTTCCATTTTTCAGTGGAAAATTAAATTAAAATGTTGGCTTCTTCAACAACAATTGCCTATAGACAAATGTTTCAGTTTTTAAGGAAATGTTACATACACAAACACACACACACACACACACACACACACACACACACACACACACTCAATCTGTCTCTCTGTCTTAGTCTGTCCATCTATGTATCTATCTGTCTCTCTCTCTGTCTGTCTTTATCTATTGCTCAAATGTAAAACCCACCGTGTGTGTGTGTGTGTGATTACCTGTTTGGCTCTCCGGAGCTGCCAGTTTGCTGTAGCCAGCTGCATTGCTTCCTCCATCCCCTGAGGACTTAAACTGGCAGGAGGAGCCAGAGTGGAGTTAAGAGAAGTGTTTGTTTCTTCGGCATCTCCTGAGCCATTCAGCTTTACAGCTCTGCATTGCACATCAAAAGGGCAGCCACACACCACAGACAAAACTCATTGACACACTCTACCAAAACTGGCAATCCTCGCCTGCTGTCCTGACCGGACAATTGAGGGTGACCATACTAACACCACCAGGGTGCGCAGAAAATATTTAAGGGCAAGAGCCATTTGCATACTGACTTTGGTGCCATTGCCCTTTGAAAATTACCAGGTCAGCAGCCGTCTTACTCCCCTCTGACCCCTATCAGCATAACAACTGGGGTCAGAGGACATGCATGAGCCAATTAGGGGAAAGTTGGTCACAGAGGAGGCATGTTTACATTTTGTATGTATGTTTGAGCAGCTTCCTTAAAAGTTCATGTATTTTTGGACTCCAGAGTGCAGGTCCCTTTTTTCTGTGGCACTATACGTGTTCAACACCTGGGTACCCAAGCTTCCTTGGAGCTCACTAAGACTAGGGGTGATTAATTGGTACCAGTGGGAGTTGGGGTAGCAGCCAAAGAGTACAGCTGGGCCCAGCAGTGTGACTGGTTGGGGCTGGCTGCATTATTATTCAGGCTGCACCTAGAACTGCGTCAAAATACAGGCAAGCCATTGATGACTGCATTATTATTTTAGTTGCTCTAACTTTTTTTTCCCCTAGGTCATCGTTCGCAACCCCCTAATAAAACCCTTTGGTATTTGTGTGCAGTCTTGTGTCGGATGCATATTATTAGCAGAGCACTAAGTTTGACAAAATGGGTAGGGAGAATCCTGCATCTTGATTGGCTAGGACAAGTGCATTATAAGAGTGAGATGCACTACATGAAAAAAAAAAAAAAGTCCTGCCAACCAAGACGCTGAACATGTGGAAATCCTTGTGCCATTGTATAGAATTTTAATTAAAAGAAGGCAGCCAGTTTTTTATTCTGGTAGCCAGTAACTACAACAGACATCACCAGTGCAATGCCGGAATCCCAAAATTATAACATTTCCACAGTTAACCATACACAATTAAGAAAAACTAACAATTAATAGTATGTTGTTTTTATTTTTATTTTTTTGAAGTACAGTGCTGCCTGCTATTGAAATGCCATCTACTTCTCTCACCTGCCCGATCACATAATGTCAGAAATTTAGTGTTAAACATTTCAAATTACTTTTATTTTTTTTAAATCATGGCTGCTTTTTACTGCCTAGCTGCAACATCCAGCCCTGCCCACCCAGAGATCAAACCACATCCAAGAGGATCCGGGACGGCCGTCATGCCATCCTGCTGGAGGGCCCCCCCTTTGCTGCTCTCAGCCAGGATAGCCCCGGATCCTCCCCAACGGTACTCTGCACAAGTCCTCCAGGAAGCACAGGGCCCAGCCATCAAGCTGCTCAGGTTGCGCCCAGCCTCCTTTTCCACCTGTTTACGCCCACTGGGGCACGGACGTGCAGTGACCTCAGGCACGACGTGCCGACATCCACCACGCCCCTCCCCGATTCTCACCACACTAGATAGTACCCCCAGGAGTCCCAAGAGGTCACTACCATGCGATGAGCATGCTCCAGCCCACCCCAGGACTAGGAGAGCAGTCAGCAGATGCTCAATCCTAGCCCTCCCCTGCCAACCCCCGATGACCCGGGCTTGTTCCTGAACCCGGGTCACCGGCATGGTGCGAGGTGTGGCATCCAGCACCTCAACCCTCAGCACCACCAGGCTGGCCTTCAAATTACTTTAAACATGAAAGTCACTAACGTCTGTGTTTTGAACTACTATCCCAGATTTCACTCCCCGATCTGCTTGTTCACCTCCATGTAAGCTGACTCCTGAGTCCACTCTAACTGCCAGTACTTTCTTGAATATTGCTGCTGCAGGTGGTAGTGTACTGGTGGCAAGGCTTCCAGAACTTCTTGGTCTGCTACTCCTTCACTTAACAAAATGTACTTCTACAGAACCACCTGTACTCACTATGTGCATTCTGATCTGTGAGGTCCATCAGCTCCAGCAACTCACACAGAGCAGCGGTACTTTCTTGCAACCAACTGCCGCAGATGGTAGCATGCTGCCAGGTGGACCACCACACCATTTTATTCTTGATGCTTAGGTTAGAAACACTGTCAGTTATCTCCACTCTTGACTCTGCAGTGGAGAACTGCTTATTGAATGACTACCTAATCACTCATCAGTAACACAGTAGTGCTGTTGGGCTGCTTGTATCATGCCCTCGCTAAGCTTCAAAATATTAATGTGTAAGTATCGTTGTGTGGGATATTAATAAGTATGTGTATGGTGGTGTGGGATAAAGGAGAGTATATAAAAATCCATCTGAAAATTTATAAGAACAGGTTAGTGAAAAAGAAAGAAAGCCTACTGAAAATTCAAAAAAAAGCACAAGGCAGAGCCCCCTATTGGCACCCTTTGGCAGAGAAACTATTTTATCTTTTTGTCTCACCAAATTTTCATTAAATGTCTTGCATTTCTTTTTTTTAATTTTTGTAATGTTTACAGACTTTCAAAGATACCCATTTTATAATATCAATAACACATTCTAAGGATGTGCATTGTGCTGTGTTAACTGAACTACCAGGGGAAGCCAACATTCGGCCTGTGGCCTCATTCCCAACTATGCCCCTGGTTGTGCGGTCATCACAGCGTAATGCACACCCTGTCATGTCTTCCTGATTACGTATGGTTTGTCTTAGCTGTTATTGCATTCTGTCAGATCTGGGAGGGCTGGCCCTGTGGGGACCTTAGTAGGTTGGTATTGTTTGCTATGGGGCAGTACTGATGTGTTACTTAGCCCATTTACTCTCTCCCTAGGTGGAAGGACCTTGCAATTGACATCTGAATTTTAACTCATCATCATTGTGTGACAAATTCCCACAGGCATTATCAGCCCAGGCCCCTTAACCTTAGGCAAGGGTAGTGTACTGACATTTTCGTTGACTCAGCACATGTATTATATTACATATTATGTATTGCATGTATTATATTATGCAGTATGTAGTACATGTGTGGTTATTATAAGGGTTGAATGAGCAGTTTAATGTTAAACCATGGCTTCTGAACTTTAATAATGCAGCCACCCCTGAATGTAATAGCCTGGCATGCACATAGTCAGTGCCAGGATCTCTGGGTCTTGCACATTTGGTAAGAATCAGTTCAGCTGTTTAAAATTTTCAAAGGTTGAAAACTCCTACAGATTTGTATTTTGAGACCATTTTTGCTCTCCAGTAGCACAGAAATGGCTGCATGTTGAAAACTGAAACTTTCAGGTTCGTTAGAGTTTGAAGCAAAAATAACTCTTTGGTAGGCGCCTTAGCTGAAAAATGTATAGGTTTTAAATTATTTAGAAAATAAAGTCCAGTTGCTGCACATGCTCATTTCATTTTTGCAACATTCCATTCATAACTGGATTTTTGCTGAACTGATAATGGGTGGCTTTTGTAAGGTGGAAAACACTTTAGTGAGACGAGACCCCTGTTTTTGCGAGCCTAAGGCAGTAATAAAAGTAGGGGAAGGAAGATAAAGCTTTGTGCATAAAAAGCAAGAAAATACGTTGCAGGTTAAGTCTGCAACTTGTAGGGTGAAAACTTCATTCTTCAAGTGCTTTTTTCAAAACAAGCAGTACTTTTAAAATATTTATAAAATTAGCCTTTTGAGAGTCATGAAAGCAAGCCCCACTTTTGTGACATTCACACCTACTTTCATGAGTATCGTGGTCACGAAAGTGGTAAAGCAATGGAAAGCTTTCCACATGAACAATAAGAAAATCTGTTGGAAGTTAAGTCTGAAACTTATAGGGTTGGATTCACAAAGCTTTCTGAAGGTGCAAAACCTTCCCTAAGTCCCCAAAACTGCCGTAGCTATGGAAAGAAAGGGGAATTTGCACTGGGTGCTATTCACAAAACCCTCTGAAACTGTGGAAAACAACACTAAGGACTGTGGAAAAAAGTGCAGCTGCAGAAGTCCCTGAGGGAAAAAAAGGTGTGAGATAAGTAAGGCAGAGCCCCTGAAAGGCTATTCACAACCAATTTTTTTCCGCAGCAGCGGAAAAAGTTACATACAGTGGAATGAGGTGTAACTGTCCCTCAGCAAACTGCAGTAGTGCCCCAGCAGTTGGAATCAATTAAGGTGGAGGTGAGGCACAAGCAATAGCATCCCAGATAGTACAGCAGTGGCTGCTGTAACAGCAACAAAAGCACACATTGCCATGATATGGCAACAGGCAACAACCACCAGACACTCTGCAGCCCATGACGGAGCCCCACAGGCAGTAGAGCCTGGCCAGCCTGCAGCGAGTCCTACCCCTGCAGGCAACAGGAACATCCCAGGGAGCGAGGGCCAGCAGTGACAGTTGGCCACTGTGGTGCCATGGTATTGCTGGTACCTGTGGTGCTGCAGTGGTCCCAGTTGAGGGACTGGTTGTTGGTGTCTTTGTGGGTGCTTTCAGCTTCATTCTATGGCCGCCCTGTTAAAGTCTGCTGTTCCAGCTAATTAAGTTCATTGTTGCTGTGCCTCCTAAGCTACTTCTGCAGCTGCGGATCCACAGTTGCGGATTTTCAGCATGTGCGCAATTTCAGCAGCTGCTGAATTTCCACAGCTGTGGGGATTTTACGAAATTCCGCACCTGCTCAAAATTTCTTAATGAATATCACGCACTTGCGTTTCTGCAGTGCTGCATGCCTTTTTCCAGTAGCTGCGGGATTTTTGTCTTTCTTTGTGAATCCTGCCCATAGTATTTGCTAGACAGTGCAGGTTTTAAGGGTCCAGTTCACACAGGTGGCTGGAATATACTCAAATTGAGTGCATCCAATCTGCAGCTCTGCACACCACAGTGCCTGTCTGCACATACCTGTCCACATCCTCTGTCCCACCCCCTCCCACTCTGCCAGGTAGCCATGCGCACAAATTAGGATCAGGTACAGAGGGGGGACAGCAACCCACGTTTTGGAATGTGTAGAAGTTCTCTGTATGTGTGAAGCTTGACTTCTGCACACTAGAAACTGATATTGTGGCCCCTGCAAAGGGTTGGAAGGGGGTGCTGGGTAGTTGTGGATCTGGCCCTTAAACTGATTCTTCAGGTGTAGTTTTATTGAAAAAAATAAACAATACTTTTTAAAGGATACCTAAACGCTTACATTTTATATCAGTTATTAAAAAAAAAACAAAAAAAAAAACTCCATAGACCTTTAAGGGAGAGGCTGATGTTTACATTAATGCTAAAACTACATTAATTTAAGCACAACAAATGCAATTTTATAGGGTTTGAAAAACATAAACATAGCCTCTCTGCATTCAGAAATCCCACCGTGTCCATACCCTAAAATGGCTGCCAACATGCAGCATGATGATGTTCATTATGGGGTGCAAGAAGGTGAAAGCAGAAGGTCTCAGTTGTATCTTTTTGAAAAAGTAAAGAAATTAATTGCAACAAACTGCATTACTGTATCTGTTTGGGCTGAACTGCAAAGCTGGGAAATTAAAAATGAAAGTTCTGCCGGCCAGGTGGTGCAGAGGGCTAAGGCACTGTTGTCTTACCTCGACCCATGCCGGCGACCCGGGTTCGGGAACGAGTCCGGGGCATCAGAGGTAGGCATGGGGGGGGGAGGGTGGAGCTGGATGGTGCCAACAGGCAAGCTGTCTTCTACGGGGAGGGAGTACGGCATCCCTCGGCTGATAGGAAACCCCCAGTGGAGGCTGGAGAAAGCTTGGGCCGAGGTGGCCTAGGCACTAGGCCTGGGGTGGGGAAGGAGGCCGTGACTGGGGCTGTTCGGTGCATTCGCGCCGACTCCTAGGGTCTCTGGGAGAAAACACTCAGAAGGGAAAAAATTCTGGTTGGCGGAGAGAAGACCGACTCCCCCACAGGTGCCACTCCCAGGCTGGGCAGGTAAGAGCCGGTGATTCCGGGGGATGGGGCTGAGAAGAGGGGGGTCAGTCTGATGGGGGCCGACCAGCAGGGATGAGCATAAAGAAAATATAAAGAAACAAAAACAAATGAAGGTTCAAATCCTTGGAACCTTGCCAAATGGGTGGTATGATGTTCTTCGGGGTTTGAGTGATCATGCAGCACTGTGTTGGTTTTACCCTGATATTGGCACTGTTTTGTTACACAGTGTAAATGACAGTAATACTTGCACAGAGGGAGCCAATAGTAGAGTAACTAATACCCAGTCACCCTATTTTCCTCACAGTTTGTGCTTGGAGTTTTTTTCTGCCAGTCTGTTCCAAGTAATCACCACTCGTTCTGCAAAGTAGTTCTTTGTGATGTTTCCCCTAAATTTTCCTCCATTTAGTGAGATTGAGTATCCCCTTGCCCTTTACTCATTGTGCATCTCTGATGGCGTTATCCCTTTTAGATTCTTGAATAATATGTAATTTCTTGCTCAAGTCTTCTTTCCAAGGAAAACTGTTCCAGTTCTGTGAGTCATTCCTCATACAGTAGTACATGTTCTCCAAACCATCAACGTACTTGGTCATTCTGTTCTGTACCCTATCTGTTATGTCAGTACCCTTCCTCAGATGTGGGGGCCAGAACTGCTTGCTCCATCTGTTGCTGACAATATCTTCTATGCTGCCAACTGCTCTGCTTCCCCCCCCCATGGCATTAATTGTACCTTCATTAATAAGCAAGGAGAACTGTGCCTTCCATAAGAAAATTTACTCTTCATCTCCCCAACATACACAGCTCTCAAAGATTCAGTAGGCCATCACTGGATCCAGGAAAGGACTTTGATAAATTCACAGTGTCCTTCACAGGATCCACTGACAGTTGAACTTTAAGAACACACATCAAATCCCCCCCCCCAAACACACACACGTATCATTTCTTGATCACCATGAGTCAATTGGGAGAGGGGCCGAGCAGGCTGAACTATTTCATCGTTACAGCAGAGAGCAGCCATGAGCCGCGAACAGTGCAGTTAAGGGAATGGCATGGAGTTTAGCCAACCAAGATGGGTGCTTTTTTCGTGTGTATAAATGTGTTGGTGGGAAGTGGGGGGAGGGGGGGAACGGGACTGGCGACTATGAGAGATGCTTTGGAGTGGATGCTTTTTAATGTTCTTCAGCATCCAAGTCCCCCTACACAGCACTAATATGTTTGACTTGCTTATGGCATACAAACGTAAAAAGTAGACCAGAGTTATTAAGAACTCATTTGCTCCCGGTGGCCATTTTGGGTCCATTCCAGCAATGGATGGTTCCGACGCCATATGGCGTCTATGGGAACAAATGAGTTAACACCAACAAAAACCCAGAGCTTCTATTTGTCTTTCTTTTTTTTTCAGTCACTTGCTTCTGACTGTTTTAATGATGATGCTAAATGCACATGAAGTGCTGCTGGCCTGTTACTATATGCACTTGCAGCAAGCTGGTGAGTGTGTCCATAGAGCAGTTTTGGTATCATGGTTACACAGCCCACTCACATGTTCTCCTAACAGAGGTGATTGTGTGGGTGAGCAAGGCCACAGCATAGAAGACAGAGAATGGAATCAGTGAACAAAGTAGAAGGCTTTATAGAAGCAAAGCATTTTATTTTAGAATTGACTAGTTAACCTTAAAAGATAACCTTTTAGACCTGAAAGTGTCCAGTTTCTTCTGCCACATGTGCTTCAATAAATTGATGACTAAATTAGTACAGGATTTGTAATTAGTTTCTCAGAATTTTCTCAGTGGCTCTATCTGATTACAACTTAATTTCCATGTTATCAGCTGACAGCAAGTTCCACACATAAACACTTTAATAACACAATCTTTGTATGTAGGCTTGTGACTGCGACTGAAGCGGATGTGCAGTGTTGAATCCTACCCACATTTTTATTTCTGCCGCCTAATCACTGTCCTTACAGTAATACCATTCCAGCCTTGCTTACGAGAATGCTTAGCAGTTGCACCCAAGTGTTAAGGCTAAGGAAACAAATTTAAAATATTTAATAGAAAAGTGTTTGCATATATATGCAGTAGGTGTGAACACAATATCAGTTACGTAAATTATTTCTACTAGTATATAATAAATCTTAGAACATTAGATTTAATTACATCCCCTATATCAATCATCCCCCTTACTGGCACTACTTCCTTCAGTTTTATCTTGAAAGTGAAAGTGCAAGCTACAGCTCCAATCCAGTCCACACAGAAGAGATCTTTCACATCTCCTCCAGCTGTTTTACAGCCTGCTACATCATCGTTCACTCCTAAACTGCAGTTTTAGTCCAGTTCTTGTTGTTTGTCCTTTTTTTAAGCAAAATGTTAGTTTTCTGTCCAGTCACCTACCCGCTGGCCCGCTCACATGGTTACCCACCCACCTGCTCACACATCCACTGGCTGCTCGCTTACATATCATTATCATTTAAAAAAAAAATGCCCAGTCACCCACCTGCTGGCCCACTCACATGCTTACCCGCCCACCTGCTCACACATCCACCGGCTGCTCGCTCACACATCATTAGCATTTTAAAAAAAATGCTCAGTTACTTTTAAAAAGAACAATAACAAGTGATTGCAAGTCCCCGGCGCCAGCTATCTCTCTCACACAAAGCTGACGCCAGGACATCACACCAGCTCACTTGCTAAAAGCAGCTGCTTTCTTGAGCTTAACATTTCAAAAGCTCACTCATGCTCAGCCAGTAAGGAACGACATCATGACGTCAGACACATGCAGCATGTCCCTTGCAACCCCTGGCAACCATTCGAAGCCATGAAGCCACACGGAGCACAGCATCAAGAAGTCCACCACATTTTAAAACAGAAGCTACTTCCTCAAAACTGATGTTCCATATTTCGTAAATGTAATACGCAATTGGGAACCTTGTGAAATAAATCATTTCTCTGCAATTGAGCAGTTTGACCTCAGCCAACTCACTTATGATTTATGCCACTTGAGAGGTTACCTGAGGTTAAACTGCTCTTGGGCAGATAAATCATTTATTTCACTTGTCCTTGCTAAATATCTAATTATAGGGGTGCGGTCATACCCCTATAGTTAGGGTTGAGTAGGCACTTTAATGTTAAACCTCAGTTTTTGCACGTTAATAACTTTGCAACCATTCAACGGATTTGCACGAAATTTGGAATGCGCAGTCTGGTATGGTAGGTCTCTGATTTACCAAGTTGCGTTTTGGTCGGACTTACGGTTTTAGCACAGCGAAGCGCTGAAAAATGCATTTTTCACCACTTTTGACACATTTTTTGCCCATGGCCTTGCAACCACACTGTGTGGTCTATTGCTCTGAAATTTGAAACAGAGAAAGAGTTTGGGTCAAAGAACAATCCAGCATTAATTTGATTAAAAAATATTAATCCTTTCCAAGGTTATTTAATTTTTGGGTTCTGAGCATGCTCAGTTCACTCAAAGATTTATATGCATGTTTTGTGAAAGAGGATTATGCTCACAGTCAAGGATTTTGTCAACTGACAGATGAGGATTTAAGAAAATCCCGGTCCACCAGAAACATTCCTTGTCCGCGAGCTGCCATCTTGTTTCCATTTTTTCCCCCCAAACAAAATGTTGTAGCTTCTTACACGGGTGAGTTTTTCATGTAATAAGGCATGGATTTTGTTCAGGGTGATGCCCTCTACAAACCCATACCTTTGGTTTGCTTTGTTTTGTCCCACAAATAGCCTTTTGAAATTTAAAAATTCTTTGACTGCAACTCGCTAATGATCCTCTTTTGTGAGTGGACAAAATCCCAGTCCACGAGTCAATACTCTTTTGTGAGGCTGCAAAATCCTTGTCCGTCACTTTGTGACCAGATGTCCCTTCTCGTGGACGAGGATTAAGGTGATGGTCAAGGATTTTGCTACCTTGCGAAAGAGATCAGCTCATGGACTGGGATTTTGTCAGCTCGTGAAAGGGGTTGGGTTTGAATCCTCTTTCGTATGATCGACACAAACTTCATGATCTCTGACTGTCAGAATCTAGTCCATGAGCAGATTCTCTTTCGCGAGATAGCAAAATCCTTGACTGTCACTTTGTGATCAGATGGCCCTTCTCATAGACAAGGATTGACTCACGGTCAAGGATTTTGCTACCTTGCGAAAGAGGATCGGGTGACAGACTAGGATTTTTGTCATCTCGCAAAAGGGGATTCGTTTTTTGGATCCTCTTTCATGAGATGACAAAATGGCAGTCCGCGGGCTGTCAAAATTGTAGTCCACCACCCAATCCTCTTTCATGAGGTAGCAAAATTCTTGACCTTCACTTGGGGACCAGATGGCCAAAATCTGATGGTCGAGGATTTCTCACGCATGGAGATTTTGACAGCTCGCGAACGGGGATTGATCTGACAGTTGGGTATTTTGCTACCTCACAAACTAGGAATTTTTAAAGATTTGCAAATCCTCCCACTGCATTGTTATTTAACGGTTTGGTGTTTTCACTTGAAATTTGTAGGGAATTAAGGAGATGTCCTAGACATATGCTTTTTAGGTGTTAAAACCTTAAGCGGTTCTATAGATATGCCATTACAAAGTTGAGATTTTTTCCAATAGGTTAACATTGTGGCACCCATGGCGACTTTTGGTGCCCGTATCTTGGAAACGAAGCGAGATATGGAATTTACGCTGCTTTCGGCTTAGTATCACCTTAAGGTGGTCTAAGTCACAGATACACTTTTGAAATTCATACATTACACCTGCAGTGGAATTTTTTCCCTTAGGTTGTATGGTACCTGAGATATTGCTAAATTACTGTCACGAGGGTTCCAAGGGTCCCTTTTCAGCACATTTCTGTGCCCATATATCGTAAATGATATGAGATATGGATTCAGTCGACTTATCTTATGTAGCCGCCTCACTGTCATGATTACAATGACACTTGAATTTTTTTTCTACCTGCTACGGTTCCTGAAATATTGGCAAATAACTGTTACAAGGGTTCCTTGCCCTATGGGGCTGCTGTATGGCTCTGTAGTTAAGTGTAAATGGGAGCGCAGGGCTCAGAGGGCCCGCGCTCTCACAGACCTCATCATTATGCTCACGTAGGCAGCTGCAGGGGAGTTGCCAACAAAGGGCCCCGCACCCCACCCAACACATGCTATTTACTAGTTATATTGCACTTTTTCAAAAAGTAAGAAAATTCACTGAAAAAAACTTCATTTAATGCATCACTTAGAGTTGAAGTGACAAAAGTGGGGAAATTAGACATTAGTGTTGAGCGCCTAACCACCCCACCCCCATCCTCCACAGACTGACAGACGCTGGGGTGTGCCAGGGGGTCACAAGGCCTAACTCTCACTCCATTCTCCTTTACTGTAGCATGTCAACCTGCTTACACATAGAATGGGGTGAGAGTTGGGCCTCATGACCCCATGGCACACCCCAGTGTCTGTTGGTTTGTGGAGGATGGTGGGGGGTGGTTAGGCGCTCATCCCCAACGTATCATTTCCTCACTTTTGTCACTTCAAACCTAACTGATGCATTAAACAAAGTTTTTTGCAGTGAGTATATATTTTTTACACTGGCAGTGTAATGCCAGTATAGTTAGGGTTCTACGGCCACTTCTATGTTAAACCCAAAATTGTGCACTTTAATAACTTTACAATCGTACAACCGATGTGCACAAAATTTTTCATGCACCATCAAGTACCATAAATCTCTTAATTTGGCAAGTTTTGGACTGGTTGGATGTGCGGTTATGGAGATGCATAGTGTCAGAAGATGTGAAAATTACCATTTAGATGCAAATCCTTTGCCATGCCGCATCTCTGAAATGGATTGGTGGTGTGGTCTGAAATTGTTAGGATATATGGGGTTGCAGATGTGCCTTTCACAAGTTTGATGAAAAAAATATTAAGCTGTTCAAAAGCTGCTAAAATTTTAAGTTTCCCATTAGGGCCTATGGAAAAATTATATGTGCTGTGCGAAAGCAGGTTTTGCTGCCTCAAATTGTATCAGTAGTGTCATACTGCTGTCATCTTGCTTTCAGTTAGCGACTGGGAAAAAACCCTGTAACTCAAAAAGTACTGCCCCTTGGTTAACACCAACAGCTGTGTTTACCTAATCAGGGCCTCAGGAACACAATTCTGGCCTTAGTTTTTAAAAATAGTGGGCAAAAATTTTTTTTTTTTTTTTTTTTACTCGACTGTTGGTAGTGTCGCAAATTCGCGGCACTGTTTTTGTGAAATCACTGCAAATTATGCAGTTTTCGCACAACTAATGACACTGTTGTGCAAAAACTACTGCAAATTGCGGCACTGTTTCGTGAAAACTGTTGTAGTCTGCAGCACTTTAAAAAACAAACATCGGTCCCAGTAAAAAAAAAAATCAAAATCTTTCCTGGCCATTATTTTCAAAAAATAAGGCCAGAATCGGGATTCCTCTGCCCCTGTTTAGCTAAACACCTGTTGGTATTTACCTAATAAAAGGATCTTTTATCCTTTTACTGCCTCCAAGGAGGCTGAGGCATGTTTTATTTAAAATAATTGTTTATGCCAACATCAGGGTGCCCAATCCCCGTGTCGGCAGTAGAAATCCCCCCCCCACCAGTGTGGGACACAGTGGAGTTCCCTCTGTGTCCCGAAATATTTATTTTTTAAAAATGAAAACTGTTTTTGCCGACATCGGGGTGCCCAATCCCCATGTCGGCACTAGAACCCCCCCCATTAGTATGGGACACTGGGGAGCCCATTCCTAGTGTCCCCAGTTATGTCCTACACCCCCAGTACTGTGGGACACTGGGGAGCCCACCCCCAGTGACCCAAAATATTGCTTAAATTGTACTCGTGAAAAAAGAAAACAATTCCCCGATGTTTTTTTCTTCTTAAAAAAAAAAAAGTCCCTCGTTGTCTTCCCTGGCCCCCACCCCATCCCAATCCACCATTCCACACACCCCCCTCCTTGCCCTATAATTACTACTGAAGATCATCGGCTGTTATCTTCTGTGGACCGGGACACGTCTGCACTCTGCAAAGCCAAATCGCGAACTCAAGAATCAATTAAGTAAGTGCCGTATAATGGCTGTCAATGGCGTTTTGAACTTATGTTGATATCTCAGCCATTTTGTGGTGTTTTTGCACCATATTTTCACCATGGACTTTTTAGGACCCTACCTCATGAACACTGTCACTGTTGTTTCATTAACCGGACCCATAAGGTGATTTTGCAGGCACTGCACAAAATCACCTCTTGGGACCAAGTAACAAAATAACAGTGCCAGTGTTCAAGAGGTGGGTTCCCAAAAAGCCCATGTTGAAAACTTGTTACAAAAATGCCTGCATTACGCACGGTTGTTAAGCTTTCTCTATGCATGCATTTAACTTTGGCAATTTTTAATATTTTCACTCCAAATGTTCAACATAGCCATTTCTTCACACCACCTCATGAACAGTAAAGCTGTCATTTCTCACATCCTGCACAAAACCCTGTGGCACAGAATGGTGTTTTGCCACAGATTAAGAATTTTTCACCTGTGGGGTTTATGAGGTGGGGTGATAAGAAGACTATGTTGAAAATTTGGGGTCAAAATATGAAAAAAATTACAAAGTTATGATCATTCATCGCAATTTTGGTACACCCACTCATAATTACGGTAATTTTTTATATTTTGACTCCAGATGTACAACATAGCCTTCTTATTACCCCACCTCACAGCTGTAACATTTCAAATCCTGTACAAAATGTGTTTTCACATTTGTGGCACTGATTGGTGTTGCAGTTGTGCAGAATTATGTTTAGGCGGGGCTCTGAAAATTTTCTGTACCAGGTACATGTCCTGGGGTAATAAGATCACTATGATGATAATTTGCTCATGCATCTACAGACCTGTCTCTAACCTTCCCTTTGTGGAAAGGTTATTGAGAAAGTTGTGGCACTGCAGCTGGAGAACCATCTTACCATCCATGACATCTACGACCCTCTCCAGTCTGGTTTTCCCAAAAGGTGTAACATGGAGACCGCTCTGGTACTCAATGATCTCCTGATTGCAAGAGATCAGAAATGCTGTTCCATCTTGGTATTCTTACATCTCTCATCAGCTTTCAACACTGTAGACCATGGGGTGTTGCTGGAATTTCTGCAAATCGTCTGTGGCCTGTCTGGTACAGTCCTCAGATGGTTCCATTCTTTCCTCACTGGCAGATCACAGAGAGTGGTCTCAGGGATTTACTCCTCTGAGTCATTCTCTCTGCCATGTGGGGTGCCGCAGGGTTCCATGCTGTCCCCCATATTGTTCACGGTGTATATGCTGCTGTTAGAAGACATTGTATACTGCTGGTAGTGGATCCTGGTCACCGGTAGAGGGGTCAGTGGTGGGATGTCTCCCAGGGCTTTGGCTTCGGGGTGCCCAGTTGTTGACCTCTGAACAGGTGCGAAGTCTGGGGTTAATACTTGAAGATGGGCTGACACTTCATTCACAGGTATCAGCCGTGGTTAAGTACTCTTTTTACTATTTGAGGAATATCGCCCAGATTAAGCACCTAGTTCCATCTGGTGACCTTCCAACTTTGATCCACACCTTTGTGACCTCGCGCTTGGACTACCGTAACTCCCTTTACATAAGGCTCCCGGGGGTTGATATACACCACTTGCTTCTGGTGCAGAACTCTGAGACCAGGTTATTGTCTGGATTATCTCGATTCAGTCATATCACACCTGTGCTGCATGAACTGCACTGGCTGCCATTTCAGTGGTGGATCACCTTCTAGGTTGACTTGCTGACCTATAAAGCCCTACATGGACTGGGATCAAGCTATCTGCAAGATCTTCTGTACCCTTACTCCCCCCCCCCAACCCGGCCAATGAGGGATTGCTGGAGATTCCCAGGGTATGGTTAAAAACTTCAGGATCACAGGCATTTTCATTCGCAGCCCCAACCCTATGGAATTCTCTGCCTCATCGGATACGAGAGTGCCTGACAGTGGAGAGCTTTAAAACTGCTTTAAAAACTTATTTATTTAGGCTCACCTTTGGAAATATTTTTTGACCTATATTGGATTACAGTAGTTGTATTTTAAGTATACTGAATGGATGTTTCTTTTAGAATTTATTTACTATTTTTAAATGATTTAGTATGGATTTTACAGCGCTTTAATATGTTGTAAGTGGCACTCTAAAAATAAAGATTTTTATCATCTAAGGAGGGATGACTATTACATTAAAATAAGGGAAATCATGGCGCATTCTGGCCCTGCACTCCAACAGGGAGATGAAGGTAAATTACAATGTCTCTACACTTATGGATAGATAAACAACTACGGTTATGGTGATACTTACACAAAAGTAAGGAAATTCATTACAAAAAACTCCATTAATGCATCAGTTAGGGTTCATATTACAGTGACAAAAGTATGGAAATGTAGTGTTAGGGTTCCCAACCCTAACACCCCATCCCCGCCCTAACACCCATCCCCACCCTGCAGGCAGAAACAGGCATGTGGTATGCCGTGAGGTTGTCATCCCTAATGCTAACCCCATTCCATGTGTAAGTAAGCTGACATAGTTACAGTATATGAGAATGCAGTGAGCATTAGGGTTGACAACCCCACTGCACCCCCCCCACATCTGTTCCTGCCTTCAGGGTGGGGTTGGGGTGTTAGGGTTGGAAACCCTAAGACCGCATTTCCAAACTTTTATCACTGGAACCCTAATGATGCATTATCAATGTTTTTTGCAGAGAATTTCCTTACTTTTTGAGAAAGTATAATCCACAAGTTTATTTGCTTGTGGGGGCTCTGTGCTCCCAACCATCCATAATTTTTGCGCGATTGTAATTGTATTCTTATTTCCTTGTGGGAACGTAGGGCCTTTTGGTTCCTGCGCTCCCATGACTCCATAATCCTCTGTGTATTTGCATGTGGGAGTACAGGGCCCTCCAGGCCCTGCGCTGCCATGTATGCATAAGGCCTGCACTCCCATCACTGCTAACATTGCAATTTTCTCTTATAGAACATAGAGGAAAATTTCAATCTTGTGTAACTCAACACTAGAGTAATATATTTTAATGCAACCAGCAAAAGGCAGATAGATTGGGCAAGCCCTTTCTACACTGAAAATTTCGGAACAAAATATCAAACCATTTCTTTACAGCAGAGTGATAAAGAAACTACTCTGTACACCTCCCATCATAATGTCATCCTATGGGAAACAAATGAAAATTTAACCTCACAGGGCTCCAGAGCAAAGTAATATATTTTCACCAAACCAGAAAAAGGCACATCTGTTGGTACCCTGAAAATTTCAAAACAAAATCACAAACTATTTGGCAACTGTCCAGTGACAAAGAAACAGCTGTCTTAAAAATCCTTTTTCGCAAATTTCAAAAAAGAACCCTTTTCTGTAGTTCCTTTTTTCACAATTTGTGGTAAAACAAAATTCTTGATCTCAAATTGCAGAAAAAGATCCTGTTTCGCTGTATTTCTTTTCCACGGTTTGCGAGAAAAGACTTCCGTGGCTAAAAAAAAAAAAAAAATTTCAATAACTTATGAAAGAAATAACACAATCAGATTCTACAGGCCTTGATTAGGTAAATACAACTGTTGGTGTTTACTAAAACCCTCTATTTAAGTTATTTAAGTTTGTTGCCACTGATAACTGAAAAGATGCCCGTAGCACAGGAAAAAGATTCTGCGTTTGTGGCAAAAGATCCTGTGTTTGCGAAAAAGGATTCAGCATTTGCAACAAAGAATCCTTTTTCAAGCAGGACATCTAACTGGTCCCATAGGAATAATGGGAAACTTTAAAATTTATTACCTTTTATTACCAACACTCCTCGCATGAGAGGAGTGTACTGCTTTAATTATATACATTTGCTAACTGATATCTACTCTGGGCACTTTGTACAGTGCTCCCTTGTGCCTGGTGTTGCCACGAGTTCAGGCAGGGTTCACTGGGAGTTGTAGTCCAGCCCTGAATAGGTGGACTACAGTTCCAGGTGGCCACTTTGTGTGCTTGAGGATGGCAGGTTTTTCATTTTGTGAATGTTCACTTCGGTGGATTTGTACCCCAGTTGGAGGCACTGAGGTGCCACTTTTAAAACTTTGTATTATATAATTTACTGGAGCGGTCAAACATGGGTGTGGGTCACGTGACCTACTCACTTCCGGGTTGGGCAGGCATTTAAACTAGTCCCAGAGTGAACGAGGAGAGTGCGCTTCCCTGTGTATGGAGACACGTGCCGAGACAAGCATGTGGCATGTCGGGTAGGGAAGAAGGGAAGACAGGAGGACAGCCAGGAGCTCATGTCACACAGGTCAGAACATATACTAACTACGCATTATCTGCTGGAAGCTAAGTGAATAGGACAAAGTTCTTATGCATTTCAAGGGAGCATTGCTGACAAGTATAGGTGTGTGGTGCACAACAAAGCGTGCACTGCCATAAATCCCTGTCAGTAATCCACTGTATAAGCTAGCAGGGGTCTTCCACATAAATAAAGAACCCAGATCTAATTTTAAGTGGAGGATGCCAATATTGGTGGGGGTAACAAACAAATAATCTACCATGGATTCTAATTTAGTGCAATTTGTGAACAGGGAACTGGGAATAAGGTGCATCTGTTGTGAAAAAATAAGCACAAAGGTTAATCGACAGTGTACTAATCTACACGTGATGAATGCAGACTTATTAAAGAATTAAAAATGACCATGCTGAGTGAGACTGAAAATAGTCAAACAGATAGCTCAGGTCATATAGCCCTGAGCAAATCTAGTGGCAATACCAGAAAAAGAAATAGGGAAACAGATGAAGAAGGAAATTGGACTGTGGAAAACAGAAGATACAGAAAAGGGTGATGGGTAATAGGCTTTGCTCTAAGCCTCTCAAATAATTTTGAACCACTGGTGGCTTTAGAGAGTCATGAGACGCAGGGAAAGGGTACATCATAAGTGGGCAAATATATACCTAATGAACCCCGTTGCCCATAGAAAACACAGACTTTACCAGAATTGCATACAGGGTATACAGTAGCAGAAAAAATATTAAGTAGTCAGCAAAGTGTTGCTGAAAATGGTGGATAATTATATGCTGCTAAATGTTGCCATGAAACATCAAACACAAGACATAACTTTAGAAAGTGAAGCAGCAGCTATGGCTTCCAGTCTTATAACTGCACCCCTAGGTGATAACAACAGTAGCAGTGTAGCTGAGAATACTAATACAGATCTTTATGGACACAGAGGCAGGAAGTATCCCTACTGATGGGGGGAGAATACAATCTATAGATAGAGGCAATATAAAGGAGGTGTACGTCCTAGGAGATTCAATCCTAAAGTACATGGATTGGTATACTGCTAGAGGATGCAAAGAACAAGTAACAACTAGCTGTTTTTCTGGGGCACAAATAAAGGACATCCAACCACTGTTAAAAAACATAGTGAGGGATAAAATAATTCATTAGCTATTATTTTACATCTTGGGACAAACACTGTCCAACTCCAGAGTGTCTCAGAGATCATGGATGAGTTTAGGGCTATAAAGCAAGAAGCCCAACAGCTGCAGTGTAAGCTTTATTTCTCTGAAATCCTCCCAGTTCCACATGCAAGCGCTTCCAGAAGCAAATCAAAATTCTAAATAATTGGTTGTGGCAATGCACTCTGCAGGAGGGGATATGGTGCATTACGCACTGGGAACAGTTCACGGATAACCCCTATTATTTCAGCTCAGACAGGTTACATTTAAATAAATTGGGTAGTAGAAAACTGAATAAAACTCAGAGAGGTGGTGGAAAACTGTTTAAACTGAAGCCTAAAGGGAGAGGGGATAACATCAGAAACCATTTTTCTGCCCTAAGAACTGTACATATGGAGGATCATATTAAAACTAAAAATGCCTTTGAACTTAGAGTATAGTCCTTAAATGCAAGAAGTGTATATAGTCATATGATAATTGAGCTAGAAATAATGCTAAAAAAAGGATAAAGTGGATATCTGTATGGTAGCTGAACATGGTGGGACAGTGGCACCCTATGGAACAAGAGGAATGAAGGGTATACACTTTACTTGAGACAATGACCAGATAGAAGAGGAGGGGGAGTGGCAATCTATATTAGAAGCAACATAAATAGTTCCTTATATGATCTACATGTCCCTGCTCAGAGTGTGGAATCTCTGTGGGTTACAATGGACAGAATCGATGCCAGAAAGCTGTACATTGGGGTCTACTACAGAGTGTTGAAGGATGCCTTGATAAAATTTAGGAGAGAAGAAAAATCTCCAAAAAATTTTTGTTACAGCTAGCAAATTTAGTTCTTACACAGAACTATTTCAAATTTGAAAAATCCTTTTTTGCTCAGATTAAGGGCACAGCACTGGGGTCAAGCATGGCCCCTTCATATGCGAATCTGTTCAAGAATTGGTTTGAAGAAAATTTTGTTTATAATAATCCATTTTCTAATATGATTTTGCAGTGGAATCGCTTTATTGACGATGTTTTCATCTTATGTGAAGGCACAGAAAACGATTTGTTAGAAATTCATAATTTTTTGAATAGTTGCACTGAGTGCTTGAAATTTACATTAAATTATGATGAAAATGAAATTCCATTTTTGGATTTACTGATATATAAAAAACAAGAGAAATTGCTGTCCAAAATATACAGGAAAATTACAGATAGGAACACGATTCTGAGAGCAGATAGATTCCACCCAAAAAATCTGGTGGAATCAGTTCCATACAGTAAGTTTTTAAGAATCAAAAGGAATTGCTCAGAAGAATCTGATGTGGTGATATTTACAGAGGAGATTGTCCAGAGATTTGAGGCTAGGGGTTACGGGGAGAAACTTGAAAAAAGCAAAAGAGAAAGTTTTAGAAAAAGACAGAAAAATGTTGCTATCAAGTATGGGAGACAGCAATAGGACAGAGGTAATGGAAAAAATAATTTGGTCTTTCAAATATAGTGATTTATTTGTTTCTATTGAGAGTGCTGCCAATAAACATTGGCATGTGTTGAAGTACACAAATATGGGAGAAAAGGCATGTCAGGGGGGCCCCTCAAATAGTAGATAAAAAGTCGAGATCAGTGTCAGACTGTTTGGTACACATGGAGCATAAAATTCCTGAAATAAAAACACAGCAGATGTTGTTTACTAAAGAACAATTGGGAGGGAATTATAGCTGTGGCAGGTGCATACATTGCCATAACACTTACGATTAAAAGTATTAGAAATGCCAGTAAAAATGAGGAGTTTAAGATCAAAGATTTTATAAACTGTCAGACTGAAGGGGTCATATATGGTGTAAAATGTCAATGTGGTCTCATGTATGTAGGTAAAACAAAGAGACCTTTGAAACAAAGAATAGGGGAACATAAGGAATAAAGATTTGACTTCACCAGTAGCGATACACTTTAATGAAAGGGGGCACCAGATACAAACATTATGGTATTTCAGCATAGAAAAGGTTTACAAAAACAATAGAGGGGGTAATTACAACAATAAGTTACTATTAAGAGAAGCGATGTTCATTGACTATTTTCAAACCAATAACCCTAAATTTGTACTTAATGAAGTGATAGAGTGGCACCCAATTCTGTGAGAAACTCTGTTTCCTTGCTAAAAGATAACCAGATTTAAACAGTACCTTTAATCTTTGTTGGTTCAGTTCTAGGTGGCAAATGTTCTCCGCAGCAAAGAGGTAGTGAGAGTTAATATTTAGAACAGAGTGTGTTTAAATTGTAGTGTTTCAATGGTACCGATCCATTTACAGTTGCATATTAAGAAAAAAATGTAAGTACCCTTGGCACCTAATTCTATGATAAATAGGTGCCATGAAGAGGCGGGGTCTAGCACATAAACAAGCTGTTTCAGCTTGTTACTGTTGTCAGACGTCATTGCCAGATTCAAGGGAGGCGCTTCCAGTATAAAAATAGATTCAGTAGCCCCGACACGCTCAGTCCCACCTGCAAGACTTGAAAAGCAACTCTAAGTGAGTAGTGGTATTGAAATTGCAGAGAAGTTAAAGTTTTGTTTATTGGAGAAACAACCTAAACGTCTATATTTTGTTTGGCATAGGTTAAAAGGAAAGGTGAAGGTTCCTTTGCGCTGAATAACGCTGTCCACGCGGAGTAAATAAAAGACGAGCTACACAGGTTAGAGTCATGCCTGATACCTGTTTTAAGGTGAAATGGGCTTTTTGAGAATGTTAGACTGTATAAGGCAAGGGAAATAACTTAAAAGAAAGAATGGAAAAATGAGGCCCACAGAGTGTAAAGTGCAGATCAGCTGCAGAGGTCAGAGTCGTGCCTAAACAAGTTTTTTTAGTCAGATTGGACAGTGTAAGAGTGTTAGAATGTTGAAAGTAAGGAGAATTTACTGAAGAAAGTTCTGGGAGAAATAAGAGAGAAAGCATAAACTAAGGAGGTTGTGTTTACAATGTTTGCAGGTGGAAGGTGGAGCGTAATGATGATGCAGTGAACCTAACAAAAGAAAAATGAAATGCAGTTGCTTTTAAAAGGTTAGCAATACACAAACATTCAGTGAAATAGGTATTTAAAAATGTGGTATGAGAAGAATGGAGTCTAATAATAAGTTGTTGGTTAATTTTCAGTCAGAGTGGTGGGAGTCAAGCCTGGTAACTCAGATAAAGATAGAGGAAAAGCTTTAAATAAGGTGATGGCATGTTTTGAACTTGGGGACTTAATATACGATTCTTTCTTGTGCATAAATAATAATTGAAGATATTTTTTGTACCATAATGGAGAAATGAAGTTTTGAAAAAAATATTTTTTATATGTTTTTACTGTAGAAACCAGTTCCTAATGAAGGATAAATTACCCGAAATGTAGGGAAAAAAAAAACACTGGATGCAATAAATTAAAAATATTGAAAACATAAAACTTGAATTGCTTTGTTGATTTTTGAAAAGGTGAGTGGGGTGGACTTCCAGTATTTCTTTGATGTCTACTACAGACCACCAATCTCTAATGGCACAGTAGATAGTGATATCCAGCACCAGTTAGAACCGATGTCATCAGAAGGGGGATGTGATCATTGGTGGTGATTTTAACTACCCAAATATAAACTGGATCATGCAGTCATCAAAGGTGGCAGTAGAAAACACATTTATAGAGACCCTGTTGATGGCAGGGTTACAGCAGATGGAGTGTAAACCCACTAGAGGGGAGAACATTCTTGATATATTGATAACCAACATCAGTGAATCAATAAAAAACATCAGCATCCGGCATAATTTATGTAACTGCGATCATAACATGGTGGAACATGCAGTAAAAGAGGCTGCAGCAACTATATAGGGGTCAACCACCATAAAAAATTACAGCAGGGCAAATTTCCAAAAGATAACATGGGCATCATCTCACTGGAATTGGAAAGTGTGTCTAGAAAATAAAACTGTGGAAGAAATGTAGGAAACCATAAAGAATAAACTATTACAGGTAGAAAATAAATATGTACCAAATAAAAAAATGTACAATAGAAAGGGTAAGCTACCTGTGTGGTGCACTAATAAGATCCTTAAGCAGTGCAATAAAAAGAAAAAGGCATTTAATGTCATGAAACAATATCAGACTGAAGAAGCAATAGCATCTTACAAAAATGAACCACGTATACTGGAAAAAATTATCAGATTCTAAAGAAACAAACTGGAATTCAACATTATTCACAGGATGGACAGTGGAAAAAGCTTCTATGCTTATGTAAATAAGCAAAGTAGGACCAGCACACAGGTGGGATCCATTAAACATGAGGGGAAAAAACATTAAACACACCTCTAGACATGGAAAATGACACCAATACGTATTTCTGTTTTGTTTTTGAAAAAATAATTACGGGTAGTAACAAATCATCTGGGATCAAGTATCCAACACTGACATTAGAAATTACAGATAAGGAAATAGAGGATCTTTTGGGGAAATTAAAAGAAAATAAATCATTTGGGCCTGATCTGCTGCGCCCTAAACTATTACGAGAGACGACAACAAATCTCAAAACCGTTAGCAGGATTGTTTAATGCCTCATTCACTACAGGCGATGTACCTTTGGAATGGAGGAAGGCCACAGTAGTGCCACTATATAAAAAAGGTGACAGAGCATTACAAGCTAATTATAGACCAATCAGCTTAATGTCTGTTTTGTGCAAAACTGCAGAAATTTAGTTAAAATTGAAACTCGAGAAGAACCTGGATATCATTAAATACAGGGACACCAGGCAGCATGGCTTTAGGCAAAACAGGGCATGCATTACAAATTAGCTAAGCTTTTGTGAGTCTGTGAATAAAAACATAGCAATATCCCAGTAGATGTGTTATTCTTGGACTTTCAGAAGGTTTTTGATAAAGTCCCTCATACCTTACTCATTAGTAAAATAGCAAAAAGGGGCATCGATAGTAAGTTAGTCTGATGGATAGGTAATTGGCTGAGTATGTGGAGACAGAGGGTGAGAGTGAGAGGGAGCTATTCCATAGATGGTGATGTGACCACCAGGGGTCAGTCCTGGCGCCCACGTTATTTGCTGTTTATAAGTGACCTTCACCATGATATTTCTAGCTGGTTAGTCAAATTTGCCAAGGACGTGAAATTGGGCGGCCCTGTGGACACCAGAGAAAATTGCCTCAAACTAAAAGGAGATTTACATAAAATTGAAAATTAGGCATTGGATAATGGTATGTTTTTCAGTGTAGAGAAATGTACTGTCCTGCGCTTGGGTAAGAACAACAAAAGGCAAGACTACCATCTGAATTCGACTACACTAAAGAAAGTGGAAATAGAGAAGAATTGTGGTGTTTATGCAGACCAAAATTTAAACTTTAAGATATATTGCACTAAATTAAAACAAAAATCGAACTTCATGATTAAAAATATTGAGAAGTTTTCGAAACAGGTCAGCAGCTTGTATGTTACCATTGTATAGGTCTTTTATGAAACCACATTTGGATTACTGTTCCCTTTGTGGAGCCCATATCAAAGGGGAGAGATAGACACGGTGGAAAGAGTTCAACACAGGCTAAAAAAGATGATTGGGGGCTTAAGGGAGCTATCATACGAGGAGAGGTTGCAGCAATTAGGCCTTCACAGTCTGGAACAAAGAAGGACTAGAAGCAATCTGCTAGTCCTGTACAAAATTATGCAGGATTCGGGACTGATGGATGAAATGGGAATAATAATACAGGTCAAGCCAGTAGGACTGAGAGCCCATAAACTACAGATTAAGCTACACATGGTAAAAAAACAAAACAGAGGTATAACTTCTACCTCCAACGTACCGGTAGGCTGTCGAACAGCTTGCCTGCAGAAGTGGTTGAGAGCCCCAATTTTGAAACTTTCAAGAAATATTTGGAGACAATATTCTCAATCAAGCAAAATATTTATCCAGGCGAACATCATTGAGCAGAGCTCTTTTACAAGATGGACCTGGTTAGAACAGGGTCGGGTAACATTCATCATAAAAACATATAAATACATGTAAATAAGTATATAAACACAAACACAACGGTGCAGTAATAGGGGAGTCAAATGATAAAAGGAAGACAAGGCAAGCTATAACAGAGGAGGATTCAAATACAAGGGGGCAGGTCCACCATTGAACCATGCAACTATAAATATATATAAACCATGTTCTCTGTATAGAAGTACTAGTTAGTTCATTTACCAGGGGCAGTCACTAGTACTAGCCATGACAATGGCTTGGAGAACCACCAACTTATGGCAGATCGGGTACCAGGAGGGGTATGTAATATGTAAGCGAAGGATAAACATTGTGAGAAGTGAAGTCCCACGGATCGGTCGGTAGAACTGATGTGGCAGTGGGGGGCCTACGGGGAGAGGGAAAGGGGAGTTAGGACTTTTATAGTATGATTGCGTATAGATTGTGGATGAGTGCAGTATAGAGTTGTGAAAAGAAGGCTGGAGAAAGCGGGAAGATAGACCAGTGTCAAAGGGAGGACAGAGGCATCAAGGTGTTACATGAAAACATGATGACAGACCGGGGCCAAGGAGGAGACAAGCACTAGAAGTAATTCATTCATGGTTAAATGGTACAGATTAGCATGATGACAATTCATGGTCATGGGAAACAATTGCACTGATCAATTCAGAGACGTGAATATAAGAGCTTGAAAGATGAGATGCCGATGGATGACCTCAGTTTCAGTTTTTTTTTGCAATTTATTCCACAAGGAGGACAGTGTAAAGCTTATAGCAGCCCTGCCAAAGCGAGGATTAACTTTGGGAACCACTCTCTCTAATGGGAAGATAAATTGGACCCGCTAATGCGGGTGGATTGCACTAATGGGCTTATCGCCTTCTCCTGTCCAGTCCCCAGTATTAACTTTATCTTTTTATTCAAGATTTTGAGCAATACAAACAAACTTTCTGCTGCAGGCAGGATAGTAAGTCACTGTCAAATACAGCAATTACGGTAAGAGTAAGAAGCATGTAAACGGTGAAATAGTTATCTCTTATCTTAATCCAGTTGATAAATATTTAATCAGATATATCTTTTTGAAATAGGTAATCATAACTGTTCAAAAACATCACGTTATTATACCTGATAAGTGATGGTTGTTAAGTATAAATCCGCGTATAATAGTGGGATACAATAGTTTACTTGCTGGTTAAGAATTAAGGAGAAAGTAACCTAGAATCCTACCAAAAGGGGATAATTATAGTACAAGGATCATAGAAAGTGCTTAAACTTCCTAAAAAAAAAAAAAAAAAAAAAAGGAGACATCAGTTCTAAAAATATTAACGGAGATAAAGGAAATAAATTGTGACAAGTATTGTAAGAATTTCCTTAGTAATCCATTAGATGCTTCTGTTATTAAGGTAATTAAAATAGTCCTGCCAACATTTATCATATTCTTTCAGTCAGTTGTGAGCAGAGTAGGTATTACGTTCCAAAGAGGCACACTTGGAGAGATTTTTGAGGATATCAGAAAAAGAAGGAATATTAGTAGTTCTCCAGGAGATCAGTATAAGTTGCTTAACTTGAAGAAGAAGTAAGTTAAGCCATTTATTTTGAGATTGAGAAAGGGAGATGTTAAGAGAAGTTGAAATTCCAAGCAAGAATAATTTAGGGTCAAAAGTGACATTGTGTCCAAGTGCTTTGGAAGCAAATTGTTGTACCTTAGACCAGAGTTTAAGTATGGGGTCACAATACCATAATATGTGAAGTAAATCTCCATGTGGTTTATTGTTGGAGTTAAGCAAGCCCATACGATGAAGAACTGAAGGTGTTCTGTGCCAGAAATGTAACATTTTTGGTTGAATTAAAGAGCTGCGCATATCTTTGAATGTTTTGTGAGTAAGGAGCCATCACTTACTCCACTGTAAATAAGATATATCATACTTCAGAATTTAGCTCCATTTATTTTTAGCTCTCAGAGATTGATCCAGTAAAGTGTTTCTGATATCTTTATAAATAATACTAGCTAAATTTGAGGCAGTACTGATCCATAAAGAAACATGACGGTCATATAAGTCCTGTGTATGGGAATATTGGAGAAAGGTATTGCATGCAGTACGTAACTGTAAGTATTTCCAAAAATCTTGTTTTGGAAGATCCCACTGAGCACAAAGCTCGTTGAATGATTTTAGGGTGACGGTGTCCCCCCCCCCCCAAGAGATCCCCCAGAAGAGTTATGCCATTATTTTGCCATGAGCGACAAAAAATTGGGTCAGTCCCCAGTATTAATACCCAGTATGAATAACTTTGGAATGGTTTAATATTTTTTCATCAAACCTTCAGAAAAAATCCTTTTCAGCAGTTGCTTTTTTTGCAATTTGCAGTAAAAGAAAATCCTTTTTCATGTTTGCTTTTTTTTTTGCAGTTTGTGGCAAAAGAAAATCCTTGACTGGAAATTTGGAAAAAGATCCTGTTTCACAGCATTTCTTTTCTGCGGTTTGTAAAAAAAAAAAATTTCCGCAGCTAAAAAACAAAAACAAAACACATTTCTCAACAACTTATGAAAAAAATAACCCCACAATACGATTGTACAGGCCCCGATTAAAGCGCAACTGTTAGTATTTACTAAAGCCCTCTATTTTGTAAGTTATTTGTTTGTTGCCACTGCTAACTCATAACAAGAAAGCAGCAGCATGGAAAAAGATTCTGCATTTGTGGCAAAAGATCTCATGTTTGTGAAAAGGGATTCCGCATTTGCAGTAAAGAATTCTTTTTCAAGCGTGACATCTAACCGGTCCCATAAGAAATAATGGGAAACTTTAAAATGTAATAACTTTGGAAAGGATTAATATTTCTTTCACCAAACCTTCGAAAAGCATATCTGTGACCGAAGACCAACGTACTCTAAAAATTTCAGACCAAATTCCACACCACTTTTGCGGAGCGGCATGACAAAAGAATTTCACCAAAAGTGATAATTTTCAAATTTTTTGACAAATTGTTATCTCTACACCCGTACATCCGACCGGAACTAACGTTGCCACATCAAGAGACCTTTGGACCCTGATGGCACCTGCAACATGTCATGTAAATCTGCTGAACGGTTGCGAAGTTATTAAAGTCCAAAATTTTCAGTTTAACAGAGAAGTGAAGGCAACCCTAATATAGGGGCGCAACTGCACACCTATCATATCTACATATATATATATATATTTTTTAAATGCTCTCATTGTATCAAGGCACTGTGCACCCCATATTCAGAGTCAGGTACAATTGCAGCAGTCTTGTTTGTGCTTCACTTGCGATTGCACGAGTGGCTCTGAGTAATATTCAAATCAATCAGTCAAATTATTTATCCAGGCGAACACCATTGAGCAAGCTCATTTACAAGGTGGATCTGCATTACACAAGTAAAGTAACAGTGCATTTATATACAGACAAATAGGCAGTAGATGCAAGAGTACAACAGTACAGGTAGGCCTGCAATAGACAGAATAAGTAAAACTGCATTTGGGTTCAGGTAAAAGACAGTTGGTAAGGGTATACATAACAATAGGGTAGCAAGTCAGTAAAAATGTATACCAGATACAACAGCATACATGGTTTAGTATTCCTGTAAGGTAAAGGCAATATAGTCCAGCAAAGAGATTAGTTGAAGTGGATGCTACAAGCAAAGAGACATACATAGTCAGTTTAAAAAGACCCAGGCATATCAAGGGGGAGACATGTGTCGGGAGAAGTGGGCAGCCAATGGGGGGGATCTGGAACTGGGATAATACTAGGAGTGAAGGAATGAGATGCTGTGGGTATACAAGGAATAGGTGGGTGAGGGAGGGTGAGATTTAGGGCGGTAGATAAGTAGGTGGCTGAATTGGAGGGTGGGGAACCATGCTGCCACCAGGGTTATTTTATTTACAGCAGAATGGGTAATTGGGGGTGGGGAGACCACTTTAGCAACAGGGTTACTGTATGTAGAGCAGAATGGGTGATCAGGCAGACCTCTATACTTCCAGGGGTACTTTATATACAGCACAATGGGCAATTGGGGGAGGGGTTACCACTACACCACCAGGTTATTTTATGTATAGCAGAATGGGAGATCGGGGGTTGGGGGACCACTGTACTACCAGGGTTACTTAATATACAGCAGAATGGGTGATTGGGGTGGGGGGGGAACACTATACCACTAGGGAAGTAATTTATTTACTGCAGCATGGGTGTTCTGGGGTGGGAAGGATGGCTTGACACAGGGGCAGGCGGCTCCTGCCTTTGGAGATTGGGGGCGCGGGCATAGTACCCCAGATGAGATGTAGTTTTTGGTGGGCCACTGCTGCAAACCTTTGAATATAGTGCTGCACTGGTATGCATGAGGGACCCCATTTGCATAGTTGCAGCAGTACATGTGGTGCCTTGGTGCTGCCAGCACTCCAGGGGCCTCTGAATATGGCCCTGCCCAGAGCGCTAGTGCAAACCCAGGTTAGTGCCAGCACTAATCATGTTTTCTCCGGCTCCGACCTATGAATATTGGGCCCTATCTGTTTTTAATGTGTCATTAAAAATGAGTTCATAAATGTGGTATTTGTTGACAATACTATATAAGTTTAGTTTTGTCTTATCCATAACAAAAACTTTCAGATGATTTGCAGTATGTAATTCGATATGGCTGACTACACAGATGAGGTATGAAACCAAGGATAAGAAGGTCAGGGTGGGGATGACAAAGAAATATTAACAGCTTTGCCTCATGAGCAAGAGGTAAGTTTGGATTTCAGTGCCTATGGTACGAGGTTCTTGTTTCTTAAATGCGTATTAAAACTTATCTGACACATAAGTATAAGTTGGAGATATGTAACAACGATGTGATTTTATAAATGTTGTAAATTTGTAAAACTTCAGCTTTTAATATGGCTGCAGTTAATAAACTAAAGTAACTGAATATACATAGAGGAATAATATTAAATAAGGTAAAATAATTTGTAGAAGTCAATTTATAAAATAGAGTTGAGGAAAAATTGTATGGCGCTGGTATTAGAGGGTAGTGGAGAAAATGTAGGCCTCAAGAAGCAATTTGAATTATTGGACTACAGTGACAGTTCATTGCCATGAGCTGTGTTGTGGCAAGTGTGAGGAGCTCAGAGTAGGAAGATACCAGAAAATTAGAGCAAATGAGGAGGGGAGTACAGGAGAATGAGACTGAAGAGGTAGAATGGGGAGGCGCCATGCGTGATTTTTAAATGTATGAAGGCAAGTTTTACATTGAATACATTACTCAATGGACATTCATTGAAGATCTTTCAAAGATGGGGTGATATACGTTTTATTGCATGCATGGCCGAGGAGATGGGCTTCATAATTATCAACCTGTTAGAGACTGGCCAGAGTGAGCTCTGTTGGCTGTTGGGGAGAAAGCTTAAATAGTCAAGGTGGGATGTAATGGAGTTGTGTATGCGGGTTTCATTATAGGTAAGGTGAAGAATAAGCCATGACAGGCCTTGATTTAAAGGATCTCGATGCATGCCATAGCAGCGTAAGGACACAAGGTGAAGGGACAAGTGGCTTTTTGGCCTTGTGATGTAAACCTCATATGCAATCTGCATTAAAAGCCTCATGTAGCTTCTCCAGACACTTAACCACCATATCCCTCATCTTAGCAAAGTCTGCCATTCTAAAATTCTGGGTCCTGGTGGCTGAGGTCTGACTGTTTCTCCGTTACCAGGGAGAAGGTTACCTGATTGTGGTCACTGCCTCCCACTGGTTCCTTGATGTTCCCAGAGATGATCCTGTCCCCACTGCTAAGAACAAGGTCAACAACTGTTTCATACCAAGTTCCTTGCTGGGTGTGCTGTTGTAGGAAGCAGTCCTTGAAAAAGGACAAAAACGCTGTCTCAGTCCTACAGTTAGCCTTCTCAGGATACCAGTTTATGCCTGGGAGATTGACATCTCCCAGGATCACCACTGCATCTAATTTATCTGCTCTCATAATTTCCCCATCAAGCTTGGCATCTTGCTTCATGGAACTGTTTAGGGACCTGTAGAATACAACCAAGGTGACTGTTTCCCCCCTTTTCCCTTAACTCAACCTAGATGAGCTCTGTGGCACTGATTTCTCCCTGATGTCCTCCTCCTGCTCCACAGTGGCTCCCTCCATTATCAAGAGACCCACCCACCCCCATTTTCTGTGAGAACCATCTCTTAAGAATAGTTGGTAGACTTCTAGTCTGGTGTCCCAGTCATTTTCTACTCCCACCACGTTTCTATGACTGCAAATACAGTCAAAGAGCAGCACATCATGAGGGTGGGGTGGTGGTGCAGGATCAGGCAGCCAGCCCCGAGTTCAATAAGGAAACACAAAAGTTCTGCATTCAAGCAAAAACAGACACATAGGCAAAAATTCACAGAATACACTGGTTTATTCCTCTGAGAGGACTATACCTCTGCCCCTGTGCTTTGACCAGCAGTTGGTCTTTGCCAGGGGGCGGAGTCATGAAAGCTACATTGCATACATTTATTCAGTGACATTAAAATGGTACTGTACATCCATGTTCCAAAAATCCCCATCAGCTAATCCTGTGGGTAAAAGGCTTTTGTTGGTGTGGGGGGGTGCTCAAACACTATATATTGAATTCAGAATACAATATGCCAAAATATGACCAGCATAATTCCACAACTGACTTTAGATGCTTAATAGGAAAATGATTGCTGCCTAATAAATTGTAAATTACATGTTCTATAATAACTAAGAAAACATATATTCCTGCTATTCGTTGTATCACTTGAAAAGTGTTAAACTGGAAATGTACTGGATAGAGAAATCCTTCACCGGCATACTGTCACTATGGTCTATCTAAAAAATCCTGATGTTTGGGAGATACCAAATCTGACTATTACCTGAAACAGAGAAATCATATTAACAATGAGACTTCAAAAAAAGATACAAAGACAAATCATAGGTACTACTTTAGACATGGCGCATAATCAACCTCTTCATTCGGCCTGTGTGGTTGTGCCAAGTTTATTGACCCAGTTCACCTTGTTCCCTTGCCTAAGTAAGTGATGCACCACCCCACCCACCCATAGGTGGGATATACTCCAACCCCATGAAAAACAGCTGAGAGGCATCAAGGTTGGGCAGTTTTAAAATGTGAACTCAGGGCATTATTTTCATCTCCATGTATGATGGCTCTTACATCCTCCTGGATGCGCACTTTAAAAAGATCTTACCATGTGTCCCAGATACGAACACTTGCAGGGATACCAGGCCATATAAACTACAAATGTTACAGTGCAAGAAATGAATTGTCTTACAAAAAAACTTTTCTCCTAGTTGTAGGATGTTCAAATGTTTTGGCCAAAGCCAGCTGGTTTTGCTGATAACCGGTTTAGATAAAATGTCTCTTTCCTGCTGGGGATAAAGTGACTTGAGGTTAAAATGTCCCCTAAATTGTTTGTCTTCATAATTGTGACCCTTGGAGCTGTTCCCACTTCCTTTGCAAGTATCTTGTCTATATGGCGTATGGGCCAATACCTATGTAACAAGTGGCCCTCTCATCCTGTCATATCGTTGTGTACAGCTGAAAATATAACAACATTTATTTCCCTTTGGAGCTTAGGCTTAGGGAGTCAAGAGGGTATTTCTGTTTCCCTGCTTTGCTTTCTAGCAGGCTAACTGTAATACCCATTCCTCTTACCCCCTTTCCCTAAATCTACAAATAATATCCCGAACTTGTCACTAACAAACACGTCGAAAAGGACTGGATCAAGGACCCATCCTTGCAGTAGCCCACTAGCAACTTCTCTCTCTTCTGATTTGACTCTGTTAACCACAACCCTCTGCTGTCTCCCTTCCATCCAGTTTCTCACTCATCTGTCTGTGTCTTTCGCTGTACCCAGATCCTCTGGCTTCTTTAGCAGTCTTCAGTGAGCCAGAGTTGAAAGCTTTGCAGAAAACAAAGTACAGTAAATCAACTACATGACCCTTATCCACTGTCCTTGCTATCCAGTCAAAGAATGCTATCAGATTGATCCGACAAGACCGTACTGTCACAAACCTGTGCTGTTTACTATCTTAGAGTCCACTGCTCTCCATGTAGTTTATGAGGTCCTGTTTGACTAGTGTCTGTATCAGTTTACCCACAACAGAGATAAGACTGACAGGTCTGTAGTCACCAATTGGTGCCCTACCCCCCCCAATGGAGCAGAAATGAGTCTGCTACCCTCCAATCTTTCAGAATTACCCGTTTGAATTGAGCTATTGAATAGCCCCACCAGGATGTCAGTTAGTTCTGTTGCCAATTCCTTGAGAACTTTGGATGCATCCCATCTGGCCCCGGGACCTCATCTATCTTAAGGGCTGCTAGACCTTTCCAAACTATTTTACTAGTAAATATTTGCTGCCTTATCTTGGGGATTCCCCCTTAGAGCTACCTAAAAGCCACTATCTGGCAAAGGCCCTGTGTCTTCCGTTGTGAATACAGAGCAAAAGTAGTCATTAAGAATGTATGCTTTCTGCCTGTCCCCCTCAATTACCCTCCATTACTTACGATCATGCAATAAATAAACGTCTCACAGCTTGTCACAAAAACTATTAAGACTTGTTTGCAAAAACAAAAAAAAAAACTTGCAGAAAAATCAACAGGGAATTTGCAAAACACTTGCATCAAAAAGAAATGCCACAAGCACTTTAAATGTCTCCGATTATAAAACTAAGCTAGACAGAGCAGGAGATTGGTCTTCTTGCCTTCAACACACAGTGTAGAACTGCACAGAAGAGTAGCAGGAGCAGGTCATTGAGCAACTGGGGACTGCTATACCAACTAGCACTTTGACCCTTCCTGCCCAGAAGACATTGCTTGCAGAATAAATTTTGGGCAGTTTCCCATGGAAGTCGACAGGGAATGGTAGAATTTTGTTACTAACCGCAGAATAGTAGTTATATTTTTGGCATTCACGCAGTTCTGTCTAAAATATTGTGATTTTCCTGAAAATATATGTTGAAACCAGAGATATATTTTGTGATGTATACCTAATTTTGTGGACTCTGCAGTTTTCACCCAGCTGTGATCCTATAAGTAAAGGGCAGTCTCCAACCTGTGAAAAAAAACACAAAACAGGAGGCATTGGAGGGAATTCAGTGGGTGCTAGTGAGCTCTAGCCCAGGGCAGAAACCATAAGCAATAAAGAAAATGATGCACTTCAGTCAAGGGGCTCCAGAACATTTATTTTACCAGAAAATAATAAAAGTACAGAACAGGATAGTCTACCACATGAGTCCAACCAGGCCCAGCCTGTGGACTGGCCAAAATTAAGATTCAGATGTATCCATGAGGTTGGAGTGTGCTGTGTGGGTACAGAGTTACAAAAAGAAAATACTTTTGAAGGCTGAAACTGGGGTGGCAGGCAGAGAGGATGTCTGGGTAAAACAATGTTTATTTATTTATTTATTTATTTTTTAGAATAAGGGAGAAGGAAGCAGTTTTAAGTAAGTAAAGGCAGGCTGGGGTGATACTTTGATTGCTGTGATTTAGGGAAGGAGGGTGAGAAGGTACTTGCAGATAATTTGTGAGGGCAGAGGATCAAAGACAGAGGTGGTTTTCTTAACCGAGTGTAGTTTAGAAATAGCAGCTAATGTTTTAGTGCAGTCAGTTAACCAGGGAAGGGTGGTTTGGGTTTGGGGCTGCCTGAGGCTGTTGAGTAGATGTCAGGGATAACACTGGAAGAATTCAGGGAACTCGTATTCATGGATGGAAGACCAGTGGAGATGGTTAAAGACAGCAGGTTAACAATGGAATCTATTGTGAAAAAGGAATGCATATTGCTCAGATATTAGTTTGGCATAAATTTCAAATGTATTTTTTATAGGGAGATTCTACAAAACTGATCAGTGGTGCTTGAGATTCTATACAGCTGAAAAGTGGTGCTTCCAGATAACGAGCAGTGATTCTACTTAACTGTTTCTCAAGCTGGCAGCTGTGATATTTCATGTTGCTGGAGAGCCAGGGGACAACTAAGGTTCCAGAAAGTAGATGAGTTTAAAGCAATGCAGTTCCTTTGAGGGCAGGGGAGAGGGCATAGTTGTATGTTTCAACACTGCATTGAGAAGGGATGCGAAACTGGGTTCAAGCTTGAGAAACCTGTTAGAGAAAATGGTGCGCTTAAAGTGTTTAATCTGATGGTATGAAATGATTTTAGCAAGAGGATATAACGGTGAAGAAGATGATGTCTTCTCATGTCTAAGTTGTAATGCCATGATTGGGTGGGGGGAAACTGGTGATGATTAAATTAAATCAAGGTTGGGGCTGTGGATGGGGGCAGTGGGAATGACTACATGCCTGCTGTCTTCCCTGGCTGTGTGAGACAGCAACTGCATTGTAATATGGAGTCTCAACAGCATGCAGCTCATGTCTATAATTTGTTGTTCTCGGCCTATACAGAACCAGATGTAAACATCTGTCTAGAAGACATCTGTTACAGCTTGTCAGCCTCTCCCACGCAAGCATGTGCATACCCATTATGCTTTGCTCTGAGTCTGAGGTTTTAGAGGGGTATGCATGTGATTTGGAGAGATGCACAGAGACAAGAATTCATTGAGAAATGAAGAGGTTGCATGATAGATGACAACAGAGACATCATGTCAGCAACATTGCTATTCACAGTGCTGGTACATAGGTTCAGGAACGAGCCAAGGGAGTTAAGGGGCGAGGGTGGAGAATGTTCAACCCTCTCAGAGAACATTCAGCTCCTTCTGGGAGAGAGTGCACACCCTAATCTGCCTTGTGACTGCCACCTGGGTGACCACAGGCGGTAGTGTAGACAAGGCTGTTTGTAAGGTAGGGACATCAACTGGCCATATGTGAGCATGATAAATGTGCACATGCCTTGGTTCCCTTGATGCAAGCGTCCTGTGGGTGGGGAAAATAAAGTGGAAAAAGCTTGGGCCTACTGTAAGATGCAGTAGTACTCGTTGGCCCTGATTTGTGCCCATCCTGGAAGGAACCCTAGATCCGGATATTGGAGTGGTTTGAGGAGCCCAGGCAACCTCACCTAAGGGGCAAGGTGTAGGAATTAAGCGCAGAATAGACAGGTACAGTGTTGGGGCAGGTATGCCACTGTTGGCCGATGGGATGTGCTCTAGAGAGGAGTATCAAAAGTAACCAAATAAATGGTTAAAAATCAAAATTAAAGTGCAAGGTATTTGAAAGGAAGGAAATTGTAGGGGAGATGTGGGTAACTGTGAGTGAACGGCCAGTGTTTCCTGAAACTGCTGTATTGCCAGCAGTGGAGCAGAATGTTTCATGGATAGAAAAATAAGGGAAGCACTGTTAATGAAAAGAAAAATGTCATCGGGGGAGTGCCACATTTCTTTGAAGCACAGGAGATTGATGCTGTTGTGCTGGACGTAGTCCTGGAAATATATGATTTCTCATTTAGGAAGCACATATATTGTAGAGCAAGTTTTATGGGAGCATATGGGATGAATACTGATTAAGTAGCAGGTGTTTTGTATTGGATAACACAAGGGGAGTGGTTTGATGGGTCATAGGGTGGAGTGGATCAGTAATATGAATGAGCATATAGAAGTGTGTAAAGAGAAGGTGGTCGAGATTGAAGATTAGAGAGCAGAGGGATTAGGGTTACTGATCAAAATCTTTCTAATGCAGAAAGCCATGGCCCTTTCAAAATGTTTTTGCTATCTCACCAAAAATAAGTTTCTGGTCAGGCTGTGAATGGGAGGTGACCCATTCATCAGAAACTATAAAAACAATCATTTTATTAAAAGACTGATTACAAATGTATCTTGGAAATATATTTAAATTTTACATTTTATTTATCCTGGGTAACCCAACTGAGATTCTGTACCACATCATACATTACCAACAAATAAAAATAGAAGAGCATAAATAATTTTTCTTACCAACAAAATGGGGGATAACCATGTTTTTCCCCTTGTAGGTACTCCTATGCCATCAATTTAAAGACACAGACTGTTTCAGATAATGTTTCCTTAAATAAAATTGTAGCCTACTAATTCACTATTCTTTCTTTGAAATTATATTGCTCACAATAATTCCTAAATCTTCTATTAATTGTGAACTTATTACCTCTAGTCCTGTCATCTTTTAATATGTACTTAAAGCGCAATCCAGAATGCCTTACCTGAAAGGAAGGAAGGTATGCTGTGCACTGGGGGGGGGGGGCTGCACATCTGGAGCATCACATACCATTCAAACAACGTTCAACCTGATATCTGGTCAGTGCAGCAGAAGCGCAACTGCCCGCAACCTGTGTTCAAGAATGAATGCAGGCTGTTGAGGGCCAGCCAGGGGAAGAAGGATCGAGCACCCAATGACAGTTCCCCTTCCTTGGGAAGGGGGAATGCTGCTCCCACAGCATGACTGCCACCTAGTGGAGACCAGTCTGCAGCACAGCTGGGAGCACCAGAAGGGGAAGGTGTTGTCACCAGATGTGTGTCACATGTGTGTACCAGTGCATGCATGCTGGTAAAGGAGGGTTGGAGGAAAGTGACAGCCTTCTAAGCCCCACTCTCCACAGGCTGTCACGGAACCGACATGGCTGGATGCCCACCTGAGCAGTCCTGTACAAGTAGCAAATAACCAGTAAGTCCATGAGTTGGTGGCGGGGCTGGGCGCTGCCAGACATGACCAGCTCAACAAACAGCTGTATAGAGAAAAAAAAAAAAAAAAGAAATTTTTCAGTCCCCATGATACATCACCCAACATGCTTCCACTCTACAACATGAGCTACATGGGTGATCTTGAGGCTGGTAGAGTGCATGGTCATTCACCATGGCATGCCCAAAGCAAGTATGACTGACACTGGGCATAAAATGGGTGCTGACATTAAGCGGGGTTGCTGATGTACCTGTAGCTGCTCCATCCTCCTCCCCCCACCAGAAGGACATACAATACTTCGGTCCCGATCAGCCCACTACAATTAATGCCCCAAACCTCCCCTGGTAAATGGTGGATGGGTAGGGGTGGCAGCCTACTTCTTTTGTTTTGTAAAATGTTGTTAGCTAGTGTAAAGAGGATACAGCAGTCCTAGCTGTACTGTCTATCCTATAAACCCCAGCTCATACATAGAATGGTTCTGTTTGCTATCTGATTGGAAGCCCAGTATCCAACCCAGATTTACTCTCCTTGGTTAGGCATGGCTGGAGTAAGTGGATGCCACCCATGAGCTAAGCTCATGGAGCAGCACTGGAGGAGAGGTGGTGTGGACCAGACACTCAGTAGCTTTTTATTTGCAGATTTGTTGCTTTCACCAGTATAGGTACTTTTATCACATCTCCTCTTAGTCTTCTTTGCTCCGTGGAGAACAACCCCAGGTCAGATAGCTTTAGTTTAAATGTGCCTTATCTACTAGATAAACTTTATAGAATAAAATGGGTAAGAGACTCCAAGACCTGTGATTGGTTGGATGTAATCACATGACCATGCGTTATTCTGGCTCAGCAGCAAAGGTCAGAAATACTTAACTTTCTCATTACACAGATCTTATAATAAAAATCAGAAGAACCATTTTATAATCCAAATTAGGCACTCCTGAGTGTGGGATAATGACACTTCTTGTACATTAGGCACCTAGTGTTGCCTCATGCTTCATTTCAAGGCATGCTGTTATCCTGCAGTAATGCACACCCTGTCATATCTTATTGCTTAATTATACTCCAGATGATGCCAAACTAAGGATCTATACAGTGGCATTATTTATAACCCTCTCTTGTAATGTCTCTTAATACAGGCTTGTTTTCAGGAGTGGCCTGCTTCTAACTCATTTTGCATTTAGGAAAACCATAGCACAGAGAGGTTAAAGGACTTCTTCAAGGTCATGCAACGGGTCTTCTGCTGTGGTGGGATTTAGACTTGTGATCTTGTTTTACAGTTCAGTGCTTTATCCACTAGGCCACACTGTTTTCCCAATTGATATTTATTTGGATGCTTAATCTGCAGTGTGTTTTGCACTTTAACAGTTAATACAGCTTTCTTGTTGTGTGTTCAAACCTAGTGATTTGATCTGTGGCTTGCTCTAGACTGTAATGCCTGCCAGATGGAATTTCAAGATGTCCAATCATCTCCTTTCTTCCTCAGCAATTAAGACACAAAACTGGGATAAAATGACTGCATCTGTGACGTAGAGCACATCCTGAGAAAACTATTATTAGCAAGATTGAATAGAACTTTCCTCTTGTCTGTAGGTAAATGAGCATTTCATGACTGCACTAATGCCACTCTGCATGATGAGACTGGTTAGAAAATCACAACATATTATACCTTTAAGTGAAAGTATTTAAAGCAGATAACATTAAAAGTCTCAAATTGCAATTAGGCTTTTTACTCCATCCTTATATGTTTATTTGATACAAAATGCTAAATAGGCTTGGAAAAGAAAACAGAATGAAGTGGTTATGTATCTGGCTCCTTTCAAACATGAAGCATCTCAAAACACTTTGCTAGCAATGATTTCGGTACTTAAGTGACTGTATGTAACCAAAAAAAAGCCATATAGCAGCCTTGCACAGTTCTTGACAGACGGAGGGATGTTCAAAGTGTTTATGCAGCACAAACTGTATTTGTGCTGGCAAACTGTGATGTTAGGTCTTAGAGAGTCATATGTGCACTGTTTGCTATCTTGGAAGATGGAGTTAGCATTGCATGAAGCAGTTTGGGTATCAACGCAAAAGCAAGGCTTGAGCTCATTCAGCTAAAAGGTGGAGCCATGCATATACTGTATGGCACAGTGGTGTATTGGAACCAGGTTGCCATGCCAACTGACTGTTTACTCCAGTACACAGTGAGGCAGGTGCATCACAGGGTCTGTTTCTGGGGTGCTATGAATGGGGTTTGCCACCCCTTGAGACGATACTAGAGCACAGAATTCAAGCACTCCAGGTTACAAAAATGACAGATGTCTCCGACTAGGTTTGCTGGCAAAGGTACCTAGCTTCACCTGAGCTCTTTTCTTTTAGGTTGCTTGAAAGGACAGAGCAAAGAACCTTACCAGAGCAAGGAAAAGGATTAAGGCTTCTTTTGGGTAGGCAGATTTACTGTGTGTTATTTTTATTTTGTACTCACAGGGATTGTTTATTTTTCTGTATGTTTATATTTTTATTTATTTATTGAAATTTTGGAATTACAATCCTTTGAGTCAAATACTCTTTTGCAAAGGCTCCACATCAATACAAAACAGAAACATTATTTAAAGACAGATTGTACATTTCTCACAAAGCAAGACATTATACTTTAGCAAGGCATTTGACACAGTCCCGCACAAAAGATTAATAATCAAGCTAGCCAGCTTGGGAGTGGGTCCCAGGGTGGTAGCCTGGGTTGCATTCTGGCTGCACAACAGAACACAGAAGGTAATAGTGAATGGAACACATTCTGAAGAAAGGGGGATTACTAGTGGAGTACCTCAGGGCTCAGTACCGGGTCCAGTCATCTTTAACATCTTTATAGGTGACATTGCAGAGGGTCTGGAGGGAAAGGTGTGCCTCTTTGCAGATGATACAAAGATCTGTAACAGAGTTGATACACAAGGGGTAGAAAGGATGAGAAGGGACTTGGCTAGGTTGGAGGAATGGTCAGACATATGGCAACTTAGATTCAATGCAAAGAAGTGCAAAGTAATGCACCTGGGAAACAAAAACCCAGGAGAAGAGTACACAATAGCATGGGAGGTACTAACAACAACAAAAATGGAATGGGACTTGGGGGTAGTCATATCGGATAATCTAAAGGTGGGTAAGCAATGTGAGAAGTCAGTGAGGAGAGCCAGAGGGATACTGGGATGTATAGGAAGGGGCATCACAAGTAGAAAAAGGGAAGTGGTTATCCCTCTGTACAGACAGTTGGTGAGACCCCAACTGGAGTACTGTGTGAAGTTTTGGAGACCTCATCTATGCAAGGACATAGCAGGATGGAAGCAGTCCAGAGGAGGGCAACTAAAATGGTGCATGGTCTGCATCAGAAATCATATGAACAGAGACTGAGAGCTTAATATGTATACCCTTGATGAAAGGAGGGACGGGGGGACGTGATAGAAATGTTCAAGTACCTCAAGGGAATCAACAAAGTCCAGGAGGGTAGCATCTTTCAGAAAAAGAGATGTGTAAGAACAAGGGAACACAATTGAAAGATTAGAGACGACTCAGGGGTAATGTGAGGAAATCTTTTTTCATGGTGAGAGTGGTGGATGCATGGAACTGCCTTCCTGGGGAGGTTGTTGGGGCTAAAACAGTGGGGGAATTCAAACATGCATGGGACAGACACAAGGCAATTGTAGTGGGGGGTGGCAGGAAGTAGGCTGTTGGTTAACTAGCATCTACACCTTATCCAGTAGGTAGGGAAATTGGCAGATTGGGTGGGCCAAGTGGTCCTTATCTGCCGTCAAAGTCTATGTTTCTATTACATTAAGACAATGTATACATGGTTACTCCATCCAGGATATTTTACAGTGCTTGGTTAGTATCTCTTCGGTTGTTTGAGGACTGTGGAATTGAGGTGAAATGGAACTGGTTACCGATTCAGCGGCCAGCACCAAGCCGAAGTTAGTGTTTTAGTCACAGTTAGTTAAGTTGGCCTGGGTTTGGAGTTATTGGAAACGCTAGCTTTCTAACACCTACCGTGTTAGGGGGGACTGATGGTGACAGCCACAGGTCTCTGAGTCAAGAAGTTGCTTGATGCCATTTTTAAATAGGCCAAGGCTAGGGGCCAGGGAGATGGAGTCAGGTAGGTTATTTAGCCAGAGGGGAGTGTGAGAACGGAAGGACCTTTGCTCTAGCGTAGTCCTACAGTGCGGGACTAGGAGTGGGGTGTTAGCCAGGTGCCTAGAGGTGATCCTATGAGGAGAAGGTTGGATGAGGGTCTGAAAACCCATTGGTTCAAGATTCATTAGGATCTTTTTTTCATGGAGGCAAGTGTGGTACTTTAGTCTCCCTTCAATGGACAGCCATTCTGCTCGCTTATAGAGCTCACACGTATGGGTTAATTTATCACTGCTCGTGACCAGTCGGCAGGCTTTGTTGAGAGCTACATTGATGCTGTTTAGGGCTATGTTATCAGCCATACTGTAGATTATTATCCATAATCGACCACAGATAGGACTGAGCAGGTTACAGCCAGCCTTAGTGCCTGGAGTGGAGGCAGTGTTTCTGTCTGTAAAGAATCCAGGGCTTGACAAATTTTAAAATTAGGTACTTGTCCACGGACAAGTGGCTTGTCCAAAAGTAGTTGTCCCAGTGCTTGAGTTGGTAGTCCCGGTATAAGATGGCATATTTTTAATGGAAAGTATCAAACTACAGAAAACTCAATGGATTTATTGTAGTAGTTATTTAGTGTTGAAATAGACAATAAGGAGAATAAATAATATGATTTTATTTTGTCAGCAGCATGGCGAGGCTGCGAGCATAGACAGAATTAGCATTAGCAGCGAGGAACTGACAGCAAGTGTGGTTGCAGCAGCAGCACAGAGTGCCAGCCTGCAGCACAGTGAGAACATCATTACAGCAGAGTAGCAGACAGTACAGCATCAGCATTGGGAAAAGTTACAGGAAGCCTGAGCTTGCTCCAGCCAGAGCATCATATTCAGTCATGTCGTCATCAAGACTAGTGACCGCCTCAGGGACATTTTCGCGTGAATCAGCAGAACTAGTAGTTGAACTAGCATGACCATGATGACCATGAATGTGGCGTGTGCCAGGACCAGATAGTAGCCAGTGGTTGATAGCTTGATCCGGATCAAAGCTGTCTAATGCAGGGCCTTCAACTGCTATATGCAGAAGTGACTGGAGCGTGTCATCAGCCAAACTTGTTCTTATTTTTGTTTTTATAAGATTCTGAATGGAGAATACTCTCTCACATTTAGCAGTAAGCACACTCATAGCCAGTAACATTTCTATTAGGTTAAGGATGTGAGCAAGCTGGGCAGTTTCTCTCGTAGTAATCGTGAATACACTTGCAGATATGGCTTGTCAACTGCAGACTTAAGCATTGCTTTAATGCACAATACTCCTTTTTATACTGGTTACATGATCTTCAGAAAAAAGTTGTGAAAGTAGTCTAATAAATTACTTAAATCAGTTGTGCCAATTGTGCAAGTTCTTCTCGTGACAGATCAAAATTTTGAAATCCAAGCAACTGAACCATTTCAGAGGTTCTTCCAGAAATTCAACGCTGATCAATGTAAGATGCTGCATCTATTAAACTGTGCAGCTGTGTATCAGTCGTAAATTTACTTCTGGGCAGTTCCTTTTGAAAGTGAGAAGGAACAATCTTGTCCTCACTGCCACGTTTTGAAATGAGGTAGTTCATGCATTTCTCTGCAGGATTATATTGGTTCAGAAATGATGTCATAAACTTTCCAGGTCTTGTTTTTAGCTCAGTCAACTGAAGTAAGCATGTCTCAACGAGTTGGGGGACTTCTAATATTAGTAGGTCATCTTTCTGAAATTCAAGTGATAAATTTTTCAATATTGGCAGAAAATCTTGAAGAATAAACAGTGATTTTACAAACTGTACTGCGTAGCATCTCTTAGAAGTGCCTTTGCTTTGGCCCCATCATCACCAGCAGAGTTTGACACATGTTCAAGATGCTGAATTACTGTAGGCAGGTTGACTTGAACAGCATGAACTGAACGTGTCTTACTTGCAAGCCAACGACTTGCTTTATTGCACTGAAATGAGCCAACTCGGTGTGTATGACATCTGCTATTTCCTGCAGTTCCCTAAGTTTCTTGGGGCTGTAGTGGTAAAATTAAAAATTCCTTTCAAGGTGTTTTCTACTTTTTGAACAAAGGGATTTTTTTCATGACGTCGAGAACTGCTAACTCCAGTTTGTAGGCTCAGCAATGCATGGGTATTACAGTGGGGACATGTTCTCGGATTTTGCTATGGTGCCACCTGTAGGCCCATCATCACACTGGCACCATCAAAGTTGGCACATATGAGAACTGGTCCAGGTCTGCTCACATCGTTAAGGTCCACAAAAGAAAGATCAACAGACTCAAGTGCAGAGGTTATTGCTTTAAAAACTCCATCTGCATGAGAATGTTCAAGAGTACAGCTTTAATTAACACAGTTGTAACTTTTTTTTCTGCGCCATCAACAAAACGAAGGAAGACATTTTCCCACTCTACAATGCTTGCATCTGTACTGCCATCTGCAAGAACGGTAACGAATTTTGTATTTTTGATAGTCTGGATCTGTGTTGTAGACATGACAGCTGATATTGCGTTACAGAAATCTCTGGCCCGTTTACCATTTGCGTAATTGCTGCCGAGTTTAACCCATTTTTTTCTTGCAATGTGCAAAGCCACTCCATATCTGAGAAAGGATAAATTTTTAGCCAAGGAATATCGCGTGTTAAATAAATGCCTCATTTTATTTTTGGTGACTTCCTCCATCTGAGAAAATGCATGATATATTGCAGTTTCAGATATGTTAAAATTGACTGCATGTTGACCAGTTTCGTGACTATGGTGTTTGCTACAAATTATATATGGATTCGATTTTCATGGGCTCCTCACGGACTCAATTCTGAAATTATTTGAACCAGTGGCAAACACGTTAGGTTTTTGAATAAGCAGGAGTCGTAGAGTGGGATATTTCTCACAGGCAGAGCAGTACATGATGTATTTTGGCATCATACCTTAACCAGGTAAACTGATTTAGCCAGTGATGCTGAAATGTTCGAGCCCTTTTTCAACATCATATTTTTTATCTTTGCTTCTTTTCTCAATGTTTATTTCTCATCATCTAAAATGAAAGGTCGCTTTACCTGCACTGAACCAGAATGTGATGGTACTGAACTGCTGCTACTGTTATGCTCACTCGTTTCAGAAACTGGTAATGCGGTCAAGTTAGACTGATCGCCTGTTATGTCTACAAACACAGACCCAGACCGAGAACCTTGTCGCTTTTTTTCCTGACCACTAGTAGGGCCAGGGGCTGGTTGGGCTGGCTTTCAGACTGTGAAGAAGGCTCAGGGTCAGGCTCTTTACTTTTTGTTTCCGATGAAGAAGATTTTTCCCGTCCAAAGGGAAAAATAGAGTAGCTTGTTTGGCTTATTTTTGTTGCATTATTTTAACTGTCTTCTATGCTGCAATTGTGAAATAAACTAATAAAGATTGTTGTATTATTGTACACAATAAAATTCTATTTTGTGTTATCTTTTGTGTGTTGTGTTACTGTTTTTTTTACCTTAAGCTGTTGTGCTTATGCAGCACTACAAGAGGGCAGGACAGAGGTGGGTAGGTGGGAGGGGCTGAGTCCAGAGCCGACGTGAGTACTAGCAGGAAATTGCTTTTTCCTTCTTAGGTCAGGTTCGGTCTCACAGCCACACACAAACAAACACTTCCACCAGTGTAGCTAGTACTGGTAGGTTTATTTTATTTTTCGGTGTCCCCAAAATGCCTTTTCCCTTCTCAGGTCAGGTGTCATTCTCACAGCCGCACACACATACACCCCTCCACCAAAAGTACTAGCTAGGGTTTATTATTTTCTTCTGTGTAGTGTCACTGTCACTCATGCCTCTCAACTGTCCCTGATTTTCAGGGACGTCCCTGATTTTGCCTCAAAATTTTACTCTGTCCCTCCTAAAAATTGTGTTTCCGTGACCAAACAGTGGTGGTTATAAGCATAAACTAATGTCAAACATTTAAGTTACAGACTTGTTCTTCTTTAGATAATGCATTTTACACTAAGCCCTTTATTCTACCAGCTTCCTGAGTGGATAACTCCAATTTTGAAGAAGTGTCCCTGATTTTGGTCCTTTGTCCCTGATTTTTAAGCCTTGTCCCTGATTTGTGAGGCAGGAGGTTTTCACACAAAAATGTTTTCCCTTTCCCTTCCTATAGTATATTTCTAAGAAAGAAGTCCATGTTGTTCCCAAATTCCTGTACCCTCTCCTCTCAGGGCAGGTTAGGTCTCACTCACAGCCCACTGCCACACACACCTCCACCAAGTACTTGGTAGGACAAACAAAGTACTAGCTAATAAGTTTATTTAAGGTAGCTATCTTTTTTTTTTGTATCAATCTCTTTTATACTGCGACTGTTTACTTTATTAAGTATTCAGTTCTTTCCTTCCACAATTTCCTCTACTCTACCCTTAGGCTCTCAGGGCAGGTTGTGGTCTTGCAGGAGGCACACATTATCAGTCAGGTCCAAGTCCCTGATCTCTGCTCTCTCTCAGGAGGGCAGGCTTGTCTCCACAAACACACCCCACACACACACACCAACCCTTATCACACGATTATTATTGAAATGTTTAGTAATTCCACAACTTAAATTCAACACACAATCACTTCCCCACTTAGAGTCTCATGTTTTTTGCCTTTTTATTTATTTAAGAGCTTGTATCCTTTTATTTTTCTTCACTTCACGTGTCCAAACAACACACACAGCTCCTGAATTCAGTGTGCAGTGTTTTGCTTAGTTCTCCCTTCTTTTATATATATATATATATATATATATATAAAATCAGCAGATTGTTTAATCAGACTTTCCACTCTAAGCAAACTCTCTCTCCTCTCACATCCCCTCCCCCAAACTACAGATCCTCCTACTCTCTGCTCCAAAATTCCCATATATATTTGTATTATATTCTAACTTCTCTCTCTATTACTGATTTGCTAGTGACTCATGACAATCAGCCCCAAATACACAGTTTGACTGTGCTCCAAACAGAAACGATGTGCTCTCTGCCTCTCTCCGAGCAGCGAAATGGCGCTTGCCAACGTGCACGGAGCTAGTGCTACTGCCACTCTGAGAGCTCCAGTCCAACCCCTAACGCGATCACCAATAGCCAGGACTGACAGGAATGTACCATCAGCTGTAGGCTGCCTAGCCTGTCAGTCTGGCTATTTTGACCAGTTCTGGCGAGCGTTTCTTCTTGGCGCCCCCGCGCCTCCCGAAGTCTGCTGGTGCGGATTGCACAGTCATTCGGGAGTCGGGACATGGGGCACGGTGGCGCGCGGCTGTGGTGCGCCGGGTGCGCGCATTCAGCAATGCGCACAAAGACTCCATCTAGTGGCCAGCGAGAGAAAAGCAGGTAAAAACCTGCAGATTTTAAAGTGCAGCATGGTAGTCCGTGGGACAAGCAGAACTCTGGCATCTGCTTGTCCCTACATAAAAAATGGTAGTCCGGGACGTCGGGCTATAGGATTTGTCAAGCCCTGAAAGAATCCCAAGCTGGGTGTTTACAGAGGTGGAGAGGTGCTTAATATTTAAGTGGTATGTGAGGGATATATCAAGGGTGATGCCTAGATATTTAAAGTTAGGGACCTGTTCAATATGGCTGCCCTGAGAATTTGTGATAGATAGCATGGCGTTACTGTTGGGGTTTTGGTGGTGAGCAAATATCATAGATTTAGTCTTGTTGTAGTTTAGTAGTAATCGATGATTGGTGAACCAGGATTCTAGTTCTCTAAAGCTGCCTTGCAGGGTATTTTGTAGTGAGTTAGGGTTGGAGTGTTTCCAGTAAACTACGGCATTGTCTGCATAGAGCAGTAGTTTACCACTGCAGGCCTGTGGGAGGGAGTTTAGAAAGAGAGTGAATAGTAGGAGGCCTAAAATCGACCCTTGGGGGACACCCGCATGAACCGGTTGTTTGGTGGAGAGGGTGGTTTTGATTTTGATTTGTGACCAGTCAGTGAGAGAATTTTTGAACCAGGAGATAGCTTCAGGGGCGAGATAGAGGGAGGGGAGCATGTGGATAAGTAGTGCCTGACTGACGGTGTCAAACGCTTTGGACAAATCGACAAAGATTGCACCAGCAACCGACCCCTGTTCCAACGCCTCATGTATGTAAGAGGTAAATTCGAGAATGGCAGTGGTAGTGCTGTGTCCTGCTCTGAACCCGTGCTGTTCGTGACACAGCGGATTGTGTTTATCCAGGTATTCGGTGAGCTGGTCTGACACAATTCTTTCAAGCATTTTGGAGAGGGGGAGAAGGATTGTGATGGGTCTGTAGTTACCAGGGTCGGTTGGTTGTTTGTTGCTAACATTTTATTGCTTTATTTTTCTCCGATTCAGATTGTTGTTGCTGGGTATACCTTCTGCTGCATTATTACAGGGTGTGCGCTTACAGATTAGTGCTGTAATCTTCTGATTCAGATTGTCTTTTGCAAGGTATATCTTCTGTTACTGCTTTTCTCTGTAGCAAAGTGTTTCTTACAGGGTATATCTTTTGTAAAATGATTACAGGTGGTACTTTACAGGTTTTACAGTTTATCTAGCATTAGGATAAACTTTCAGGGCTACTGCATTTGTTGCTGGCTGATTGTTTCTGCTCTTACCTCCTTGTTTCTTTCGTCCATGGTTCTTGTTTTTCGGCAGGGGAAGGGACCAACCACCCCACACTACACTCCTTTTATAGGGTAGCACAGTTGTGACATTTCCTGTAGCAAAGCAGGAAGGGGTGGATCAGAGGGGTATCCACACAGTGACCTCATTTACAGGGGCACAAGTAAATTTAGCTTATTATAGGTTATACAAAAACAAACAAACAAAACACAAAATCAAACTTTTGTTTTCATTTTCCTCCTTCTAATTACTCTGACCAGGTTATAAACCCAGCAGCTTATCTGGAATGGATATCATTAACTGCAGGTACTGCAGAACACTTTTCAGAAGGGCAGTTTTACAGGATGTAGAACACTGTACTACATGCTGGGCCATTGGAGATCTAAGAGCTCAGCTCCAGACAGCATGGGCAGAGATTGTGTGCCTCAAATTGCATATTCAAGAGGAAATATATTATAAGAACTGTCCGCCATTTCCCCAACATCCAACAGAAGCACCTCAACCGCAGAGGGTAGTTGGTCGGGGAGGTTGGCAGGTGGTTAGGAGGGGCAAATCGGGTGCCTCATCACTTGGTGCTCTCCAACATATCACCTCCCCAAACCATATAAAAACTACAAACCAGTATCTGCAAAATCAAACAGAGGGGCAGAGGACACTGCAGAGCAGGACACTGTAGCACAGGAGCTAGCACAACAAAACTTGCCCAAAACAGGAACTAAAACAAAAAAAGCAAAAAGGAAATCCAAAAAACTTCTGATCATAGGAGACTCCATGATTTGGGGAGTTGATACCCATCTCCAGTCAGGGGTAATGGTCAGATGTCTCCCAGGTGCATCGGCGTGTAGAGACACCGACCTCATTGCTAAAATTATTCAGGAAATTTGAGAAAACATTGACCTCCTGGTACACATAGGGACTAACGATCTCGTCAGTCGGTCAGTTGTGGAGACCAAGGAACACCTGACCAGTCTGGGTGACAAACTATCATCCATTTCATCTGGTATCACCTTCTCTGAGATCCTGCCAGTCTGGGAGAGGGGGGCAGATTGACGGAAGGTCAGAGAAGGGGAGATAGGGGAGCTAAACATGTGGCTCAAGTGCTTGTGCTAGGAAAAAGGACACATATTTGTAGGGAACTGGCAATAGTTTTGTGAGCGAAAGTTCTTTAAATTTGATGGACTGTATCTGACTAAGGAGGGAGTCAGTGCATTGGGGCAGAAGTTTGACATCTTTGCAAAATATTTAAACTAGCAAATGGGGAGAGGGGTGCAGCACCCAATAAGTTGAATGGGAAGAACACCCCTCCCTCCTCAGCTAGTGACCAAACAGGAGTTCAGCATGTTTGTAGTTCAGTTGCATCACCAGGTAAGGAAGAAGGTCTGGCTCCCCATGTGACGCACAGGGGAAACTCCAGACCTTGCCCAACAACTTAACGTAATGAAATCTGGCCAATGGAAAATCACGTACACAACTGCTCACAGTCTGGGAAACAAGATCCCAGACCTGCAGGAAATAATGTCAGAGGCTAAACTGGACATAGTAGCCATTAGCGATACATGGTTTACCAGTAACCACACTTGGGAGACTTCAGTACTTGGCTATGTACTGTTCAGAAGAAACCGAGGTGCAGGGGGGGGGGGGGGCGCTGAATGGCACTTAATATCAATGAAAATATCAAAGCTACAGTAATTCAGAATACTCATAAGGAGCCAGAAGAACTGTGGGTCACCCTGGAAACAGGAAATGGGACAGCCATACGAACTGGGTTGTCCACAGGGCTCCAGATCATGGGGAGGACATAGACACATTACTGTTAGAAGATATACAAAACATGACAGCTAAAGGGGAGGTTCTGATAATGGGAAACTTCAACATACCAGATACAGATTGGTCAATACCAGCAGGAACATCTGCCAGAACTAGACATATAGTGAATTCCCTGCAGGTGGAGGGCTTCAAACAACTGGTACAACAACCCACAAGAGACAGGGCTATCCTAGATCTAGTACTGACTAACAGGGAAGCGATCACAGATCTCCAGGTAGACATTCACCTGGGGGCCAGTGACCATCACATGGTATGGTTCAATTTAGCCACTAGAACTAAATCATCCCATTCCAAGGCAAAAATGATGGGACTTCAGAGGAGCTTACTTTGATAAGATGGCCAACAAAGTTAGGCTAGCGCTGGCAAAAAGAAGTACAGGTGAGGGGGTACAGGCAAATTTGTAGGTACATTAATTAGAGGAGAAAGTCCAGAGGGGGTATTGCTAAGATCAAAGGGGATAAGGGGGCATGTGAGGAGGAGGAGGAGGACCATGTAAAAGCATCTATCCTAAATAGATATTTCTGCTCAGTATTTACTGAAGAGAAGGTAGGGCAGGGCCCACAGCTCAGTACCATGGACACAGGGGGAAGGGAGGTGTGCACTAGTCCCTTCACAAAATAAAAGGTCCTACAAGAACTCGAAAAGCTCAGGGTGGACAAGGCAATGGTACCTGATGGCATACATCCCAGGGTACTAAAGGAGCTAAGGATGGAACTAGCAGAGCCATTATCGGGACTGTTTAGTGAGTCTGTGAGCACAGGAGAGGTCCCAGAATACTGGAGAAGGGCTCATGTGATCCCACTTCCGCAAGAGTGGTAGCAGGGAGGAGGCAGGGAACTACAGACCAGTCAGTCTTGCCTCAGCAGTGGGCAAGATTATGGAGGCACTCCTTAAGGAAAGGATAGTGTAACACCTGGAATCCATAGGAGCACAGGATCCAAGACAGCATGGTTTTACAACAGGAAGGTCCTGTCAAACTAATCTCATAGATTTCTTTTACTGGGTAACCCGAGTTGTGGACCAAGGGGAACAGTTGATGTTTCCTACCTTGACTTCAGCAAACCTTTCGATACTGTTCCACATAGAAGATTGATTAATAAGCTGGGTAGGCTCGGGGTGGGTCAGATATTGGTCAGCTGGGTGGCAAACTGGTGGACGGGCAGAAAACAGAGAGTGGTGGTAAATGGTATACAGTCAGAAGAGATGCAAGTCACAAGTGGGGGTACCTCAGGGATCAGTCCTGGGGCCAGTCCTCTTCAGTATCTTCATCAGTGACATTGCAGATGGACTGGAGGGTAAGGTTTGTCTGTTTGCAGATGACACCAAGATCTGCAACAGAGTAGATGATCCAGATGGGGTGGTCAGAATGAGAAGAGATCTGGATAAACTGGCAAAATGGTCAGAAGAGTGGCAACTGGGGTTTAATGCAAAGAAATGCAAGATCATGCACATAAGGAAGAGAAACCCTGAAGCCACCTATAGGCTGGGAGGGGAGTTGCTGGCAGTCACAAGGGAAGAAAGAGACCTGGGCACCATCATCACAGATGACCTGAAATCATCCAAGCAGACCACTAAAGCAGTAGATAAGGCTAGGGGGATGTTGAGGTGTATTAGTAGGGGTATAACAAGTCGGAAGATGGAGGTAATAATCCCTCTTTACAAGACACTGGTTAGGCCCCATCTAGAGTACTAGGACATTAACCAGATTGAGACAGTCCAGAAAAGAGCAACCAAAATGGTGCAGAGACTGCATCAGAAAACATATGAGGACAGATTAACAGAGCTCAATATGTATACCCTAGAGCAGAGGAGGGAGAGAGGTGATATGATTGAAGCATTCAAACACCTTAAGGGCATTAACAAGGTGAAAGAGTCTAACATGTTTCAATATTAGAAAAATAGCAGGACAAGAGGACACAGCATGAGATTAGAGGGAGGCCGATTAAGGGGTAATGTGAGGAAGTTCCTTTTCACAGAAAGGGTGGTGGATGCATCGAATGGCCTACCTCAGGAAGTGGTGGATATGAATACAGTGCAGGGCTTCAAACAGGCATGGGATAGGCATAAGGGAGCAATACAGATGAGTATGAATAGATAGGCCGTTGACAGAGCAAAGGCCGATGGCACATTCGTAAGATAGAAAAAGAAATGGGCAGACTGGATGGGACTTGCAGTCCTTATCTGCCATCAGCTTCTATGTACTGCAAAAGCAACTCCTTTATTGAATCATAAAAAAAAAAAGAACACCAAGCTGGAGGCACCATAACCCAGAACTTCAGCCCAACAATTAGGCCTTTCTCAGGGGACACCCCCGGAGGAGGTACTTACTGTTGGGCTGAAGCACTGGGGAATGGAGCCTCCCACTTGGTGTTCTTGTTTGATGCTTCAGTAAAGGAGTTGCTTCGTAGTAAGTTGGATTCTGTCAGTTTTGTAACTTGGAGTGCTTGAAATCTGTGCTGTTGTAACTGGCTGTTTACGCAGCACAAGTTAACGCTTGTCAAAAGCAAGGTTTAAGAGTGCTGACCAGGGACAGCGCTAGATAGGGCAAAAAGTTGCAGCCTGCTCAGAAATGACCCACTTTTCGCTTGACAGGGAGTCCATAGTGGCACACCTAGTTTTGTAACAGTAACTGAAAGATAGAGAACGGAACAATAGGAAAGTATTTTTACGTGACAAGTTTTAGCTTCTGTACTGGTGAAATTTGTACTTCCAATTAGGTTTTGATCCTCATTTTGTTACACCAGTGGGTCTAATTTGACCCATATATTGAAACCCCTAGTGCTGTCCATACCAAACACTGTGCTAGAGCCTTGTAAAAGCCAGTTATGATGAACCAAGGGTACGGACGAACACTTGTAATGCAACCCTTGGCAGTATTGTCAAGGGAAGCTATAGTATGTTGATTTGAAACCCACAGCAACAGTGGACCTCGGTTCCTTATGCCATGCTGATGTAGCAAACTTTGAACGAGTACATTACAAATGCTAACACTGCAATACAACACATTTACTTTAGGGTAACAAAAGCAGTGCTGCATGCTCAGGCCTCTCCTTCTCATGTTAAACTGGATTGCTGTGCTGTACTCTCCAGCCCATAGCCTCCTTCCATTGCCAAAAGCAAAGTGCCTTGTTAATGACATGTAGACTGGCAGGTAATAATGTGAAAAGGATATGGCATGAAGGTGTTGAGTAGGATCAGCAGCTTTTTATGTCCTGTACCAGCATGGCACATTAGAACTGCAGCACTAGAGCCAGCCCCTCCGCACAGTGGTAATGCTACCATTCACAACACTGGTGACTCGGTTTCGGGAGTGAGCCATGGTTACTATGGGCTGGCCAGAGCAGGAGGGATGGAGTATCTCAGAGGATGCTCTCCACTAGGAAGGGAGGCTGGTTTGCTTCTCTGCTGTACTGCTACCTGAGGATCACAAGTGGCAGTGCAGTCAGGGGTTCCATGACAGTCGGTCGACAATTTGTTGTCGACCAACATTACAGCAGCTCCTTTATGCTGACTGCATTTGTGGTCAGCATAAAGGGAGTCACTTCAGACTGTTTTTTCTTCAGGGGGCTTTGCCTTCCTGAACCTCCCATGTGGGGGGCTCTGCCTCTGCACCCCCTGCTACTAAATTAATCAACTCCGAGTCGGAGTTGCTTTGGGGAGGGGTGCAATACCCCCAGAAAGCAGTGCCAGGGTCCCAAACCGACACTACAGTGATGTGGCACTGTTGTTGCTGTAGTGTCGGTCGCAGTAAAGTTGTTGCTGTAGCAACAGCTTACCTAGTCAGGAGCAGCTACATGGGTGGGATGGACATCGGTTGGTGTCATGTTTAGCATGGTCACATGTGTTCTTGTCCCCAGCACTGCCGAAATTCTCTGGGTGATGGGCAGTAAGCAGGAAAAACCCTGACAGGGTCAGAGGATTTCCGGCCAGTTGCAGGCTGTACACTGGTAACTTGGGCCCCTCCTCTGTGGTTTGGCTCTGAACCACAGCGGAGGAGGACGGCTCCATCAACTCCGCCATGGGGATAAGTCATGTGGGAAGCTTCGACTTATGGGTAAGTCTGGGAGAAGGTGGGTGAGGGGGCTGGGCTGGCTGGCAGGAAGGGGGGCCTGATCGGTGACAAAGGGGGTATAAACAGATTAAAAAACCAAAAGTTGCAGCCCTAACAACTTTGTGTCTCACAGCCCAGCTTACCTGCAGTGAATCCCATGTCTGTTGGCTTGTGCAAGTTGTTACCACTGTGGTTTGCAGTCAGATGGGTTAGTGCTTTGCTTTGCTAAACACACTTACAGAAGATTAATTGGAAACCTGTTTGGACAGAGCTTTGGTGCGTGGTTTCCAGTGTATCTCCTTTTGTCTCATGTTCGTTATTGCCTGAACACACTGCCCTTTGCGGTTCAATGTGAATGTCATTTGAATATAATGCCTAATGTCCCACGCCCTCCTTTAAATGTGCCCTGGATTTAACACCTTACATTTGGAGAAGCTGGCACATTGTACTCAAGTTTAACATCTAGTCTAAAGGACAGTACCTCCGCTGCATAGTTGGCCTCCACTAGTATTGTACTGCAGTATTTATTTGTTTCAAAATGTTTGCCAGGAAAGACATACTTAGTTGGTAGTAGCTCGTTTCCGGATGCATCCTGGTACATCAGTATCAGGGATGGGTGTGAACTTAAAACCCCACTGGGGGTGCTAGAACCTGAATCCTTGCTCAGAGAACAGAGTGCTGCTGTACAAGTGAGCCACACTGACACTCAGAATTATGTGTTGGCCAGCTCTTCTTATAATAACACCATGGTCCTGGAGCTTAGTGTATTGAATTGGTGCTAATCCAAGCAGTTGTAGATTGGGAAATGTTACAGAGGTTTAGCATGCAAGCTTCCCAGCCTTCAAGGAAATACAGTAGTCGTCTCTTTAACCAATGCTAAAAAAATATATGTACTTACAAGATGTAATGGGGAAATCCTCTTCTTAGCCCGTGTTTTTCTCATAATTGGTTTGGTTGAGACCATTTCTTTTTATAGCGTTGTGATCAGCTGCTGATATTCTTCAGCTTGGAGCAAGTTCCTCCAGTGCACATTGTGCATCTGAGCAGAAGCACCTAGGGTCTCTTACGAAGACTACAGTTGCATCAGCCTTGGCCAGGAGATATTTTTCCAAGTCGGCAATTGGGCCACTGTTTAAAGACACTGAGTATATGAATGTATCCTAAGGTACTGCATCCTTGAAGTTGAAACTTGGAACAGATTTGTGCCTTCCCAAAGGACACTAGCACTGAGTCTGTTTCCTCCGTGGTTTTTTTTTTCCTGTTGACTCTGCTAGGTTCAGGTATGAACATAAATACAGCCCATTAACACTTGTTCCTCCCTGTCAGGACATAAATTAAGTCTGCAGGTGTTCTGTGGAGGTTTACCCTTGATACTAATTAAGCCATGATAATTAGGTTTGTTAAATTCAACCCTTTCAGTTTACATTTCCCCCTTCGGATTGCCAAACCTCAGACTGGTGGCACAGAAGGGCCATTTTCAGTAGAGATTTTAATAGTAGAGAAAGAAACGTTATTATACATCAGTTACTTTAGGAGGTTTGGGGTTCAAACATTAAGAAATTCTCTGCCCTTTTAAAGTATCCTTTATTATTTAGTGTACCGTGTCTTAGGATAGTGAAAAGCAGTCTGCTTTTGCTTTGTATTAACCCACTTGTGGCCAGAAAGTCCTATGTGATGAACAGGAATCTGAAAGCGTAGAAAACTTACATGCTTAGCCCTTACTGTGGATGAAGATCCATTTGGTACCTCTCAAAATATTGTTGAATCACTGATCCAAAGTCACAGAAATATGTTGTACCACACTGTGGTGCAGCAACTTTTTTTTTGGGGGGGGTGGATTTATCATTAATACTCCCCTCTCTCTGGCTGGCTTCCCAGTCTCATTGGTGTGGGGTCTGCAGGCATGTAAGGCCATCATACTGTAGTGGCCAGGGTATTTCCATTTTCTTCCCACCCCTTGGAGATGCCAACTGGGAGCAGAATGTGCGTATGTTGTGCCTCTTGTCTGCTCCAGCCAATCGGTGTCTTCCCCCACCACAGAATCCACTCCTGCAGGCAGCACCTTCTGATGACACCAGGTGACAGCAGCAGCATGATGGAGAGTTAACCCCTCTCTCCCCAAAGGAGGTGAGTGCCCTGTGGGATGCTCAGCCTCTCCTCCTGGCCGGCCCTCCAGCAAGTGAGTCTCTTTTCCGGACCTGGGTTTCCAGCGTCGCAACAACTTTTGTTACCAGACACTTGTGCCAGCCTTTCTCCACCTATAGTGCCCCCACAAAGTGTACTCAGCCATGTTTTTAATAAAATGCATTCCTTGTCCAGTTGTTTTATACACACCCAGTCGCCAGTCCGGTATTCCCAAAATGTTGTATATTTTAATGCTTTTACTGTAGAAAAATGTTCCAGTGCTGAGTGGCAGCTCCTCCCTTTTTTCCATTTAGTTTCAGTGTATATTGATGATTCGTGCTGCAGCACCAGCAGTGCGCATTCAGATTAAATGAAAACAGCAAGGAGTCAACGCTCAGTGTTTGACATGTTTGTACAGTAAAACGTTTTAAATATATAACTTTTTGGAGATACTGGAGTGACATCAGGGTGGGTACTAAGCAACTTGGTATAGATTGGGTTTTCATAATTAAAAAAAAAAAAGACAATAAAAAAATAGTCTTTGGCCAAGATATTCAAAGATATTTGCTTGTGCTCGCAAAAAAACGTTGCTCCTAGATCAAATTAGCACCTGGTGCAAGCTACTTGTGTAATATAACATGCTAGAAGTACATTGCAACTGCTAAAAGCATATTCCAATACATTGTCTGTAGGAGGCAGGCAGCAACCCATTTGCATCTTGCAAAGCACAGCCCCCTACTGGCCACATGAGGTATATTACCTTTAGGGAGCAAAAGGGATAACTGGGCAAATGAGCTATTAGGGCTCGCAGATGGCAATTGCTGCTGTGGAGCAGTCTGCCATAGCAACCTTCCTATCAAATGACCCCACAGCACAGGCAAAGTGATATGGGATCATTGGCATCTCATTATGGCCTCATTACAGATGTAGAGCAGACACAGACTGCACCAACCAACCTCCCCATCACCATACTGCCATGTTAAAATCATGCCGTGATAGTGTAATGGTCCCCACAATCACCAGTCCAAGTTGTTTAAAATATACCCTGCAAATCTAGTTGTCCCCCCCCCCCAATTGCCAGTCTCAGTTGTGTACATGCTATCATGGCAGTTAAGTGGCCCCCAACCCCTCATTGTGAGTCCACCCTCCTGGTGATAGTTGATACTCACCCACCATTCAACATCACCACCAGTTGCTGTCTTCTGCACACAGCCACTGCATATTTGACTAAGCCCAAATACATAGTTACCATGCATGCTCTCAGACTTAGTGCAAATTGCACTGATTCCAAGGATCGAGCCATACCTGTGGCACTGTACAGCAGCATACCATGCCACCATGGACCATAAGTAAACAACTAAGTACTCTACATTTTTTGACAGTCTCCCATATACAGATAAGATGTAACTAGCTATCTAATAATGTCCTAAGTCATTTACCAGCATACAACATATTTTTACTTTCTAGTACTTTGATGTGTGGATTTAGAATCTTGCATTCTGTAGCAGTAAAGTATGTATTTAATCAATAAGGCACGACAGGTCTTGTGTTGTTCTGGGATTTACCCCATCCTCATATGGTGTGTCATGAGGTGCAGCCGAGTAACTTTAATAACATGAGAAGTGGATAAATCTCACTACTGCACATGCTCTGAAGTGCTCTGTTGTAATTATAAAATGGTTTTGAATAAAAAAAGAAACAAGTATAGTAGGTTCACAGAAAGTAAACATGTTCATAAGTACTGTAGGTGAGCTGGAGCTTTACCCATTGTGTGTTGCAGGATTTATCCACTGGTCAAGACTTGGGCTTATTTATTTAGCTTTTGTTTCCTGGGTGGGGTACACTAGGCATACATATGCCTTATTTCAGGTATGACCCAGGAGAGCACAGTACAACATATTGAAAATTTACAGAGCAAGGGATAAAGTAACAATATTAGTACAACGTTACATGTAAGTGTAACCCCTAGATGGCGCTATCCCAGGGGCTACTACCCCTGCCTGATTTGCCACTAACAGGTTGAGGGGCCTGGATCCAATGGCGGGTGCCTCCACCCAGAGGTCAGGGTTTGCAATAGTTAAACTTACTTGGTCACAGCCCTCTGGGACACTGCAACCCCCCTTTCTTCCCACTAGTGGCCCACACAATATATCAGAATTACCTTCACAGTATACACTTACCCCCAGGGCTGGTTCAGGCACTGGGACCTCCTGTAAAATAAGATACAGTGCAACAATCACAGTACAATACTTTAACATAGACAAATACCTCAGGCAGTATAACTTTGCTGAAACAAGCAGCTCGGATTTATTTAGGGGAATATAACAAGGACAGGGGGAAATTAGGTTAATTAGCTTATCACTTTACTCATCTACCTTTGGCTCTGTGCACAGGCCTATCCCTACCAGTTACTGTCCCTGGGTACCCAAGCCCTAGTGGCTAGTCCAAACCGTGGCAGCTGGTAGGGGCCCTTTCCCACAGAGAAAAGAAAAATTAGTTTAAACAGTCAGCAGTACAGTGATTCCATTTGGATTCAATGTGCAATTCAACAGGGAGCGACCCTGAATTAGTACTCACGACCTCCAAACAAGATAGGGTCCATCAATGTCAGCAGGGCTACTCTAGAGCTCCACAAGACTCCTCACACATTTATATGGCAAACTGCAACAGGCAAAAGTCCTTTAATGGCAGCAGGATTCACTTGAGCTAACCAAGCCTCACACATTTATATGGTGAACAGTAACAGGCAAAAGTCCTTTAATGGCAGCAGGATTCACTTGAGGTACAAGCCTCTTCACACATTTATATGGTAAAACAGAAAGTACTATACCAGGCAGGCTGCTTCTCTATCCGATCGCAATTACTGCACAATACCGGGAGAACACAGCAGATTCAGTTCCTGACAGACCGAGTGCAATTCAGCAATTTCTCCAGTCTTCTACAGGGTGAGCCTGGTTTCTACTCTTCAGATATCCTTTGATTCTCTTCACAGGATGGATTCAGTCCTAACAAGCAGTTACACAAGCTGCAGACGAACTCTGGGCCTTACACACGTTTCCGACTAAAACTGCACACTGAAAAAGCACAGGGCTCCTTCCTTCTTCACTGCCAGAGCTCAACCGAAACTCCAACAGACAAAACCGGCACTTCCTTTGAGTTCCTCCCAGTTCTTGACTGGATTGGCTGTCACGCACAATAGACTGCTCCTGTTGGTCCAAAAAGGCGCCGAAGTCTAAACTACATCTCCCAGAGTCACTGCCCATACAATCCTCTTGTGGCTGGCTCAGATTATGAGTCCAAGTTCTGATTCGTCCAAGGCACCATTTTAGAGCTAGCTTACCCCACACTGATTGGTCCAGTTCAGCAGTTCAAAACCAGAATGGGGAACTAGGCAGACACAGTTCTGACTGCAAAGAAAGCAGGTTAGACAAACTGTAATTTCATTATTACTCTAAATGGTTTCTGGCAAACAGTTACATCTTTCAGATAGGTTCCCTTTGCACTCCTAGTGACTGCAAAAATGGAGTGAATTGGCAGCAGCTCGAGTGGTACTCAATCAAAGAAACACACAGTCCCCCATGCAACTAATTATGTCTGCAAGCAGACAGCTCTTAAAGACAGTACCAGAGGTTCTAAAACACTCACTGATAAATGGCTTAAGCATGAAACACCATTCAGGCTTGGAGCATTCAAGCAAGCTCCTGGAAGTCTTTTGGGAACCCCCATTTGCAGGGGGTTACACCCTTCCTGGCCTGGGAAAGCTTGACGTCGCGTTAAGCAAGTACCCCATAAGTTTCAACTGCAACCATATACATTTGCATTAGGCTCGCACATGTAATCATCAGTCAATATATCATTTTACCAAGAACACATTTCTGAAACATTGCAGTCCGTCACTCTTACACAGTATTACATACACATTGTACCATAACTCAAGTTATTACCTCTTGTACATGAAACCTGAAGAGAGGGGGCCCTTCCCTATCAGTTACCTTGGGGCTGGATGGGGCAAGGGCACCATACTTAGAGGGCAACACAAGTAACTTGGAGTTAGCACTGACGCTCAGTTTGGGCAATGAGCTCGGGGACACATACACTCCTTTATGGACAACATTGAGAGGCAGATCCACTGGCCAGCCCAGGGAATCATAACTGAGGTGCACCACAGGCTTTACAGCTCGACCAGTCTTTCTAGGGGGAACTGTTACAGTCTCTGCACTCTGAGCCTCATTTTCAGCATTGTCCTCACTTGTCAGGGGAGTCTCCATGGGGGTAGAGAGGCTAGAACTTGGGGCACTTTCAGCTCCAGGAGTTACAGTTTCTGAGTCCACAACATTTGGCTCGCATGGAGAGCTTTCAGACACTGGCAGTGGACTGTCAGGGCACCTCAAAATACTCTTCCTGTTCTGGTGTATCACCAGTCTGACCCAATCCATCATTTTCCTCCCTGAAAGCTCAGACAGTTCAACCATGCACAATGATTCCATTTCATCTGATCTGATGCTTTGCACTTCACTTTCTGGGAGCATTGGCTCCAGGGACAAGCTGGGGCTTGGACAGTCCAGAAGGCCCAGCTTCATCTCCAGTATTGACTAGGGATTGCCCGAAACAATTGACTCAGTTCGTAAGAAGGATAGTATTCAAAGTCACTCTCACTTTCTTCCGATATGGACTGACAGTCATGCTCAACTGGGACTTGTGGAGGGAACACTTTAACTTTGCTTCTGTAGGTGCAGACTTTCTTGATCTTTTCTTAGCAGCAGCTCTAGTCACTGGTCCAGAGGGGCATCTTCTAGGGGCTCAGACTCAATTAAGATTTGTCCAGTGGGCAGTAAATGATTTCTATGCATTGTTTTACATCTTTTGAATTATTCTCAGGCCTTACTTTGTACACTGGCAGATCATCTAGTTTGCCCACTACAATGTGAGGAGATGGTGCCATCTGTCAGCAATCTTGTGCTTGCCATGCAGTCCCAGATTTCTTAGCAATACCCGATCTCCCTCCTGGAGTTCCTGTGCTTTCACCTTTTATCATACCTTTCTTTGTTGGCCAGATTTCTTTTGGCAGCCATGGTTTGAGCCAGTTGGTACGCATGAGTTAGCTGGGCCTTTAACTTTTGCACATACTGTAAATAGTTGTCAGCTTGAACCCCATCAGGAGAGACCCCAAAACACACATCTACCGGTAGTCGAGCTTCTCTTCCAAGCATCAGGCGGTAGGGGGAGAACCCAGTGGCATCACTTTTGGTGCAGTTATAAGCATGTACCAGGGTGCTAATTTGTTGGCTCCATCTAGGCTTGTCCTTTGGGTGCAGGGTGCCTAGCATATCTAGCAAAGTGCGGTTGAAACGTTCAGGCTGAGGGTCCCCTGGGGTGGTAAGGAGTGGTTCTGGACTTTGCGACTCCCACAGAGAAAGCATCTCTTTGATCAGACGACTCTCAAAGTCTCTCCCTTGATCAGAATGGATTCTTTGTGGAGCCCATAGTGAACAAAAAGTTTTCTACAAGTACTTTGGCCACAGTGGATGCTTTCTGGTCTTTGGTGGGAAAGCTTAGGCATATCTTGTGAAATGGTCAGTGACCACCAGCACATTACTGATATTTCTTTGATCTGACTCAAACTCAGAAAATCAATACAGACCAGCTCCATGGGTGCACTGGTGGTGATGTTAACAAGGGGGCAGCCCTCTGGGGCAAAGCTTTCTCTAAGCAGCGACTACAAGTCTAGAATGTGTTGCTCCACATCAGCCCCATCTTAGGCCAATAGAATCTGGATCTCACCAAGTCAAGTGTTCTGTCTATACCAAGGTGCCCCATGTGGTTGTGCAAGGACATCAGTACTGAGTCTCGAAGGCAGTGGGCAGCACTAGTTGTTGTTTATCTACTTGTCCCCCTCTGTCTACTGTTTCTCTGTATAACAGTTTATTGATCAGTTTCAACTTAGGACCTTCTTTGTATAATAGTGCAGTTCTCAAATCCGTGGAGCGTAATTTGGACACATCTTTTCCTGCATAGAGGGCTTCTAAAGCTGCTTTGATCATGGGATCGCGGGATTGAGCCCGCCGAATACTGTCATTGTCCAGCTGAGGCAGTGCACCAATGTCTATTGCAGAAAAGTGGCAATAAGCAGCAGGTATGCAATTCTCAGAGGGTCCCAAGCAATCCACCATGCAGTCCACTGCGTCCGTGGACATTTGTTCCTCCCTGTCAAACTTCCGGCAGAGTGCCGAATGTCAGGTTCTGCTAATCGGACCCAATCATTCTGGGGAACAGGCCTCCGGGAGAGAGCATCAGCATCTATGTGGTTCAGACCTGCTCGGTATTCGAGAGCATAGTCATATGTAGATAATGCAGAAAGCCACCTATGGCCAGTGGCATCCAACTTAGCTGAGATCTGCACATAGGTCAAAGGATTATTGTCAGTTTTTACTAGTATTTTAGCCCCATACAAGTACTCATGGAATTGGTCAACAATAGCCCACTTCAAAGCTAGGAACTCTAACTTATGTACAGGATAGTTCTTTTCGGATGGGGTCAGGCTTCTACTGGCAAAGGCCACTGGTCTCAGGCCATTCTCGTGCTCTTGGTACAACACAGCCCCAACCCTTGCAAGCTAGCATCAGTGTGCAGGATGTAAGGTTTTCTTGGATCGGCATAGGCCAGCACTGGAGCATGGGTAAGTTGATATATGATCTCATGAAAAGCAGTCTCACAATCAGGAGTCCAGCGGGCCCCAAATACTTCACTCGGATGAAAATACACTCTTTCAGTCTTGAGGGACGCTGACTTTTGGTATTTTTTGTGGGTTGGGGGATACCCTTGAGTAAGGTTAAGTAAAGGGCGGATCACTCTTGAATAGTCCTTGATGAAGCGCCGATAATAACCACAGAATCCCAGGAATCTTTGCAGTTCTTTTAGATTTTTGGGCTGTGGCCAGGTGGTCAAGGCCTCAACTTTACTTGGGTCGGTCTCTATTCCTCGGTGGATACTATGTGTCCCATACTTTACTGATGTTTGAAAGAATTGACACTTATCAATGGACAGTTTAAGGCCAAAGTCCTCCAGTCGGTCCAATACCTTAAATAATCTGCTCTCATGTTCCTCCAGTGAGCTGCCAAACACAATAACATCATCTAGGTATACCAGGCACTCTGGTAAGTTCGTGTCCCCCACTGCACGCTCCATCAATCGTTGAAAAGTGGCTGGGGCACCTGAAATCCCTTGAGGCATCCTCATGAATTCATAGAAGCCAAGCGGACAGATAAAGGCTGTCTTCTCACGGTCCTCTGGGGCCATCGGGATCTGGTAGTACCCACTGCGGAGATCCAGCACAGAGAACCACTTGCTCCCGTTTAGGCAGTCCAAAGCATCCTGAATCGGGGCATTGTGTACTGATCAGGATAGTCCGCGGTTTAGGTGCGATAATCCACACACATCCTTACTGTTCCATTCTTTTCCTCACTACCACAATGGGGAAGCATAAGGGCTTCTGGATTCTCGTATTACACAGCAGCTAACATCTCTTGCAGATGCGTCTCACATCATCTATGTCAGCAGGTGCCAGGCGTCGAGACCTCTCACGAAATGGTCTTTCGTCATGCAGCCGGATATTGTGCTCAGCTCCTTGCATGCATCCTACATCCCATTCCTTTAAAGAAAACACCTGGTCTCTCTGGGCAAGCTTCTCACTGATCCTCACTTTCCATTCAGCTGGCAGCGGGGAGTCGCCGAAATCAAACAAGTCAGGCATTACTTTGTCATTCTTCCTTGAACTCTTGCTGCTGGGTAGCACTGCAGTGTCTGCACAATGCACATTAGCCAGGATGCAACCTCTGTTTACTCGAATGTCTCTTTCAGACACATTATGAACTTGGACCATTACCCTTCTGGCATAAGCATGGGCTCTAGCGGGCAAAATACTAGGTTTGACCAGCAGTCCCTCTGGCAATTTTCCATCGCCTGGTGCATCCAACATTAATATTTTATTCTTAACATCCTTTCTGATATGGACCTCTCCCTGTAAGATACACTGGGCATTTGGCGCCAGGATCAGAGACTCAGGATCCTTCTTCCATACAATTCAGACCGGTTCCTCTGGTTCTATTTTTCAGCATCTCTGTGCCTCATAGGCCTTCTTAATTAAAGCGGAACTCTTAAAGCTCTACTAGTCTTTGACCCCTGTTTTCATAACACAACTGTGCCAGCCTTCCGAACATATGAGCATTTGTTCCAATCAACAAAGGGACACCATCATACAGTCCAGTGGGGGGACACACTAAGGCTAGGGTCTCTACTTGTTCGGCCACTCCAGCCACGGAGGTGGGGAAAGACAGCCAAATTCGGATATACCCGAATAGGGTAGGCCTTCTCACTTAACCCCATACATGCAGTCCTTCTAATGGTTGTAAGGGTATGTCTGACAAATGCTTCTGATACCAATCCTGGAACATAATTGTCACTTGGGAGCCACTGTCTAATACAACTCTTGTAGACACTCCATTCACCTTTACAGTGGTCTCCATGGAGGGACCCACTATTCTGGACCAGTCTGGAGAGGCGGTAGTGGGGGCCTGGGCAACTGACCTTGCCACAAAAGGACGTGAGTTAGCATTTTTGGTGCCCTCACTGGGATCATTTCGTGCACCTCTTAACCACTGATTTGTTCTCCGAAGCTCTCCTTGTAGCCTATATGCAACTTTGTCAGTGTCTTTTGGGGACCGGCATTCCCTTTTCATGTGCCCATCTTTCCCACAATTATAGCAAAACATACTTTCTGGAGTTTGAGCTGGCCGAGGCACCACACTGGGAGCCAGGGCGGGGGTATTACTAACTGGAAACCTTGGTGCCATCTCTGTCTGCGGCGTGATAAGCATTTGGAGACATCTCGTCAGTTTCTCCACTTCCATGGTCAAGGAATCGAGTTCGGAGCTGTTATCAGCAGGAGATACATGGGTGGGTACCCCCACCCCCATAGCAGATGCAGTCGGATATAGGTCAGGGCCCGTACTTGCAGGCGTGGCCTTCATAAAGGGACTGTTTTTGAATTCCCGGATCTCTCTCAACAGTTCGCCCCATTGTGGCATATCTTTTTCCTTGTCAGAGCACTCATTTACTGCCAACCTCTGCCCCTGAACTTCACTTGATGGGTCACCCTCAGTCAATCGGGTCGTAGCCGCAGCTGTTGGTGCAGGTCCCTCCCGAGGTCGCCTTTTCTCAACTCCTCGAATTTCTCTCATTAACTCATCATAGGAGGGTGGGGATTCCAGTCGATTTGCCAGGCGAACTTGAAGCAACAGCAGTTCTGAGAAGGGGCAGACTCAAGGATCCTGTCCAGCCTGGTTCGTCCAGTTCAATCGCTGGCAAACTACCCTTTCTGAGGCATTCTTGCAACAATTTTTCCAGCCGAGATACATACACAGACAACAACTCCCTTGGTACTGTTGTGCATCTCTTACTCTCCACCATAGGTCTTCATCAGAATCTGGGCTCTATACATATTCTCCAGGGCCTCAAGATAGGCCTGTGCAGTCACTTCAGGGTTACTGGCCCGTTAGCACGGATGGTAGCCAGGGCAGGACCTCGGAGGCTCACTAACCCTCTTTCGCTCCGACTTCCGAGCATTGCCATTCTAGCACTTGGGGGCAACATAGTCTCATCCAGGTCTCCAGTCATCCTCCCTTAGGGGTGGGGAGGTGCCAGAAGACCTCAACCCTCGTAAGAGTCGTGACTAATGGCAGGTGCAGAAATAGGAGTCTGCATTGGTTCAGCCACCATTACGGGTACTGGAGCGGAGAGGGTGTTGGGGAGGAACACCCCAGCTGGCAAGAATAGTTTCTTCAAGTCCTCCACAGTTTTCCCTTCCCCCAGCAACCATTTAGCAAATTTCTCCTCAAAAGTTTCAGATAGTGATGGGGGCTCATTCCCCACCGGGTCTTTACTGTCCTTAGTTATCACTCTCCAAGCAGTGAGGGCTCCCTCTGGGGTAATGGTGTGTGGCCCTTTGGAGCTATCTATGGGATCCTTAAACTCTACTAGGGCCAGGAAAGTGTGGGTGAGCAGATTAGCATGCCGACCCACCACCACAGGGTTTTGTAAACCTTCCACCTTGGAAAGTACTCCCTGCACAGTGTCTGTATTGATACCCAGGGGGATGTGCAGGATAAGCATAGCATTTTGGGGGTCGATCTCCTCCCCAGTACACCACTCCACCAGCCGGTGCACAGCCACTTCTGTCGGGGTACCCATTTTTTTTTTTCCTTAACAGTGGTTTGTAAATATGGCCACTAGAGGACACACAATCCCAGCGGTGAGCCTCCAATATGTAACCCCTAGATGGCGCTATCCCAGGGGCTACTACCCCTGCCTGATTTGCCACTAACAGGTTGAGGGGCCTGGATCCAATGGCGGTGCCTCCACCCAGAGGTCAGGGTTTGCAATAGTTAAACTTACTTTGTCACAGCCCTCTGGGACACTGCAACCCCCCTTTCTTCCCACTAGTGGCCCACACAATATATCAGAATTACCATCACAGTATACACTTACCCCCAGGGCTGGTTCAGTCACTGGGACCTCCTGTAAGATAAGATACAGTGCAACAATCACAGTACAATACTTTAACATAGACAAATACCTCAGGCAGTATAACTTTGCTGAAACAAGCAGCTCGGATTTATCTAGGGGGAGTATAACAAGGACAGGGGAAAATCAGGTTAATTAGCTTATCACTTTACTCATCTACCTATGGCTCTGTGCACAGGCCTATCCCTACCAGTTACTGTCCCTGGGTACCCAAGCCCTAGTGGCTAGTCCAAACTGTGGCAGCTGGTAGGGCCCTTTCCCACAGAGAAAAGAAAATTAGTTTAAACAGTCAGCAGTACAGTGATTCCATTTGGATTCAATGTGGCAATTCAACAGGGAGCGACCCTGAATTAGTACTCACGACCTCCAAACAAGATAGGGTCCTTCAATGTCAGCAGGGCTACTCTTGAGCTCCACGAGACTCTCACACATTTATATGGCAAACTGCAACAGGCAAAAGTCCTTTAATGGCAGCAGGATTCACTTGAGCTAACCAAGCCTCCTCACACATTTATATGGTGAACAGTAACAGGCAAAAGTCCTTTAATGGCAGCAGGATTCACTTGAGGTACACAAGCCTCTTCACACATTTATATGGTAAAACAGAAAGTACTATACCAGGCAGGCTGCTTCTCATCCCGATCGCAATTACTGCACAATACCTGGGAGAACACACAGCAGATTCAGTTCCTGACAGACCGAGTGCAATTCAGCAATTTCTCCAGTCTTCTACAGGGTGAGCCTGGTTTCTACTCTTCAGATATCCTTTGATTCTCTTCACAGGAACGGATTCAGTCTAACAAGCAGTTACAAGCTGCAGACCGGAACTCTGGGCCTTACACACGTTCCGACTAAAACTGCACACTGAAAAAGCACAGGGCTCCTTCCTTCTTCACTGCCAGAGCTCAACTGAAACTCCAACAGACAAAACCGGGCACTTCCTTTGAGTTCCTCCCAGTTCTTGACTGGATTGGCTGTCACTCACAATAGACTGCTCCTGTTGGTCCAAAAAGGCGCAAGTCTAAACTACATCTCCCAGAGTCACTGCCCATACAATCCTCTTGTGGCTGGCTCAGATTATGAGTCCAGGTTCTGATTCGTCCAGGCACCATTTTAGAGCTAGCTTACCCCACACTGATTGGTCCAGTTCAGCAGTTCAAAACCAGAATGGGGAACTAGGGCGCAGACAGTTCTGACTGCAAAGAAAGCAGGTTAGACAAACTGTAATTTCATTATTACTCTAAATGGTTTCTGGCAAACAGTTACATCTTTCAGATAGGTTCCTTTGCCTCCTAGTGACTGCAAAAATGGAGTGAATTGGCAGCAGCTCGAGTGGTACTCAATCAAAGAAACACACAGTCCCCCATACAAACTAATTATGTCTGCAAGCAGACAGCTCTTAAAGAGACAGTACCAGAGGTTCTAAAAACACTCACTGATAAATGGCTTAAACACCAAACACCATTCAGGCTTGGAGCATTCAAGCAAGCTCCTGGAAGTCTTTTGGGAACCCCCATTTGCAGGGGGGTTACATAAGCTATAGCAAAAAGAGCAAATTAATCCGCTTCCAGGATTTTTATGTCTGCTTTATAATTTTCTTATTAAAATGGTATTGGGAAAAGGAAAACACATGCTTGGCTGAACTCGTCATGTGACTGTGTGGTAAGATATGTTTCACCACTCGGCTCATTGTCAGTCAACTTAGTCATTTCTCATACAGACATTTCTCTGATCAAATGAGCCATTTTATAAGTGCAGTAACCCACTCCAGGGTGTGTATTACCACAGATCTTATTGCACTTTCCAGGGGTTGATGGCACTTGACTGCCCTTCATGCCTCACAATGAACCTGGGGCATGTGATAAGGTCTGTCTTACTGCATACGTTGTTGTGGGCAGTTGCTTATTGAAAGATAAGTCTTATGTTGTGTCTCGCCATTGCTGTCTCTTTTCTTCTTGTTCACCCAATCCATAGAGTGGTCTGGCTCAAAGTTAAATGTTAAAGACTGCATGCATTGAAAACTACAACATTTTACTAAAAGCTCTGGCTGAAAGAGACTAATAGGAATTTGTTGATCCTCGGACCAAATGAAACCAAGGAAAAACAATAAGGGAGGAGGGAGAGAGTTCTATGGGACTTTTATGCTCGCACAGGGTTACGTAAAGTTAGTTGACAAAAACAAATGAGAAACTTGTACCATTCCATTTAGACGATTATGGTACCAGGCACCACATGTGTTACTCTGTTACTTCCATTAAAGCTCCTGTAGATACAGTACCAATTTTGGACCTAACCATGCCTCCAGTAGAAATACTTGTGAGCCCCTTTCACCGCTTCCACTGCCCCCCTCCTCTCTTCTGCCCCACCTCACATCCAAAAAAGTAGTGAAACTTCTATTAATATAAGGGTGATGATAATGTTGCTGTCTTATAGTGGCACTTTGTGCATTTCAAGCTGATGTCTGCATATACTTTCCATTTGTTGCACACCTTATGGACTGGTGCCCCAAGCAGGTGCTTGGTTTGCTTCTGCATAATACCGTCTCTATGTAGCTAACTCCATCTGAGTCAGCAGTGCTCGGATTAGGACTCCAGAAACTCATTCATACTGCAGAATTGTAGTGCTTGTTAAATCGTATTGTGCACTTCAAGAATAAACATGTTTGGGAATTTCAGATGGTAAATAATTAAGCAATAATGCATGACAGGGTGTGTATTGTGCTGGGATAATGTCATGCATGGGGTGATTCAGCACAAGGCCGCAGGCTGAGTGCGACTAATCACCCCAGAAGTGACGTTATCCCAGCACAACACACACCCTGGAGTGCATTATTGCTATTATACAATGGCTCATTTATGTAAAAGAAAAAAAGAAAAAGAAAAAAACATTTTTAAAGAGATTTTTAGTTAATTTATGATTGTGGCGGTATATCAAGAAATAAAATAGTTCCATTTTGGCCAGTAGGTGGCACTGGTGGTAAATGAATGAGCCTCTCTCCGTCTGCTCTTCCCCATACACACATGTACTGTTCATTTCCTTTTTGGAAAAAAAATGTATCGTAGCATGTCATGCAATTGTTTCAGTGAACTTGAACTTTCAGTGCTGCGAGATTTGAGGGAGAGCAGGAGCGTTTCATGTGAAAAGTGGTGCAGTGTATCGCGATCCATATAGAAGATGCTGGCTGCTCCAGACCGGCCCCACTGTCTGCCCTGGGACAAATAAAGAGGTTTGACTTTTTTTTTGGGGGGGGAGCCTGATGTAGTGGTAGTGAGAGGTCTGTCTAGCGAGCGACAAACGTTGATATTTGGAAGCGCTCACGCTCTAGGTGAGCAGGATGGAAATGCTGCTTCAGACGACGGCTTTTTTTTTACATTTTAAACATATATTTGGTGGCATACTGTGTGTGTCAGTGGTTGGTGGTGGGGGTTTCTTGTCAGTGTGTGTGGTGGCGGCAAGTGACCGCTGATGCTGTTGTGCAGTGTGAAAGGCAGATGAGCCCATCGTGGTCATGGAGTAATTCAATTTTACATTTGGTGCTGTCATTTTGTGTGCTGGGACTAGACCCGTGATTATGTGCTGGGATAACATCACGGGTCCAGTCCCAGACTGACCAATCAAAGGTCAGCATTTTTTCTTGCCTTTATAATTGATAGTAAAATCATGACTGCTGATCTACCTGCCTGGAAATATTATACATAGTTAGTCGAATGTAAATTTCAGATTTTAAAAAATTAGTAGAAGAGTTGTCTCCCTTCTTTTGGTATATTCCATAGAGCGGAGGAGCCATTAGGCACCTGCCTAAAATGGCTGCAGATATATTTGTGAAGTACTGTAAATTGTATTAATGTGTCTTGTTCCACAATCCTAAGTGCCCACAGTTTTATATAGATATTAAAAAATACATTATTCTAGACTCCATCCACAGCTAATCCTGATGAAAATAAGAACAAAAAATTAAGTCAATCAGCCTATCACGTAGACTTGACTGAGGATGTGAGGAGTAAGCTTTAGATTGGTGTTTCTTTCCACCCAAACTAGCTGAACATAGTTTGACTCCACGCCATCCTACTGCCACATGCTAGGGGTTGGATATTAAACTGGTCTGCGAGCTAACATCGTGTTGATTTAGGATGCAGAGAAGCTACTTGTATGATCTTTGTTTGTTGCCATTACAAACAACATTTATATGGGAACCACTGCATACACTTGCATTAATTTGAATTACTAAGGGTCTAAAAATCCAAGCTAGACACTGTCATTTCCAATAAAAAAAAAAAAAAACACCGATGTATACTGTAGCCTGACTAGCTGTTCCGTCTGCAGATAAGTGCTGGTTGTGTCTGTTCTCAATTTTGAATTTTTTAAATGTTATTTTTTTTTATTTACCCAGGATAGCCCAGTTGATATTCGACATCTCATTTCCAGTGGGGTCCTGTTTCTACCCTCTTCTGCCGCTGGGTGGACTGGATCACTAGGAGGTTAAGAGACATGCCTGGTTCACTCAATGAGTGGCTCGAGCTGAGTTTGAACCTGCAGGCTTCTCACTCCCAAGATGGTGCTCTAGCCGCTGAATCGCATTGCCTCCTAAAAAGGTATTTTTTAGCCCAGCCTGTATTAGTATTAACCTGCTCACCTACCTCGACTCAGTGGACCTGTGGGAGTGCCACAGAAACAGTGCTCTCCAGGTGTAGGAGTGGAGATGTGCAAAGTTGGCAAGTCTGTGATGTGCGAATTGCAGACTTCAGGACGTTCTCGGCAGGCAAAGTGGCACTTTTTCATGTGAAGTCACACAGATTTGCTGGTGAAGTAGCAGCTTCAGCAGGACTACACCTGAAAAAGTGCCACTTCCCCAGGAAAATGCATTATGAAGTGTACAGTTTTTCAGAAAGTTTTCACAAAAGGTAAATTAGTCAATGCTGCCTGCAATTTGGTGGTGAAGTAAAACTTTGAAACATGTCTGTTTAGGTGGGAAGAAGATGCAGGCTGCTGCACTTGCACTGTCTATTCCTGGGGGCAGAGGGAGCTTTGACATTATGGGTGACCATGTGACATCAGCTCCTCCCTCCACAGGATGTTGCACAAAGAGATACTATTCCGTAATATAGAGTTGGTGGGTGAGAGTAGAAACTGTAGGGGAAATTTTCCCTTTTGGTGCCCAGTGATGGCCAGCTCCCTGCCCATGTTCACAGCCCTGCTTCCACCCACTTCAGCTGATCCCTGGAGACATAACTGATGGCTTAGCAGGCTGGGTCCAAGACAGGTCTGCATCCTACTGCAATGGGCTAACCATGCACGGCTTCCAAAGTTCCGTTGGATGGTTGGAGTCTGGGTAAGAAGCTAGCAGAGCTGGCCAGTTGCCCATTTGAGAAATGCAGGGGCAGCAACGGGCAAAATTGATAGTCAGTGCCTGGGAATCATTGCAAATGGGGAAAAATGCCTTTTTTTGTATGGTACTGTCCTCTCTTTTTTTTTCCTTTTTGATGGATAAGAGGTCACCTACATATTACAAGTTTTTTAAATCTCCACTACCCCCAGTTCCATCTGTCCCCCTTATATGGCCTCTCTGTTGTGTCAGAGCTGACCTGGCCCTAGCACTGTTATCTGGCTAGCCCTGTCGCGTTCCCATCACAGCACGACCTGACCACTGTAAGTTCCTTCAGGAAATTGAAGTTCAATACTTGGGCAGTAAAAGGCCAGGGTTAGTACTTCTGGCACTGTCATTCAGACTCTGCTATTGTCTTCCTTTTTCTTCCCTCCCTCAAAGACCCAGCTATATCCCTATGGTATACAGTTTTGTTGCTCTGCAACGACACCAACCCCTGCTGCTCTGTTTTTATTGGAACACTAGAGCAGTCTCTCCCCAGATCTTAGGTGCGTCACCTGTTCAGTCTGCTGATTGGCCCTTGTCACCCCTGAGTCAGACTTGGATATACTGTATCTATTTAATATTATTTTACATTATAAAATGGCTGGGGAATTTCCTGCATCCTAATTGGCTGAGAGGTACCTTTTGCCTTGTCTTTATCAGTGCAAATTCTGCAAACCAGTACTTCTTCAGCCAAATGGGAGACAGCATACACACAGATCCAAGCCACCCAGAAAGACTTGAAATAAAAAATCTTACTTCGAGAGGAAGCTCTTGCAGTAGGTAACACATATAGGACTGTTGCCAGCCAGAGGCAGGACCCCACGGCAAACTTCTTTGCATCAGTGTCCAGCGGGGACTGCCCCTTCCCCAATGTCGGCCCCGCCCCCAATGTCCCACGTGGTATATAAGAGGTGGCGGTCCCCAGTGTGCTCCAGTTCTTTTTCAGTCGTCTGTGCGTGAATGTAGGCTCCACAGCCCAACTCTCTCAAGTTTGACCGCTAGTCCTGTTTTTTCACCTCCAGGTTACCTTTCGACAGGTCTTCCTTTCTTCAGCTTCCTGCATGTCTACTCCCCCGTCCAGGCACACCAACAAGTGTGCCTGCGGTAAACAAATTCCCTCTGAGGACGGCCACGTGGCCTGCTTGTTTTGTCTGGGCCTGGACCATGATATTCTGTCCTGCCTCCACTGCTAGGCCTTCAATAGTTAGACCCACATCCGTCGACAGAAGTCTCTCCAGGCCTTTCTTGCTCACCAGCAGTTGGCAGCAATGCAGAGGGAGTCCTCTGATGAAGCAAAATTGCCCCGCCCCTCTCACAAATCCTCCAGAAAACACCACTCTTCTAAGCTTAAAGAGAAGCTTAGAGAGCGGAACAGAGAGAGGGAGAGGTCTCAGTCCAGATCACGATCCTCTGGGTCCCACACGGCCTCCAGGTCCGAGTTGTCTGGTCATGACTCCCGATTGACTGTTGTGAAGCTCCCGGTCACCTCGGGAGGTTCTGGTGCCAAAGGGAAGGCTCCTGGGCCTTCAGCCACGGTACAGCCCTTGAAGATCAGACCTCCTTCTGCTCTGTCTTGCTGTTCGTCAGACCCAGGTAAGACTCATTCTGCCCCCTGGTTGGCCTCTGTATCCAGCGCTGACTCCCGGGAGAAGGCAGAATCTTCTGGCTTGTCAGCGGGGAGGTCCTCCTTCCTCCCACCTAAACACGCCTCAAAATTAGCGGAGAAGCACCAGACTCCATCGTCGGACAAGCGCCACTCAGAGAAGCACTCTAAACTTACGTCGGACTCCCACTAACCCAAGTCTGCCGATGGTGCCACCAAGTCTGCCTTGCTGCCTCCGCCGGCCAAGTCTCCGTCACCCCCCGGTGTCCTCCTCTGATCTGATGCCAGGGCGGATGATGTACCGACACCAGTAGAGCGGCTGCCAGCCCACAGGATCCCCTCCTGACCTGACGACAGTCCTGACACCCATGATACTCCGCCATCACCTCCAGTCCGGCAGTTTATGTCAGACCGGACCGACGTTGGTACTGGTGCCGGAGCTCCTGAACCATCGCCGGACCCAGCTCCCAGTTCCCAAGCTTAATCTGAGCCAGGTCAAGGATCTGTTCTCACACTGGTGGGAAACAATCAATATATCCTGCCGGTGAACCCCACTCCAGCCACACCGGTAGATCCTGAGCCAGCCCCAATCCCCGGGGAGGGGGTCACACCCCAGCCCAGAGAAGACGTGCCTCTGCAACCGCACTCGGATGAAGATAGGGGCAAGAATCTGTCTCCTGAAATAACACGCAAAAGTTTGGAAAAAAGAAGGGGTCACAGATCCTGCTTCAGGAGCTCCAGTCCTTCCATCTCCTCGGGCAGGCACCGCCACAAGCGTAGGAATCGCAGGTCACCTTCGCTTTTCTCCATGGACTCTTATCGCCTGTCAGAGTCCTCTTCCACTGCTTTCGAGGTTCCTCCATCGGGAGAGCCAGAGGATCTACCCAAGTCACCTCCAGCCGACCCGTTGTTCCTGGAGGTAATGCGGCATATATAGGCTAACATGGGATGGGACGTGGAGGACCTGGACCCTGAGTGTAAGAGGCTCACCAAGTAACCCAGGCAAAAGGAACCTAAGCCAGTCATCATTCCCCCCATTGGTGGACACGTTTGAGGACGTCACACTGGCCACTTGGCGGCATCCTCACTCCTCCACAGCTGTCCCAAAAAAGGCGGAGTGCTTATACCGGGCTCCCAAGGAACATCCCTTTTTGGCTGAGCAACCCGCAGCTGATTAGGTGGTTATCTCAGCAGCTCTCAACTGTTCACAGAGGCCCAAACATCTCAGCACACAGCCTCTGGACAGGGAGTCCAAACAGCTGGATTCCATGGTCAGGAAGGTGTACTCGTCTGCCACCTGCAGCATCAGGAGTTTGAATTTCCTGACACACATGGTCCAGTTCCAGAATGCCCATTGAGAACAAGGACTGGACATCCTACAGGGTGTGACCGACTGCCCCCAAAAGGCAGAACTTGCAAAACTTCTCCAAACCGGGTCAGACGTGGGCACACATGTGCTACGGTCTGCCTACGACTCTGCGGACACCTCAGCAAGGGTGGCGCCTATGGGCATCTGTTTAAGGTGCCATTCCTGGCTCTGGGTTTTAGGGTTCACACAGGATGTTTAATCCAACATCATAGATGCACCCTTCAAGGGATCCGTCCTCTTTGGGGAAGAGATGGAGCGGATCATCAATAGACTACAGGACTCCGATAAGGCCATCTGTACCGTGCAATCTGTGTACCACCCGAAGTAGAGACAGTTTCAGAGGTCTTGCTTTCATTGCAGAGGGGGGCAACAGTCTCAGCAACCCCGATTTCAGAAAACTCACGCTCAGCGGGGTGGCTTTGTTCGATGTGGTGGCTCCAGGGGATCCTCGGCCTCCACCTCTTGCCAGGCTAAACCTGCCCACACCGCCTCCCCCCCCCCCCAACAGCATGACTTTCAGAGCAACCCACCTCTCCGCGACACCTCGTCGGGAGAGGAGGTGGGTGGTCACTTCTCTCTTTATCCAGAGGCCTGGAGACAAGTGACCTCCGACCAGTGGGTTCACGAGCTCATAGAACACGGGCACTCTATAGAGTTCGTATGCATCCCCCACGGATAGGCCCCCACCCCCATCCTGTCACCATGTGGGACATGCTGGCCTCATCTGTCAGGAGATCCAGGTGCTTTTGTCCAAAAATGCCATAGAGCCGGTTCCTCCACACGAGAGGGGCACCAGGTTCTCCTCTCGCTTCTTTCTGGTGCTGAAGAAGACGGGAGACTTGAGGCCTATCCTCAACCTCAGTGACCTGAATCTGTCGGTCGTGTACAGGCATTTCAGGATGGTCACCCTCCACAACCTAATTCCCATGGTGTGTCAGGAAGACTGGCTAGCATCCCTGGATATGCAGGATGCATACCTCCACATCCTGATTGCCCAAGGCCACCAGAAATATCTCCAGTTCGCATTCCAAGGTGAGCATTTTCAGTTCAGGGCTCTGCCCTTCAGCCACTCTTCAGCTTCAAGAGTGTTTACGAAATGTCTGGTGGTGGTGGCCGCAGCACTTCGCAGGATGGGACACTCCATGTTTCCATATCTGGATGACTGTCTACTTCTAGCCCGCTCCAGCGCACACCTTCAGGTGACTATCCAGTATACCTGAGACCTGTTCCAGAGTCTGGGGATTACCATCAACCCAACGAAGTTATCCCTGAGCCCCGCACAACTTCTGCCGTTCATTGAGGCACTTTTAGACACCATCCAGGGATGGGCCTTCCTGCCCCTATACAGGGCAGTGTGCATTCGGGCTCTAGCCAGACAAATTTATTGTCTCCTCCATGCCACCCAGGTTACTAATCTGGCTGTTGGGTCACATGGCAGCAGCCATTGTTACCCTTCCCTTTGCAAGATTCTGGATGAGGACCATCCAGTGGACTCTTTGGGTCCAATGGGACCAAAGGTGGGACGACCTGGACATGCCTGTTTCCATAACGGGAACAGTTCGCAAGGAACTCCTCTGGTGAATGACGTCTTCCACCTTGTGGGAGGGGATTCCTTTTCAGAAGGAAGCTCTCAGACAGATCCTGACCATGGATGCTTCAAATTCAGGATGGGGAGGTGCACCTAGGAGTACACAAGACTCAGGGATCTTGGTCTCCGACCAAGGAATCTCTCCACATAAACGTCCTGGAGATGAGAGCTGCTCTCTATGCTCTCCAAGCCCTGGACACTGTAATCATGCCCGGTCACTTTCTTGTCCAGACAGACAACACATCGGTGGTCTTCTACCTCAGCAAACAGGGAGTCGCGCACTCTTACCCCCTGCAGGGAGGCTGTGAGAGTGTGGGATTGGGCCATAGCCCACCAGATGACCATCATAACAGTCCACATTCCAGGGTTCAAAACCCACTCGCAGATGCCCTCAGCAGGACAAGGTCTTGAGTACACGAATGGTCGCTTCTGCAGTCAGTGGTCGACAACCTTTTTGTCAGATGGTGGACACCAGAGTAGGATCTCTTCTCGTCCTCCACCAATGCAAAACTGCCCAGTTTTTGCTCACTAGGTCCCGAGCCTGGTGCTTTCTGGCAGGATGCATTGTCCCTCTCCTGAAATGGGAGATTCCTATATGCTTTTCTTCCTTTTCTACTCATTCAGAGTCTCCTCCTCAAGGCACAATCAGAGTGGACCTCCATGATCCTCATAGCACTGCTGTGGCCTTGCCAGATTTGCTTCCCCTTTGATGCAGCAACTGGCAGTGGCTCTACCAGTTTCACTTCCGCTTATGACTCACCTGCTCTCTCAGGACAATGGGACTCTCATTCATCTGAACTTACGGTCCCTTCACCTTCATGCTTGGCTCCTTTAGACTAAGCTAAGCTTTGATTTGGGGTGTCGGACAAGATAACCGAAGTCCTGGTGGAGACGAGGAAGCCCTCCATGAGAGCCACTTATGCCATGAAGTGGAAAATGGTTCTGCCTCTGGGCCACAGTGCGTCGCATAGATCCTTTGGCCTGACCAGTTAACACCTTGCTGGAATACCTGTTATCCCTCTTGGAGTCAGGTTTGTGTTACTTCTCCATAAAAGTACACCTGGCTGCTCTTTCTGCCTATCACATCCCTGTCCATGGCAAAACGGTGGCTCAGTTGGAGGTGACCTGGGCCTTTCTTTGAGGCATTCTTCACATAAAGCCCCGTATTTGGGAGCCTGTTCCCCCTTTGGACCTTTCCTTCATCCTGGAGAAGCTTACCCTCCCACCATTTGAACCTGGCGTGGATTGCGAGCTTTTTCTTTTCCTGGAAAACATTACTTTTAGTTGCAGTTACATCTGCTCGAAGGATTTCTGAGCTACAAGCCCTGATGTGTAAGGAGCCTTTCACAAAGACAGGGTAGCTTTGCGCACCAATCCTAAGTTTCTTCCTAAAGTAGTGTCTGAAATGATGTTGAACCAGGATGTTCAACTCCCAGTGTACTACCCTGACTACTCCAGTCAAGATGAGACTCTTCTCCATACATTGGACGTTCATCGCACATTGCGATTTGACCAAGGGGGCCAGAACATCTGATCAGTTGTTCATTTCCTTTGCCCCACTTTCCTTGGCTGGCCTGGTTTCTAAGCAGACTCTCTCTAAGTGGCTGGTGCACTGCATCACATTCTGCTACCAAAAGCACAACACACTCCTATTGGTCCCGGTCAGGGGTCATTCTACCAGAGCGGTTGCAGCCTCTTTTGCAGCTCTTAAGAAGGTTTCAGCCTCGGACATCTGTGCAGCAGCCACATGGCACATAGTCCACACTTTCATCAAACACTACAGTCTAGACATCGTCTCTAGACGCAGAACCGCCTTTGACCTAGCAGTTCTGCAGACTCTGATCTCCTGAGAATTTACCTCTTTTCCTTCCTCTGTTCCTTTCTTACCTCCCCGGGCAGTTGTCTTCAGTTTATACTGCTTGGGACTCAGTCCTATATGTGTTACCTGCTGCAAGAGCTTCCTCTCGAAGTAAGATAGTACAATTACGTAAGAACTTACCGTAACAGTAGATCTTTGAGAGAAGCTCTTGCAGCAAGTATCCTTCCCTCCTATCTTCCCCCGGAGGTCTCACTCTGCATGCGCCTAGCACTTTCTGTTTAGTTGTTGGATGAGAAATTGCTTTTCACTGTTTACCCGTTTGGATCTTGGGTGTTTCCACTGCTGGTGCTTCCGGCGGTACAAGAACTGGAGCACACTGGGGACTTCCGCCTCTTGTATACTACATGGAACATCGGGAGCAGGGCCGATGTCGGGGAGGGGCGGTCTCCGCTGGGCACTGCTGGAAAGAAGTTTGCCGTGGGGTCCTGCCACCGGCCAGTGACATTCCTATATGTGTTACCTGCTGCAAGAGCTTCTCTCAAAGATCTACTATTATGGTAAGTTCTTATGTAACTGTACTTTTCTGGCAGCCATGGTAGTAAAGTAAAGAGCCATAGCACCCACTGCTTGCCATTGCCCATAAAATACCTTCTGTCCACATTTTCATAAGTCCCCCGTCCCACAGCACAGAAAGACATGACATGTAAAAAGGTTCTGTGTTTGAACAAACCTGTGTTTTAAGCTTTGTTTGTCTTTTTGTTTGTAGGCCTCTAATCCACAGACAGCAGATCTTCATCGGAGATATCTCTTTCATCAAGTCACACCTCTAGGATCACATGGAAATTTTTGCTAGCAGTTCAGTAGGGACCGCCCACTGCAGCGTCAGACATTGCCATCCCTGTATAAATGTGGGTGGCCCGTCCCTCAGTTCTTTTCCGTGGTTGACCGGTGCTTGTCGGATCACCAAGGGAGCTTCAATCACATGATCTTCAACTTTTGGTTTCTTTAAATGTCACAAAAGGGAAGGCCACCATCACTTCTCCATAGCGGGGATCCTGTGCCTACCCTCCATAGCAGGACCTGCGGTGGTGGCCCGGTGGACAGTTTTGGTGGGCTTCACCCAGCAACCATGAGACCGTACTTCTAAAAACTTGACCTGTAGCAGCAAGCTTCTCCACCTCTCTGGATCTCCAGAGCTTGGAGAACTCATCCTGCCACAATGTGGGCCCACCCAACCATTCCTTTGAGCCTGCCAGTTCAGCATCATGACCTCAGGCATAGGCCTTCCCACCAGTGGTGGTCTGGGTGCCTCCAGAATAGCTTTGGACTGTCTATCTCAGCTTCTCTATTCCTTGGGAGGCCCTTCGATTCCAGCAGGACCACCTTCTTCTTCCTCGGCACGTAGAGGACATCGACTCCCCCTCCATCACATTCCTCAGGCGGGGAGCCTGGGGATGGTCTTTTTAGCCCTGCTACACCAGCGTCCTGCAGATAGTGACACCTTTGCCTCTCTCCCCCCCTCCCCATTGTCCTCAAGGTTGGGCTATAGTCTGTGGGGTGCTCTTCTTGTCTCTGCCTCAGGCCTGTCCGCAGTGACACCTTCACTTATCCCACCAACATCTCTCTCCCATTACTTGGTGATGGCTGGAGTGCTTGCCCTGACAGTGGTATCCTCTGCCTTCCTGTCAGTTGCTCCTTATTGCCCATTGTCGACACTACCATTGACACCCAAAGGTGCCCCTCTTGCCCTGGTTGGGCAGGCCCTTGTGTTGGCTGGGCCTAGTTGGCGCTGCCTTGGGCACACCTCCCATCAGTGCTGTGCTTTTGGCTAGCAGTGGTGCCCTGGTTTCCCCCTTTCTTTTCACTTCGCTGGGGTAGCCGTCAATGCTCGGGGGTTTCATTGCCTACTCAGACCAAGCTCCCTTCCTACCCGTCGATGACATCATTTCATTTTTATTTTACACTGGAAAGGCATGTGGTCAAATTGCCCATTTTTACAAGCGTCCAGTTATAACAGAGGTGGATACATACACTTTGTAACGAACACATGGTTATAAATATACAGTGTGAGACAAAAATGTATGAAGCATGAAAATTAGGCACAAGCACAGGGTGAACTATTTATAGTAAAAGACGGTTTCATACATCAAGGATCATCCTCCCCTGTCGACAGTCTGTCCTATTGCACGATGCATTGCCACCGTAGTGCCACGGCAGCCCTAGCCATTCCTCTTCAGCTCACAGACATCGATGGCCGGAGTGTTTACCCACATGGTAGTATCCACTGCCTCCCTTGTCTATGGCTTCTTAGTGCCCGTCTTTGGCACCACTGTCGCTGACCAGTGGTGCCCCCTTTGCATTGATCAGTAGTGGTGCTCCCCCCCTTTTTTCTTCTTTACGTCGTCATGGTAGCTACCCAGACTTGGGCATCTCCTTGCCTGCTTAGCTCAGGCACCCTGCCGGCCCACTGATGGCACCATGCAGCACCCTCCCTGTCAACGGTCCACCTTCCGGCACCTTGTTCTGACACCCTGGTGCCATGGGCGGTGGGCTTCCCTGGCTGTTCTGCTTCAGATCACAAACACTGGCATTGATCCTGAGTTCTTTTGAGCCAGGACTTGGGCTAGCATGCAGTGAAGATCTCCCTTTTCAGCCTACCGCTTCCGCACTGCCCCACATGGATTGGGAGTTTCCCGTGCTACAGCATAGAACTTCCCCAACCCTCTCCCTGAACTGCCTCAGGTCAGGCTGGGTATGACCCCTTTTGGAAGCTACCTATGGAGAACATCTGTGGCTGGCATCTGCCTAGGGAGGACCCCTGGTCTAGGGTCGGGCCTTGCAACTGATGCCCAGCAGCTCACTCTACCTGCCTCTACCAAGGACATTAACTCTTTGGGGCTGAGGTGCAGGGGATTCTCAATACTCCGAATGGACCTCGGGGATTCTCATAACCCTGGGGCAGAGGGCAGGCACCAGGGCTACTGCAGGGCAGGGTCAGCCTAGCCATCAACCCCTTCCCCCATCGCAGGTTTACACTCCTTCCTGGTACCCTCTCCTGCCCCTAATCAGGAGGTGGTGGTAGGGGATCCCTTCTTTCCCTCCACCTAGTGCAGTGGAGGGCCCCACTACAGCCAACTGGGTCCAGCCCTTAATAGACCAGGGCCCAGTTCTCGACCTTTTGGAGCTGCCTTCTCTTCCCTCCCCTTACCATCCAGGCCGCATACCAATGCAGCCAGTGGGAGTACGTATGTTGCAACAAGAGGGCCATAGAACCAGCATCTCAAAATCAAAGGACCACAGGGTTCTGTTCTTCTTCCCTTCTTGTCCCCAGCTCCACAAGGGGCTTGAGACCTGTTCTGGTCCTGAGGTCCTGACATTTTCACCCAGTGCAGAAGGTTTGCCGTGGACCCTCGGCAGGGTCTGCTGCCAGCCCTGAGACATGGGGTCTGGATACACTCCCTGGCATGCTAGTGATTTACCTACATTTCAAGGTTTGTCCCCTCCTTCACAGGAGGTACCACTGGTCCCTGTCTCAGGGTGCACTCCACCTATTTAGGGTACTGCCCTCTAGCTGGTCATCTGTGCCACAGGTACTTCCCTCATGACTAGCGGTGGCGGCAGCAGCAGCTCTTAGGCCAGGGCAATAGATGTCTTCCATTATCTAGGTGCAAGGTTGCTGTATGTCTTCCCCTGTCTAGGTGCAGGGTTGCTCAGCACTTAGTCCCAGGAGCACCTGCCTTAAACCTTAGTGCATACCAGGTAGTTGTTCAATGTCCTAGGGATCACTGTCAATTGACTCAAGTCTATCCTGACCCCTGCCCCAGTGCCTGCATCACATAGGGGTGATACTGGACACAGCTCAAGGCCTAGCCTTCCTGCCCTAGGACAGGGCAGAATGCCTCATAGTTCAGTCCCAGTCAGTTTCGCCAACCTGGTATTTCACAGCTGGGACATTCCTGTGATTGTTGGGCTTGATAGCTACGGCCATAGCCGTGGTACCCCTGGTCCGGCTGCACATGTGGATCCCCAGTGGATGTTAAGAGTCTGATAGGATTGACGCACCAGCAATGTAGAGTAGCAGGTTCTAGTAACTTTACCAGTAAAGAAGGTGCTCCAGGAGTGGATGGAACCTAGCAATTTACCCAGCAGGGTTCCCTTTCTCATTACCTCTCCTCATCAGACCCTCACCACAGATGCTTCGGGGATGGGCTGGGGGGGGGGGTACACTAGGGCCCTCACCAGACCCAGGGTACTTAGACCACAGTGGAGTGTTCACTCCACATAAATGTCTTGGTGATGAGGGCTGTTCTTTCCAGCCTGCAAGCTTTTCAGGATTACCTGTCCCCAGGGCCTCTGCTAGTACAGACAGACAACATCAGTGTAGTGCACTACATCACCCAACAAGGGGGGATGTATTCATACTCCCTGTGCAGAGAAGCAATGAGGGTTTGGTTCCGGGCTCTAGAACACGGTCTAGAACTGTTGGCAGTCCATGTTCTAGGTGTACAAAATGTCTTGGCAGAGAGACTAAGCAGGTTGCAGTCCAGGATGCATGAGTGGGAACTGCTGATCTCAGTCACAGAAGATCTGTTCAACAGGTGGGATCATCCAGAGTTAGAACTTTTTGCATCCCCAATCAATGCAAAACTGCCACTTTTCTACTTGCTCGCTCCAGGGCCTGGAGTTTTCTGTCGAGACACATTGTCCCTCTCTTGGAAAGGGAGGTTCCTCTATGCCCCTCCTCCCTTCCCACTAATTCAGAGGATGCTGCTCAAACCTCAGATGGAAGGAGTGACTATGATCCTCTTTGCTCCCTTCTGGCCTCATCAGATCTGGTCCCCCTCTTCTATGGTATTGCACACTGGCAGTGCTTCACCGGAGGGGGCTGGTTGCAAATGACAAATGCTGGTGGTGTTCCCAACCTGGCGGTCACCTCCTCCACATACTCTATGAAGGTCTGGTACTCGCCCAGTTCTAGGAAGGTATTTGGAAGGCATGTCAGTGCGTTATCAGAGACAACCTCCCCCTACATACTTCAATGCTTCTGTTAGGAAGACCATCCATATCTGGTACTGCTCATTCTTCAGTACTCAAGTGAATAGTTTCCTTGAGTATTGTCACTAAACACCTAATCCTATGCAGGTGGCACTCTCCTAATGTACCATCCATACATGAATGGCTCACAGCGGTGGGGCAACTGGCCTCTCTGGAGAAGCTTTCACACAAAGTCACAGGCACCCTAGCTCATTATGAGGAAATACGGGGACCATTTTTTAATTTTTTTTATATCCACTGTATTTTTCTGCCTGCTGCGGCACTACCGGCGAGGGGCCTTCAGCCACCGGCTCTGCCTGCCCGGAGACCTGGGTGGCTCTAACCGCACCCAGGAGGGTCTGGGACGGCCATCTTGCCATCCTGCTGGAGGGCCCCCCATGCCTCTCACAACCAGGAAAGCTCCGGGACCCTCCCCGACGGGACTCCTCACAAGTCCTACAGGCAGCGCAGAGCGTGGCCATCAGGCTGCACGGTCACACCCAGCCGATTTTCCTCCTCTTTAGTCCCTTGGAACGTGGACATGCAATGATGTCCAGGCACAGTGTACCGACATCCGCTGCATTCCCCCATGGTTGTACCGATGCTAGTAGTACCTCCCAGCATCCCCAGAGGTCGTTACAGTGCATTGGATGTCCCAGCCCACCTCAGGACTAGGAGACAAGTCTATGGACGCTCCATCCTAGTCCTCCCCTGCCAGCCCCCGATGACCCGGGCTCGTTCCCGAACCCAGGTCGCTAGTGTGGTGCGAGGTGTGGCGTCCAGCGCCTCAACCCTCAGCACCAGTGGGCCAGCTAGGACCATATTTAACCTCTGAACTATGTCTCCCACAAGTGGTTGGCACACATCTTCTTGACCAGGCAGCAATGAGAGGTGAGGCTTAATAATGCCAAGGACATGTCTCTTTTTCTGCTTCCCTCGGGGAATCTCCCCTCATTATCCTCAGTTCCCTTAGGCAGTAGTTTATAATTGCTCTCTGGATTCCATCTCACTAGGTGGATGTTAATGGGGTTTTTTACATCATTATTTCTTATCCCCCCCTCTGTTGGAATGTTTGTACTGTACTTCTGTATGCTTTCTTATATGTACAGTATTTACTTGTTGTTCCATGGTAATCATCTCTTAGTTGGCTTCCTTTTTTTTTTGTCACATCGCTGTTATGGAAATGTTTTGTTGTTTGTTATTTGAAAAGGTTCGGTAAAAAGATTACCTGAAAAAAGATCCGTTTCCCCTTACTGCAGCAGTTGGCAGTGGAACCTTCTGTACCCCTGCCCCTGTGCAAAGACTTGCTATCACAGGCGCATGGCCTCTGGTCCATCTGGACTTCAAGTCACTACACCTCCATGCCTGGCCCCTAAAGAGACAGCCATGGCTAGATTTGGGGTATCCCAAAAGAGGGTTAATGTCCTGGTGGTTTCTAGGAAGCCGTCCACCAGGGCCACTTATTCCATGAAGTGGGAGCGTTTTGTTCAGTGGGCAGAATCCCGTCTATTGGATCCTTTCACTTGTCCAGTGAATCTGAATCAGATTCTGGAGTACTTGCTGACCCTCTCAGATTCTGGCCTGCATTACACCTCCATTAATGTGCTCCTGGCTACTATTTCAGCCTTCCATGTGCCAACTGATGGCTGTAAAGTGGCACAACTGGAGGTGTTCTGTACATTTTTGAGAGGCATTCTTCATCTGAAGCCTCCCATCTGTAATCCAGTCCTGCCTTGGGACTTACATTTTGTGTTAGAGAAACTTACTTTGGCTGCTTTTGAGCCAGCCGTGACATGCGAGCTACACTTTCTGTTGTGAAAAACGTTATTGTTAGTTGCTGTTACTTCTACTAAAAGGATTTCCGAGCTTCAGGCTTTGATGTGAGTCTCCTTATTTGGTTTTCCACAAAGACAGTGTGTATTTACATACCTACCCTATGTTTTCACCAAAGGCAGTGTCTGAGTTTACCCTGAATCAAACCATCCACCTGCCTGGTTTTTTTTCCCAGAACATGCCAATCCAGGGGAAGCATTGCTTCATGTTCATAGCATACTCATATATTATGCTCATCACACGAGGGACTGCAGGAAGTCCTCACGCTGATTATTTCTTTTACCCCTGGGAAAGAGGGCATACCAATTTCTAAACAGTGCCTGTCCAAATGGTTGGCCAACTGTGTCATTTTTTGTTATAGGAAGAAGGGTAAGAAACTTCCTGGAGTTGTCCATGGCCACTCCACCAGAGGCATGGCCACTTCTGTTGCCTGTTTTGCGTATGTGTCAACCACCGAAATCTGTGCCACTGCCACTTGAAGTTATGTCCAGACTTTCTCTAAACACTACAGTTTGGACACTGCCTCTAGAAGGACGTGCTTCGGCCAGGCTGTTCTTCAACGTCTCCTGTCCTAGGCCTCTAGCCTCCAGCCACCCAGACTATCTCTCTGTTAGTACTACTTGGGTCTCGTCCTAGAGATGTGACCTGATGAAAGAAATATCCCCAATAAAGATAGTACAGTTATGTAAGAACTTACTGCAACTGTAGATCTTCAAGGAAATCTCTTTCATCAGGTCATGCCAACTCACCCTCCATCCAACATGGACATGGAGCCTTTGTTAACTCTATTGGCTTCTGTCTGGATCATTCTCCAGGAAGGTCTTCCAGCTGCCTCCAGCCAAGCCTGATATTTGAAATCTTTTGCCCTCTTGCTGGGTTCTTTCTCTGGGAGACATAGAGTCTTTCTTAACTGTAATGGCCTTTACATGGTTCTTTCTCCGGGATGGTCTACTGGCTGTCCTCAGCTGCTCTCAGTATTTGACATCACTTCATCTCTCCTGATGCCTTAGAGGAAGGCCCTCTATGTCCACTTCCTCTCGGCATCTGAGGGCTATGCTAGAGATTCCTGCTTACTTTAAGAGCTTTTCAGCTCTCTCCTGCCTTGCCAGATGGTCAAAACCATTCTCTCTCTCCCCTGGTTCCCTACATGGATATCCTTTGAGCATGGTTTCCAAGGAACTGAGGAGAGATGGGGCCACCCAGACTTATATGGGCATAGTGACGTCGGACGTTGCTGTGGGCGGCCTCTATTAAACTGCTAGCAAATGTTTCTGTGTGGTCCTAGAGCCTGACAGCTCATTGTACTAGAGGTGTGACCTGATGAAAGAGATTCCCTGGAAGATCTACTGTTAACAGTAAGTTCTTACTTAACTGTGCTTTACTTCCCTCTTATCCAAGCGCCCCCCCCCCCGCGGCGCTTCTGCCCCGATCCTCTAATGATTGCTTCTTTTCTTTTTTTTTTGCATGGGACAGGGTGTAGAGTGGAATACCAGAGAACACTGCACCTCAGTCTAATGTGGTTCAACATGTGGGTGAAATTACCATTTAGTAAAAGGTACAGTGTTGAATGCAATTGTAACTGCTAATGCAAATGAGAATTAAGTTATGGGATTTACAGTTCAGTAGTCGAGGCCTACTACAAGTTGCCGTGTGGGAACAGTATCGCTGAACAGTGTAAAGTGCAAGCAAGTTCTACTTTTTGCCAAAGAAAGTTGCTCCATTTACCCTTGGAGCCAATAGGATGAAGACGCATGATGTAGAAGAACCCGAGGGTCTTTCTTAGCCAGCAGTAACATCAGTGGTGAGAAGGGTCCAGAGGTACAGCCAAAAGAGGCCACTCAGAAAAAAAAAGTAAGTGGTTCTCCCCTAAGGAGCACAGGAAGAGTTACAGAAGCATGCAGAGAGTTTTGTAGCAGTGCCTCAGTGGGTCATGCCTCCAGGGGCACAGAGAAAGTCCAAACCTTGGAACTGTACAATACACGGTAGGTGGGCCTTGGCAAGATGATGCATTCAGTTATCCCTAGACACGTAAGTCAGCCCTGTGGTTATTGCCCGCCCCCCTCTGCACCAAGGGACAGTGTGGTAGGAAGGCCTGAAGTGGGGGTTTTGCTGCAGCTGCAGAACAAACAAAATTTCTGGTGTTTTCGTCTTAAGAGTTCACCACACTTGAATCCTGTGTACACAGTGCTACTGGTGGTAAAAAGAAGGCCAACATGGTGTGTTCCATTTAGTACAAGTTTAGTTTCGGAAAGCTTGGATGTAATAGTAATCCCTGACTGAATCAGTAAAATTTTCATTTTGGTGTTGAAATTCTCTGGACTTATCACTTACTTGTATTGAATTTTTAGCGCTCTGGCCTCCCCCGGCCATCCCTATTTTTAACATATGATGCCAAAATGTCAGCACTGGTGACAAAATCTGTTTCCCCCCACATAATTTTAGCAAAGGCTACCATAGTGCTGCCTCCCTCTTCAGTGGCTGTTATTGTGCTACAACCCCATCATGAAGGGATCTACCTCTAGTGATGAGAGGAGTATACAAACTCCATGCCTAGTCAGTACTTGGCATCTCGTAGAAGACTACCACTTATGGCCAATAATTTTTTGGTGATGCAAACACTTGTCCGCTACGCACTGAACTAGCACAGTGCAGTTCACAAAGGGCTCTGAACAGCCTTCAGATGATAATGGCTTTTGGCCATTGCTGACCTGAACTGCATTTGAACTTGTGACCTAGAGGTGAAAGGCTCTGTAATGCCCCACCAATCCTTTGAGTCATCCAGTCACATTTTTAAGTTCATCATTAATTAGCATGCCATGGACTGACAAAATACATTTGTAGGAGCACCTACTGTATAGCCAAATCACCTGATTTAAGGCCATATATTCCTGGAATTTTATATCATTTCAAGGAATTAGGCCTGTTCATAACAGGTAGGGAAAATGGGTGGACTAGGTCGGCCAAGTGGTCCTTAGCTACCATCGATTTCTGTGTCTCTGTGTATTTTGCTATGTTATTTTCTGTACTCATCTCATTTTGCTTTATCTGCTTTGCTGTATATTTAGTTTTCATTTATTCTATGTATTTATACACAGAATAAAAGCAACACAGTAGAATTCTGGTAAAACCTAGAAATTAGACTAGTAATCCCAATGCTGTCCTGGAATTTCAAATCCTGAATGCAGAATTTGAGTCCTTCGCTTACCATAAATCAGCGGCCCAGCATAAAGCGCTCTACAGTGATGTCTGGAATTTTCTGTAGTACTTTTTGTCAGCTTTACCCTTGTGGTAGAAAATATTTGTGTGTTATTTCTTACAAAAAAAGCATTTGTCAATGCCAAATGTTTGCTACTTGCATTGCTGTTGCGACGGGTCCTGCTTATACACAGTTTTATCACATCTTTACCTAGGATAGACTAGATGAGATGTAATATGTCATTTACAAAGAAGTCCTGATTTTGCTCAGTTTTTATCCTGCATGTAGCCAGGACAGTAGAGGTGACATGTGATACCTTGTTTATAGTGTGGTCCTCCTTTTACTGTGTATTTTTCTAGGACAGGTCATTTTAGATGCAACATCTTCTTTTCATTGGGGTTCTGCTGTAGAGTCCTGTTTTTACACAGTTCTGCAGTATATTTACCCAGGATAACCAAGCTGAGATGCAATATCTTATTTTCAGTAGGGTCCTGCTTTAACACAGCTTTGTACTGTGTTTACCTAGAATAGCAGAGTTCAGATGCTATCTTGTTTTCAGTGGATCCTGCTTTTCCCAAATTTTACTCTGCATTTACCCAGGATAGCACAGCCAAGATGCATTACCTCATTTTCGATGGGGCCCTACTTTTACCCTTTTTTATAGTGTATTTTCTAAGACGGCCCAGCTGAAGCGCAAGTTACGTATTCAGTGGGGTCCAGGTTTTACAGTGTATTTTTCTCTGGATAAAGCAGCATAGATGCACACTTCAGTGGTGGCTGTGCTGTACTGGAGTCCTGCGTTTACACATTTTGTTTTTTATTCTCTGTTTAAGCCCCCTTTCTCTGCAACCCACACCTCTCACTCAGGGTCTCCCAAGGTGTCCTCAAGGCTTGGCTGAACCTCCATGTGTCTTGGAGGGACCAGCCCCCAACCTGCCTCAGTTTTCCCCCGGGTGGGGAAGGAGGGAGTCTCAGCGTCCTCCCTACCTACACAAATTGTGTCGGGCTTGTCTCATCCAGTTCACCAGGAGCCAGGTGCATTTATCTATGGGTCTAGGTCTGAAAGGTTTGATGACTGTTTCTTATGTACAAAAGTGTGCAGAATCAAGATTTACAGCTCTTATTCGCTCAGAGTTGAACATTTACTTGGAAGATGCACTTCTTCAATGAAAAAATGAACTGTCGGTGAAAAATGTGTATATTTTAATTAATGGTTCCTTTAATTTCAATTCTATAAGCTTTTATTGAAATACTACAGGCATTGTAACAAACAGCAACATATGTATCAAAGGCTTAATATTAACTGTATTATTTATTTTATTCTATATTTAACTTGAAACAATTAACTTTTTATGACTTTTTATGAACCTAAGTACATTAATCAGTATTCTTGTTCATTGTCTTCATTATCTGACATGTTAAGCAAATCTGTGTCATCAATATCGACATCACAGTTACTGTCGTCATCTACTTCATTTGGACTGTTGTGTTCGTTCAGTTGTTCACCTAAGGCTGGTGGTACAACTTTACATGTGAACCACGTTGGCTTGTGTTTGCCATCATTATAGGTTAACCCACTGTCCTCTGGCTTCAGTAGTGTCATTTCTGGTTTGTCTGCGTTTTTTCCATAACAATGAAATGTAATTTGCATGGCAGATGTGTTGTGTCAGAGTTGATTTGCATGGTGGCAGTGAGCTTGCGTCTGCTCCTGTGATCTTTTCTAAGGGTGCGTCTTTGGCACTCTGCCGATACTTGGCGTTGAACATACTGTAGCGGGCTGTGTTGGCACTCTTTACTTTTCTGTCCATACAAGATACACACAAAGCTCTCAGTTGTATCCTCAGTGTCTTTAGACAAGTGTGGACATCTCAGTTTTGCAAACGCCTATGTGTACACTGTATTCTTTTCCATAATTGTAAGAGGTTGCACCTTCCCCTTGCCTTTGAACGTTGATGAATAGTTGCACCCTCTCAGTGCATGGAGACCTGGTAGAGCTGCACACACAGATCTGCCTAACTCTGCTGACAAGTGGGATACATCTATGAATCATCTTGTGCATACCTCTCAACCTTTTGTCCCCCCAATGTGGAACACTGCCTGGCAAAATGTGGAACACTTAATCAAATCTTTACCTAAGAAGCTCAAAACACTGTTAAAATGTTGCATTTATGTTCAGAAAGCCTGTTATTAATTGAATAATATATTTTTTTGCATCATTTACTATGGATTTTTGCTTTAAAATGTTGACTTTGAATGTGGAACAAGTCCTCACAATGTGGAACAGGAAGCTTTTGTGAAGTAAAATGAGGAATGTTCCTCGTAATGTGGTACAGTTGAGAGGTATGTGTTATTCCCTAAATGGCCAACGTCCATGTGCAGTTTTAGATTATCATTTAGACTTACATGATACAGCAGAATGACCAGAATATCAGTATCATCTGCCCTGACCACTGCATGCACATCTTCACCCTCATTTTGACTGCAAAAGTAGTGTATGTGTTGCATGATTCTTGTGTCTGCTTCTGTGTGTTTGCTTTTTAGGGCCTTGCACTCTAGTCTGAGCATATGTCCAGCTTCCACTTTGTATGACTTACAAGTTTCTCTTACTGCATACATGAGCTTTTTATCATCTAGAACTTCACAGTACACATCAGAATTCCATGCTGCAGCTAGAAAACCTTGGAGTGCCATCTTGAATGAAGATGAAGACAGGGATCCAGCAGAGTCTCTTGGTCGGCTTTGGTCAGGACTAGTTATGAGATGGGAGAGTGGAATGATGCTAGGCTTGCCTCTCTTCTCTTGTTCAAGACCTTTTATCGATGGTGATTTGTAGCAGTCACTGACAAGGTGGTCTTCATTTGCGGAGGTACAGCAAACAAGAGACAGGATTGTTTTTGCCACACCGTGGAATGTTGGTGGCAGGCTCATAAGACTTCTGATCAAGAACATGGCATCAACCACAGTGGCATTTACAGCATCGGTGTGTGTTTCATTTCTTGCTGGCGCTTGGTCATCCGTGTGTGTTCTTGTCATAGCTTCTTCGGACCTTTCTTTGGGTATGGCTGTCTCCTCAGTACTAGATGGTATGTTTTGGCATGCTATACCCACAGTGTCATGCAAAGTGTCATGACCGTCAAGTGTCTCTGTCATCTCATCATAATTGTCGAAAGCCAAAGCAGTGGTTAAACCTGGCTGTATGAGCAATCCATCTGGTGTAGCCATATTCTTCTCCGTTATATTGGTTGAGACTGCAGTATTGAGTTCCTCCATAACACGGTAGCTGACACAGTGACCAAACCTATTCAAAATAGTTAAAATTTTCTTACTGCCTGTCATGGATTTAATAACCATGTCCAACAAGAGTTGTTTTTGTGGTTTGATTATTCCCCTTGACACTACAAACACTATGTCATCAGCAATAGATTGAACTACCCTCTCCTGTCATTCACTGCCCACTTCTGATGAACCTGTGAGTACAGTACATAGGAATGTCTAAAGAACGAGTGGCAGTTTTACATTGTCTTCTATTAAGTCTTCAGCTTTAACTTTGGTTTTATTATGAGGCTGTACCTTTTGGAGTTCCAACAACTGTTCTCTTATGTGTTGAGCTGCTTGTACTTCCCTCCAGTCAGCCTGTTTCTTAGCAGACCTGATGATTGTACCAGCTTTTCTACTTTTGGTATCAAATATGATACCATCTTTGAAGTGATCTGCCAATTTTGACTGCAAGCTCTGTGGGTCATAATTTGTTTCATGCCCCCACACTCCAAAAGAATGTCCATGTAGCTTTTGTGTAGAGATAGCAATGATTCTTCTTGCATTCCATTAACAATGATGCACTGCACATACTTAACAAGTCTGTAAAAGGCAACCTGGTGACTGTCCCTCAACTGACTGTATTCACATTTTGTGCCCGTGCCTTTTATTCGTTCTGCCTTTTTTACATACTTGTTCTTACAGCTATTGTGGTACTTCACTTCTTTGGCTATGAGATCAATACTGCCTACCATCATATCCATTTGTCAATCATCCATTTCTTTTGCTGTGTTTTTTTATGCTGTCTGCTGCCCCATAAGTTACACATGTTGTAGGATATTAAAAAGTCCCCTTTGACCCCTTAGGATTCCTTTTCTTATATGATTTGCAAAATATACATTTATTTGGGAATGTGCCTGATGTAGATGCTGCAGATTCAGATAGAGCACTATGAACTTGGGAGCGAAGTGATTTTGCTGAATAACTCTTTACAGTGTCTTTTTTTAAAGTTTTATCAGCTGCAAGTTTACCGGAACTTTTATATGCAGTGAAGTTCTTGTAGCAGATATAATGATACCCATGGCTGTTAGAGTAACGTTTAGGCAATTCAAGACACACCATGTTGCACTTTGACAGTGTTTGACTAGAATGCCTTTCCTTTGCATCAACTACTTTCTCCCAATGAGCATCATCAAAAGGTAGCAGTTCTCCATGGCCTGTGCTAACTCGTGGATCAGTGTGTAGGATGCATTGCCTCTGCAGTTTGTGAGAAGTCTTGCTAGCCATATCTGAAACATTAAATAAATTACTTTTTTTTTTTTTTTTTTTAATTGTTTGACCAGGAGTGGCACACAAAGCTTGTTTACAGGTGCGACCTGGGAGCACAGGGAAGTTAAGTGACTTGCTTAGGGTTACACAGTATGCAAGTGGAGGCTGTGGGATTCAAACCCAGGTCTCCAGATTTGCAGCTCAGAGCCTTAAACCACTGTGCTATATAGCAAACCGAGTCTATTAAATAAATCAGATAAATTAAATAACTAAGTAAACCAAGTCAGTACATAAATGTAAAACTTTTAGTTACTCTTAAGAAAGTGCACTTTCCAAGAAAATGTACAACTATGGACGAATAAGAGTTGTAAGTCTGAATTCTGCACACTTGTTTACATGAGGAACGATCATCAAACCTTTTGGGCCCAGACACATAGATAAATGCACCTGGCTTCTGCTCTACAGGGGATCAGTCCGTTGGGCTTGGCACCGGAGCCCATTGGCAGGCACAGAAGCGGGGTCCAGTTTTCCATTTTCTTCCGGCTCCCCAAGGATGGTGGTGTACAGGGAGGTCCAAGAAGACAGACTCACACAGAGACATGCTGCTGCTTCGGACCTATGCTGATGTCCTCCCCTCCCTCTTGGCGCTTCCAGCTGCACCTCCATCTGTGTGCACCCAGGTGGTGGTGTAGCAGTGAGAATGCAACCTCCCTCCTGGAAGGAGAGCATCCCTGGATGCTCAATCCTCCCAGCTGCCCCTCCGACACCTGGAGTCGTTACAGAACCCAGGTCATCGGCGTCAGAAGCGGTAGTTCTACAGCTGCGCCGGCAGGCCGGCCTGCTTTTACACATTTTTACTATTTACCCAGGGTAGACCATATGAGATACATTATCTCATTTTTGGTGGTGCCCTGCTTTTACACGTTTTTAGACTGTATTTACCCAGGATAGGCCAGATGAGAGGCAGTATCTAATTTTCAGTGAGCTCCCACATTTTGACCCCAGATTTCCAACAGTCTTTTTATGACCTGATACAGTGACATTTTTTAAAGCCTAAGGTGATTTTGCAGCATGACTGTGAAAATATATTTCAGAGGGGTTTGAAAAATGACACATGTCATGTTTAGGGGTGGGGTAAAGAAAGGATATGCTGAACATTAGGGGAAGCACAATCTGCAAAAAATAAAGTTATTAGTAAATCTTGGAACAATTCAACATTTCTTAATAACTTAGGTTTTTTTTCACATTTTCAATCCAAATGTTAAAGATGGTCTTTTTATATCCCTCCTTATGAACGTAACAGCTGTCATTTATGAAATACTAGTCGTAACGTCATTTTGTGCCATAAGTGAGAAACCACATTTTGGCCAGGATTTGAAAAACGACTCCTGTCATGTTCATGAGATTGTGTAAAAAATGGCTACATTGAAAATTTGGAGTCAGAATATTGAAAATTACCAAAGTTATGAGTGACCATTGAAAAATGTCAACATACCTTTAGAACTTTGTGGTTTGTTTAATATTTTGACCCCCAATTTTTGACATATTCTCTTACGATCATACCTAATTAACCCTGTAGGTGAAAAAGTTTCAAATACGACTCTGCAAAATCACCTTTCAGGCTTGATTTAAAGGATTTCATCACCCTTGTTCATGAGCTGGGGTCCCAAGAAGGCCATGTTTAAAGTTTGTGGGAAAAATATCAAAAAAACGACCAAGTTATGAGCACAAGTTCAAAATGCATTATAATGCATTGAACCACATACCTGATTTCCTCAGTTCCCGGTCCGGCATTAAGTGAAACATGTCTTCAGTTCGGAGAGGATTGTGGCATTGGACCCCGGTAGATAAGTATAGGGTGGTGGGGCTGAGTGGGAGGGTAATGGTGGGGAGCGGCAGCAGCAGCAGACATGAATAGATCATTTTCTTTTTTGCAGGAAGCATAAAAATAAAAAAACACTACAAGGGACAGTTTTCTTTATTTCAGGTATCGACACTGGGAATTGGGGACCTCAGTGTTGGTGTTACATTTTGCGGCACCAAGAGTAGGATCTCCAGTGTGTCACAGTGAAAACTGGTGTGGGAGGTACCAGCCTGCACCAAGGACTGGACACCCCAGTGTCAGGAAGTTAAAAAGGAAGGGGGAAGCAGTGGGAGATGGGAGGGATACTGGGCAAGTTTTCTGTTGTGGGGGAACCACAGCAGGCTGATCATCACGTTGGTCAGCCCTGCTTGCTGGGTGGTGTTATGCAGATCAAAAGAATGATTCAGGCAGCTCTTTTCCTTGAACTTCATGCAGTTTCAGCCAAGCAGGCCTAGAACAGTGCCATGATCAGCCTGGCTGATGATTGGCCTGATACTGTCGAGCCCCTTTCAGACTGCCCTGCACTGGACCAACAGTGACACACCTCTCAGAATTTACTGTCATATCAACGTTTGCTTTGCACAAGCATGAACATAAAAATGTGGCTATTTGAGTTTACCTTGAGTCTTTATCAAAAAATAATGAGCATTATTCAGAGTTGTTTTGCATATACCTTACCGACAGGTCTGTGCTGACGACTGTAAAGGTCTCCCTGCAAAATATTTTGTGGGGCCCTACCTCCTCACCAATTAGTTAAAATACCAATTAGCACATATAAAATATTTATAGCATAGGTTCTTTTGTAGTAGTCCTACTGAGCATCAGCAGTTTGTCCAAGATGCCCCTTCCCCCCTTGATGGCACCATGATCAAGGAACTGAATGATATAATTTGTCCCTGCTCCTCCTGGTAACACCAGCACTAAGATCAGAAGTTTTAAGTAATGGGCCCTATTGCTTCTTCATTTGGTGCCCCTGTCCCATGAAACTGGAGCTGAACTCTGCAGCACAGACCCCACTACTGCCACTGCTTGCAGACCAAATTTCAAATGGATAAGCAGTGTATAAAAAGAAAATTGCAAGTTTGTCTGTGCCAATAAAGGTTTTTGTTTTTTTTTTTGTGCTGCCTTCTGAGGCACTGGGCCCCCCTGACACAGTGGACCCTATTGCAGCTACATCTCAAGGAAAATAGGTGCTAGAAATAGGGGTCGTAGTCTATGATTAGAAAGAGGAAGGTTTAGGGGCAATGTGAGGGGACGTTACTTCACTGAGAGGGTGGTGGAGCCCTGGAACTGTCTGCCAGAGGAGATGGTGAGGGTCAAAATGGTGGAGGGATTCAAGAGGGCATGGGACAGACACAAGGGGTTGACCAGGGGGTGAAGGGGGGTCTCTGGACAAGTGGGCAATTGGGGGGGTAAGGAGCAGATTCGATGAGCCAAAGTGTCCTTTCTGCCAGCACGTCTGTGATTCTATAATCTCTTGGACCACCCAATCACAGCCCTGCTTACTGAGCCCTGTTACCTATCCTGACTAGCTTATTGTAGCTTAATTGGTCTTGAAACCAGACCTTGAAAGGACATGCAAGGTCACGGATGTATTTTATTTATTATATGTTAACACTCTGCTGGTACAACTCTGTGCCAGTCTGCAAACCACGAAGTAGCAGTCTATATTTTTAAGTAACAGAGCTACCCAAGTCCTACTCTTTTGAAACAAGGATCACAAGGGGAAAAAACAACAGTTGCCCTGCATCTATTAAGAATGAAGAATAACATTCCGAAACAATAACAGCAGAGTGCAGAGTCAACACTGATTAATTACCTGAAGGACAAAGGGATGTTGATTTCACTCATAATTAAATCTTTCTGTTCACCCCCTACAAAACCATGTGCGTGCATGCGTATGCTCACGCACATGTGTGTCTGTACATATATATATATACACACACAGAGAGAAACACATGCTGGCTTCCATGGTGGGAAATGAAAGGCAAATGGAAAGCTGGGGTCATTGGCATTTCACAATATCAGCCGGCCTGTTGTATAGCTGTACATCATTCTATCCCTGGTGACCACTGCTGAAGCCTAGGCCAGAGATACCAAGGGAGAGGAAAATCTGACATGGGCCTCCAGATTTTCTCTAGAGCTGTTGCAGGCTGCAACCCATATGCCACAGTTAAACCGTCAAGTTCCCCTCTGCTGAGACTCCTGCACAAGGCAGCTCTATGTTTCTTAAGAAAAAAAAAAAGCCTGTTCCTTTTCTGCTAGAAAAATATGCTTTCATAATAGCACCAAGTAAAACAGCATTTGTATTCCAGGTATACTGGATTTTCTTTGCTTGCAAATTTTTTTCTCTCTTCAAGTTTCAGAGTGTTAATGCCTGCAGGGTTAAAATTACAGGTGCTTTGAAGCACATTAAAATGAAACGTTTGTAGAAAACACATATTGTATAAAATTGTACAGCTACTGGAAGTGCACTTAATATTGTGCTTAGGGCTGTGTCACTGTTGGTTCTAGTGTTCTGTGGTTAATTTTAATAATTAATGATCTGGCTGAACACTACAAAAAGTCATATTAGGCTGCACTAGGTAGTTCATCCTCAAAAAGAAATCTAATGATTCTCTGGGGGCAGTAGACAAATTATATATTTTGTGTTTTGGAACTATAACAGTGATCACAAATAGGGTTACCACCTTTTAAGAAGCCCAAAGTGGGACATTTCTTACTAAAATATGATTTTTCGCAGGACAGTATGTATTCTCGACTAGTGCAATAGACTTATTTTCTTTATATCATCAGAATTAAGGCTAAGTATTGTAGTTTCTTGGTGCTTCTATGGGTTCATATCATTTTAATGTATTTTAGATAAGGTGCTATAGTTTTCTACAAGATTTAGAGGAAAGTTAGAAAATATTTTTTCTACTAAAAAAATCAGGACATGTAGTATTTTTCATGTTTTTTTGCAGGACACAGCTGCCCAAATCAGGACTGTCCTGCGAATCGCAGGACAGGTGGTAACCCTAATCACAAAGTCAGTCTGCTAAGTAAATGGACGAAGAGTATTAAAGAGCTAGTGGAACAAAAACAGGCAAACAGGAAAATACACATTTTTAAGAAGTAGTCAGTTGTAACTTTTTATTTCTGAAATATTTTTCTTTTTCCTTTTGCTCATCAGAGAGTCTTCTAGATGATAGTATGTGGTGAATATGTGTGGAACAGCTCTCAGCCTGGAAGCTGACATATTTGTCTCTATCCCCCACTACATCATCAGCATTGTTATTTCACTGACAGTGACATCACAGGTGGCTAACCTGGCAGCTACTGACTGGCTGTTCCTAAGCAGCAGTGATGTCACAGTCAGTGATGTCACAACGCTGAGGATGTATTTGGGGGAAGGGGGGGATAGAGACAGATATGTCAGCTGCCAGGCAGAGTGCTGTCCCTCGCATCACACCTACTAACATCAGATAAACAATCTTCTAGTTAACTAAAGGGAAAAGGAAAAAGTACCTCCTATATAAAAGGTAATTGTTGACTGCTTTTAAAAACTAATATTAGTTTTACACAGTACACTAGCTCTTTAAAACATAAAGAATAGAGCATATGACTTTCACAGGCCAGACAGGCCTAAGTCTTAGACCATGGCCACCTGACTTTGATTTAAAACAAGATTTAATGCATCTGGACCAGGAGGGCATTGCAAATGAGGCAATGATCGAGATAGGTACTCTGGCAAAAAAAAAAAAAAATTAGTAAAAGAGCATTATTAGCTAAGATGATTTTTCGTAAGTGGCGCTGCTGTCGGGGGGATGCTGTGGCCACAGATATATTTTAAGTACTTATTCTATAATTATAATATTCATTGTTTGTTAGCACAATCAGATTTGTTATTAAGTACAATTACTTTTTTTTATCAAAAGTAGTCAATAACAGATTTACACGATTGTGACATAATTGCTGAAACTGCTTGAATGTGTCACTGTACTTTATGATTTGCCGTGTTATTTATAGGATAATACTCTAAATCTAATGTTGATCCATTGCATTATCCTATAAATAATGCAACAAATTGTTAAACAGAGCAGTAAAATCAAGTGATTTAAGCTTAACTTGATTATGTTGCCTTATTGTAAACCATGCTATTGAGACAAGCATAGGAGCAGACTAAAAGGCCCTTCTCTAGTCACAGTTATGTTGCGGGGGTGGGGTTACTGGAAGACAAAACTATGTATTTTCCTCCGTTAGCTAACAGAACTTGTACCTCCTCACAAAACCTAGTTGCAAAAGTAGTAACAAAAAATAACCAGACTCAGTTGTAAGCAGGTTAGCTGTATACAGACGTTTAAAAGACAGACTTTGTGGTAGACTAGCTTCTTGTAAGTTTTACCCAAAGCATTAAGAGGCAAGGCAGTTTGGCAATAACTTCTGAGCTTGTGGGAGCTCTAGTGTTGACAGCCATTAGACAGATTTTTGTCCCTGTCTTATCAGTTGAAAACAGAATACATTATGACTATGTTTTGCCTCAGCAGAGAATCGGGGTGTGTCTAATCCCCTTTACTCAACAATTAACCATGTGCAGTACTACTGTACGACACTGGTTGGTGAAGTCTATTATACTGTGGTCCATGCACATACTACATTCTGATTGGTTAAAAGGCAATCTTACTAGTAGTGTAATCTCACAATAACAGTATAGCAGTGATATTTCAGTACTGCTCAGAGTTATTTACTGTAGTTGAAGCCACTGGACAAAACATATTATCACAGCAAGACACGGGTAGTGTTATAGTGAGATGACACCACACCTAAAGTGATAACAGCATTTGGCTTTACCTTGTGCTTGCAGCCTCTTAGGTGCCTGTGGCGTTGTCTCGCAATACCACTACACACACTCATGTTTAATTGCTTCTGTAACTGACGAATGATTGGCTAGAAACTTTGCTACAGAAAACCTGTTTCCCCTAATGTTCGTAGACTGCCGAATGGTTGTATATTTTAGCTGATAATTTCTGATGTAATAGTAATAAAATGATATGCCATGAGGGGGGTGATGTTATTATGAAATATTTCCTCATCTGAAGTGTGTGCGCAGGGTGAAGCCAAGTGCTGTAAAACCCCTACAGCAGGTGTGTGATTGCTTACTAATACCACATCTCAAGTGACATACTGCAACTACAAGATTTTACTCAAAGTTTGAAAATAAATGCATATTTTAACTAGTTCTGTTTTAACAATGACTCAGACTTTTACAGTATAGTAGCCAGATTCTGGAAAGACTTCCATAGGTGGGCCCTCTTCTTGCCTGGCCCTGCAGAATGGAGCAGCCTTTCATAAACTTCTAAGCTTTCCACATTCTGAAGGATTCTTCTTGAACAGCTCAAAGACCCACATGGATGCCCTCTCACCTGAGCCCCCTATTAGCCCTCCTCAATATTAACTGATTTGTGTGGAATAGCACCCACCTCCTGCTTAACTCAGGGGTGCCCGTGAGTATAAAGGAGCAACCCTGAACATCAGTAGGGCAGGTTTTTTCACCCCCTGGCTTGAGATACAGATGAGGCACACTGATGATATCCTTAGAAAGATGAAACATGTGCCTGTCTCTTCTGTTCTCAGCCTTTTCAGATTGTGGGAGAGCCCATTTGACACTGTGTACTCCTACTTAAAGCCGAACCAGTATAAATTCTTTCATGGTGATTTGGATATACTTCCCATGATTATTTGCATTGTTGGGATATGTATAATATAATTTTCCTCCAACATCAGTGTCTCTCATCCCCTACCTGCTGTTCGAGTAATTGTTCTCCACTGTTACCATACGATTTGATGCACTGTCAGTATGTAACTTGTATTTCTTTATCCTTTAGGAACCAGCACTAGTGTATCCTGTTGAACTGCGCTATAAACGAAATGATTTTTATCCTGCTGTTCCAAGTGACCCCTGTGAGAACAAGATATTGTATCTCATGGGGCTGTCCTGCCATCTCTTTGATGTGAATTGCAAATGAAAAATAAATCTTGTGAGGTACCAGGACCTCAGCAGTACACTGAGAGTTTCAAGATATGCATTTAGCTGAGTAAAGACATTCTCACTAAACCAGCCCAGTGCAAAAAAAAGGGTTGCCAGCTCAAACAGTCTTAAAAACCAAGCAAAGTGCACGCAGTGGAGACTAAAAAAGTGAAATATTTCACCAGTTAGCCCGTAAGCTGTCTGTCTGCCATTGTGGTGACCTGCAATAAATACAGTGTTGAACATATTCTTTTTGTGACATACTGTGTTCCAATTTTGTAGTCTCTAGCCAGTGAACTTTGCTTGGCTTCTATGGTTGTAAGATATATTACCAGGGGCAACATTTTCTTTTAAAAGAGTGTAGATATGAAAACCAGTCAGTTTGAAATAGTTGTGTTACTGACTTACTGCAGTTGTGCAATTGTATTTGCACATTTGCAAATGTAAAACTACTGTATTGTACATTGAAAGCACTCATCAGAGCCAGTGTTGGAATTACAGGGGGGTCAGCCAGGTCTCGGCCGCCTAGCTCTGCAGTAAGCCCCCCAGTAGCTCACACATCACTGCCATTGACCTGTAAACAGAAGGTAGGCTCAATTTATAGATAAGATCCTTATGCACCCCCAATCATAAAGAGTAATTACAACACTGCTTTTAACCTGCAATTGATTGCTAGGGCATGCAGTAGCTGCAGTATAGTTAGGGCTGAGTAGGCACATTAATGTTACATTGCGATGTATAGCCATTTATATTTCAGCCATTCCTTGACAAAATTTCATAACACTTTCAAAAGCATGTATTCTAGTACAGGATATCTTGGTATGCCAATTCTTGTGAAAATTGACTCAGTGGATTTTTGGCTAGAGGTGAGCAAAAAATATAAAAAAAGGACAACTTTTTAGAAAAGTATGTCAATTTACAATATGTGCCACTGCCACTGACATGCACAGAGCAGTCAGAGGCATGGGAATCTGGCTTTTGGTGCAAACCCAATAGTGGCCATTACTAAAAAGTAAGCGGTCACTAGGAGTCCAACCCTGGTGCTGCTGACTAGACCCCACCCACCTCTGCTCTAACACCAGATGCCCAAGCCCAGTGTCAGACACACAGGTTTAAAAACAAATGCAGTCACCAGGAGCCCAGCCTCGGTGCTGCTGACCAACCATCGACCTGCCCCATTCTGACCCTGGGTGTCCATTAAAGCCAGTGAAATATGAGCAAGCTACTCCATAGGCCTACAGATATATGCAGCAGAACTGCAGTGGGGAGATGAGTCCCCAGCTGTCTGAGTGAAAATGTGGGTCCTGCTCTTTAAATACTGTACGTGTTTGATGTGTGACCATCTGTAATATTTTCTGTAGTATGGTGTTCTTATTTCTAAGCTAAAATTATACTGTGCTGTCCTACTGAACTTGAACAACTCTTCCAGTAAAGCAGGGGAAGTTTCATTTCACTGGGGCGGCACTCATCTTCCTCCTCAGTTTCAAATGCTCACAGCATCCAAAGTCATATTTACTCCAGTGTGCTGGAGTACTATACAGTCTAAATGCATAAGTAAACACAGAAAGTCCCTCTTTCCATTCTGAGCTCAGTATACATTATAGCCCATATACAGTAAACCACCCAAGGTATTACTCACCCAGTCCTACAGTATCAACCTACAATGCATAGTATAGTGTCATGGGTGGTGATCTGGTTCTCAGTCGACCCGTACTCACCCAGCTCCACTTTTCAAAGTTTTTTCTGATAATTATTATACTTAGAACTTTCAAGATTCCCCTATTCATGGTGTTTAGTGGCCATGCGGCTAATAGATTTAAGTTTCTAGTGGTCAAACCTCCTGTAATATTGTACATATCATACAGCTGTACTGGGCAGGCACCTACGATCTTGTGGCCACATGACCACATAGGCATCAGTTATGGTGGCAATTATACATTTTTAAGAGGGGACTCTGAGTTTTTACAAGCCTGCCTCTGTTGCATGTGACCTGAATCCAAGAAAAAGTTAAGCAAAAGGTCTACAAGAAGCTTTCATCTGCTGCCAAGCTTAGCAGCCTTCTAAGTGTAACCCCATGGGCATTTAGTGGCTAACAGAATGATCCACCCCCTCTGGCTGTGTGCGATGAGCCATTGTCTGAGGTTAATAAAAACAGGGTGGAGCTAATTCTAGAGGGAGCTGTTTAGTGTGAGAGAGAGTAGTTGAACTTGCTGATAGCACACGTGCACTTTGGCCCTTGATGAGCAAGGGACTACTTTTTCTGAATCAGAAGCTGAGCCCAGGAAGTGTTGGTACTACAGTGGCAGAGGCATAAGAACACCATGTTTCCTGAAAAATTAAGAAGTGGGCCATCTAGCCAGGTTTATCCAAGTGCAGCAATCCTGATGAGGGAGGAACAAACAACAAGCATCCAATGCTGAGAGAGAAATGCTAAGAGACAGTAGGGGATCTACGATGCCGGTTCGACAACTATGTTGTTGACTGACATCACAGCGACGGATTTATGTCGACCGTAAGTTGTGGTTGACATAAAGTTAGCAGGAGACCCCGGTTGTTTTTCTATCGGGGGGCTTCGCACCCCAAACCCCCATGCGGGGGTCTCTGCCCCACCACACCCCCTGAATTTAAGGATTATCAACTCTGAGTCAAAGTTGATTCAGGGAGGGGTGCAGGACCGGGGGACAGAGTGCCGGGGGTCTCGGTCGGACCATTACAGCGAACTGTTGATATTGTCGGCATCGACGTGTTCGCTGTAATGGTGTTGCTGTACAGGGGGCATACCAGGGGAAATATTGTATTTGATGAAGTGTGGGTCCATTTTCCTGGGTCCCAGAGAAGGTTATGGAGTCAATGGTATCCTTGTAGACAGCAGGCAATGGTAGTGTGGAAGTACCCATGACTGCCCCTTGAGTTTTGATCCTAAAACGGAGGGTTCTCCCAAGTGGAAGCTAAGCAGATTTGCACCAAGAAAAATACTCATCAAAGTACTGTACATGATACTCAGGTAACTGAAAATAGAAAGATGCTGTATGTTAAGCATTAATTTGCAAGTGAGCTACTGGCTGAGTGTACCATTTAGAACAAAGTTGTGAATTAACTGAGACCCTTTCTGTGGGGTCCTGTAGCATCTGAGTTGGAGGTGTGTCTTTTGTGTGTATCCCATGCCTGTGAGTATCCAAGGGGCACATCTTGTATTTAATAAACCTCTACTACTTGATGAGATGGCTGTGTGGAAAATGGATTTGTTAGACTGTATAAAGATGTATACTGTGCCCCAAGCCCTGTAGTCTAACCGAAAATATTTGTAAGAACTTTGGCCATCCCCCTTTCATGGTGGTGAACCATAGTACATGATTGCTGGAGGTCGACTTAATTAGCACTAACTAGTGTATAAAAAGAAACATAATGCATGTTTCATATGGTAGCTGTTGAGTTAGATTTCTCTCCCCCCGCCACCATCTTTGCCGGGTCCTAGACCCCTTGCAGAGTTCTCAGCATCCTGAAGGGCTGTTGTTCTCAGTCAGCATGTCTCTATTTCCCCTCTCCCCCTCCACTATCTTTACCAAATTCTTGTCCCCTTGCAGGGTTCACAGCATCCTGAAGGCGTGTTGTTCTCAACATGTCTTGCTTCCCTCCTCCTCCCTGGCAAGATTCTCGTCATCCAGAAGGGGTGTTGTTCTTGGGATGTCTCTCTTCCCCCTCGCCTATCTTTACCGGGTTCTTGTCCCCTTGCAGGGTTTACAGCATCCTAAAGGGGTATTGTTTTTGGCATGTCTCTCTTCCCTCCCTCCCATACCCCTACCCTTCCTCCAGCCACTCCCTTTTGCTTCTCGGCCTTCTAATAGGCAACCTATACACTTGTCAGCTCCCTGTAGACAGTTTGCCCCTCCTAGCACTTTAAGGTGTACCCCTGCTGCTGGTCTACACCTTATCTTACTTGGTATAACTATGTTTATGCTCATGGTGTTGTTGCCCTGTATGGAATATATATACATACTGTATGCCTCAGGAGTTGTCTGGGGTAGTTATGTTTTGCATTGTGTGTTACACTTTATGTATATTTGTGTATATTTGCTTGTATAATAGTCTATATATTAGCCTATATATTTTGTATTGCCTGGATATGTTTTTTGTATATTGCCTGGATATGTTTTGACTTGCTGTCCCCACTTATATAACCCCTCCCCCTAGGATGCTTTTAGAAACAAACTGTTTACAGGTCATGTTCTCTTTCCTGGTGAAACCTTTCCTTTTTATCATGACATTATTTGTACCACCTCTGCAGAACTGGCAGGGGCTATGACCCCCCCCCCGCCTCGGAGGTGTACGTCCTACGGCCCATCGGGGTCATCATGGGTCCTGTCGGGTCCCGCTATCTTCCCTCCATTTTCTCCCCTGCATCCTCGCCCATGCAATAGATATAGCAGCTGTCTCCACCTCCGCAAAGGCATCCAAGCACCTGGGGTGCAGGCCGAACCCCTTTTATTGTGCTGACGCATGCAGGACAAACCCCCCACCCAGAGGAAGGAGAGCAGTCCTCCAGACACTCAATCCTTATCTCCCCGGCCGACCCCAGTGTGGCGTCCAGCACCTCAATCCTCAGCGCTACCTGGCTGGCCTTGGTGAAATCTTTTCAAATAAAATAAATAAATAAAACTGGGACAACTACTGCCTTTACAAGAGACAAAAAAAATGGCACATTCTAAACAAATATACTTTAAATGAAACCATTGGCAGAAACTGTTTTCATTGCATTCTGTCTTGTTTACTATAAACTATACGGAACTGGAAAAAGACTTTGCAGCACTGGATTACACAGCACCAGAATAAAGGAGATTCAGCAGACTCAAGATTACACTACTATACACATAATTTAGCTTTTCTGTGCTAGTTTGTTGATTGTCAATTTCTAGTTTCATATGTCAGCTGTATATCAGAAGCAGTTTGAAATTTAACAAAAGTAAGCTAAAGTGTACAGACGTCTAACCTACTGTACAATCCGCTGGACACTAAAACTAATCTTGAGTTTTTGACCACCTGATTAGTCTTGCATTCAGGACAGCAGAAGCAGTTCTTTTGACAAGAAAATCTGGTTCTCTTTAATTGAAAGAGCTTCTAACACCACAGGGAAAGCTCTGAAAATGTAATCTGTGGACATAATTCATTTCAAGCTTTATATATTCTGATCCATTTTCTTTATCATAGAAACCTAGAAAGGTGTTGGCAGAAAAGGGCTGATTGTCCATCGTGTCTGCCCACTTTCCTAACAATGCCATATCAACTTTCCCTTGGTTGTGTGTAGGCAGTTCCCATTTGTAGTTTATCCCTTCTCCCTTCTCCCTCTTTTTCTTGCCTTAGTTTTCCTTAGCCTTTTGGCCCCTTCTATCTGTCTCGTGCTGTCTTGAAACCTGTCACCGTCTTGGTGTTTACCACCTCCCTTGGCAAACCACTCCATCTATCCACCACCCTTTCTGCGAAGAAGCTCTCCTCCCCCAACCAGCTTCTATTCACGTCCCCTACTTGCTGATCACTCCCTATACTTAAGTTTCATTTATTTCAGATGTTTAAAGGTTTCTGTCATATCCCCCTTCTGAGCTCTGGCGAGTACATGTTTAGGATGGCCATATGCTCCTCATATGATTTACCTTTCTGACCCTGTATGAGTTTTTAGCTCGTCTCAGGACATATTCGATACAGTTCTTATACTTTTTCAGGTGTCAGCTGCAGAACTAGACACTGTCAAATTCAAGTTTATTTATGTTTGACTAGCAGTTATTACACATTAAAAATAATAGCAAAAATAAATTATACACAAAGTAAACAAAATGCAGTAAACAATTCAAATCAACATGTATACTTTTGTTTCTGTTTACACATTTCCATACAACTTTTAAAATATGTTGATATTTGGGTTACTTGTCTGTAGATTAGTTGTATTCATGAACATTTCAGGTAGCTCAGTGTTAGAGAAATTTTACACATTTGTAAAGTCATGTGAAAACGTCCCTTGTAAGTTTCCATACCAAATTTGGACATAGTACTCCAGTGTGGCGTCAGCTGTGAATGTAGGGGTGCAACACTATCTACTTTTTCCTGCTTGAGAATCCTCTTTTATACATTCTGCCATCCCATTTGCCTTCATGAGTTTTCTGGTTCGTTGTGCTGTGACCTAAGGCTATCACTAATGACGACACCCCCCAAATCCCTTACCTTTGCCTCTGTGTATAACCTTGCATTTCTTCACATTAAACTTTAACCGCCATACCTTAGACCTCACTCCAACCTTATAGGGTCTGTCTTCATGTCCCTGACTCCTCCTCCTCTGAGTCTGACTGCCATAGGGTTTCTGACAAAGTCCATTATGGACTGCAACCTCCATCTTTAACACCAATCCCGTGTTTAGGTCCGACTACTATGTTTAGATGCCTTCTCAAGCTTATAATGCCTCACTGCTGTTATGTTGTAAATATCATCATCCAAAGGTTATAAATAATGTCAGAAAATACCTACTTCCAAATCTTGTAAATACTGTCTGTGACAAGTGTCTGTAACACATGCTTAATGTAGCCACTGTTATACCATGTATCTCATGTTTAATGTAATTGCCTTTATACCTACTCTATGTTTCCATCTGTCTTACATGTGACGAGTTATCTTTGCAAATGAGCCTCTGGCTCAAAGGTTGTAAACCGATATATCAAATAAATAAATAGGATCATCTACAAAGGGGCATATTTTTCCTTGAACCCTTCTGTTATGTTACAGATGTACACATTAAATAGTGCTGGTCCCAGCAACAACCCCTGTGGTACCCTACTTGCAACTTCCTTGACCTCTGAATGGTCTCTATTTACAGTCATCCTTTACAACCGACCTCTTGGCCATTATTATTGATGAGAGTTGCCTGAAAACAGAATCTTTGCCCTTTTGGGTTCTCCTCTACACCTTTTCCACAATCAGAGTCCTTTGTTTGTGAATTGAAAATTTGCTACTGACCCCAACTCTTTTTTTTTAGCTGTAGACCAATATCCTTTTCATTAGCAAAGTCATTAGGAAAGTGTCCTTCTGCACCGCAACGTATCTGAACACCTCGTCAGTGTCAGTGGCTCAGTAGGTAGCACACTCGCCTCTGAGGCCGGGAGATCAGAGCGCTGTGGGTTCAGTTCCCACATCTGGCACTTGGGTTAATATCCCAGTACTGACACTGTAGTGCAGCATGAGAGGGGTGCTGCACTTCTGAGGTGCCGTCTTTCGGATGAGACGTTAAACCGAGGTCCCATCTGCCTGGATTGGTGGTAGTTCAGGTGGATGTTAAAGATCTCATGGCACTTATCGAAAAGAGTAGGGGAATTTCCCTGGTGTCCTGGCCAAATTTCCCTCATTCACTAAAAAAATACCACCAACAGCTTAATTTGGTTCAAGGTCAGTTGGCATTCATCTGTATCCCCCTCCCCCGGGTCGTGCCTGAAAATAGGCAGGATTTGTCTAGTGCACTTACCCGGTCAACAAAAGCTAAATAAAATATATAAATAAACCTCTCTCAACAATATTTTCAACCATTTCCAGCCTGGTTTTCACCCTGTCCACAGAACAGAGTCTTTTTTAGACCATGCTGGCAATAATCTCTTTTTTTCTGTGGATACTGGCTCATTTGCCTTCATTATTCTCATGGACCTCAGTGTAGCCTTTATCACTGTTGACTGATTCACTTTCCTAAATCATATCCAACTTTAAGCTGGTGTTTCTACTTCTGGTCTGTCTTGATTTTACTCTTATCTTTCTGATCATTTTTTCTGAGCCTCTGATGGGAGTACAAGACAGACCCATCCATGGCTCTTTACTCTTCTCCATCTATTCATTCCCATTATTTACCTTCTCACACTGGTCTCTTCCTCGCAGCCTTACTAATTCCTCATTTTTCACTCTTTCTGCATGCCTAAATCAAGTTAATTCCTGGCTTAAGTTCAACATTCTCCATCTTAACATGTCTGTGATATGCCGGCCCAGTGGCACTGAGGGTTGAGGCACTGGATGCCACATTTCGCTCCGCCAACAACCGGGTTTGGGAGCGAGGCCTGGGTCATCGAGAGTTGGCCAGGGTCGGAAAGGATTGAGCGTCCGTAGGACTGTTCTCTTTTCCCGGGGAGGGGGGATCTCGGCTGGCCACTCTCCGGTGGCTCCTAGCGGAGGCTGGGAGCATATCACCAGAATGGCCTGCAGAGTTGCTGGGTGGAGCCTTGGTAGAACGATCAGCGGGGTGCAGGGGAGCGTGCACTCAGCGTGTAGGAGTCCATTGCACATCCAAGGCCCCAGGGGAAACCGGAACAAGGAAAAATTAACCCGATCCTGGTAGGCGACGATGGAGACCAGGAGCTACCCCCCACACCCAACAGTCGAGTGCACCGGCTGACCTCAGAGCTTCCCTGAGTCACGGGATGTCCGCACAGCATGGAATGGCAGTCTCGGGGGGGGGGGGGTGTGGATGCCTGATGGTGGAGGAGCGTGGACGACCAAGAATCAGGACTGAGTCTACGACGGGGCAGGATGGAGGTAAGCTGAGAGCCCTCATCTGAGAGAGTCCAGGATCGTGTGCGAGGCGGATAAATAAAGTGCCTGTGATATATATTCTCCTTGCTGGTGAAAGTAACATTTACAACCGAAATTCTATTCCCTTCTAGACTCTAGCCTCCTTAGCCTCCGTTAGCCACAAACAAGGTGTCTTCCTTATCCCTCATTCTATAGCTCTAACATGTTTAGGTTTCATTATTTCCACTTAAATAATGTGACTTTTATCCATGGTTTCCTTGATCCCTACTCTGCTGAATGTTCATTCATGCTTTTGTTTCATCATTCCTTGACTACTGCAAATCCCTGCCTTTTGACCTCCCCAAGTCCCAGTTCACCAGTCTATAGTTTGTAGAGAATAGCGCTTCGTGTTTCTTCAAGTATACCAAAAAGAGAGAGATTGTATCAACCTTATCTTCAAAAACATACAGTGGCTTTCAGTTCTTTCAGAATAAAATTCAAAATCTTATGCCTCACCTTCAGTATCCTTCACACTTCTCCCTCTCTCTCTCTTTTCTTACTCCATCTTTTCCCTCTCATTCATACTCCTTCCACTACCCTAATTCATGTCTTCCTTATGTTTCCACTCAAAATATTACCATCGTTGGGGCAGAGGACTCTGTGCTGTACCCCCTCCCCATCTACAACAGCCTTCCTGTTTCCATACACATTGTTGATTGACTCCCTCTGTTCTAATTACATCTCCAAACACACCTCAGTGCTGTATGATTTATAAGCTTTTCTGAATTGCCAGAAATGTTATTGATATTATTTTGTATTGACAAATGATCACTGTTCTTGCTTATCCCTTTATACAGTGGTCAAATTACAAATGTTTAGGTGGAGGAACTTATGCCTTTAGATTTCTAGGTGGTGGAACCCGTCTGGAGTATACAGTGATGTAAGGTAGCAGAGCTGCTTGTCTTTTTAAAGCAATTCGGAAGTCATCTTTTATAAAAGATGCTATATAAATTACATTTATTATAAGCAGAAATTATTATAAAATGACGATCTTAAAGGCAGAGTGCTCTGACCTCCTGTGTAGCTTTGCAGTAGAAGCAGATGAAGTGCAAAGTATTTAGAAGTAAAGAAAGGGGAGAACAAATTAGAGAAACTATATGAAAGGTGTGCATAAAGTGTGTCTGTCAGATTTTACAGATCTTTCCCTACTGTCATGGAGGTATAGCCCTCCGTAAAAAAAAAAAAAAAAGTTCTAGTTATTATAGCAAATCTCAGTTGTATTATGTTTTAAAAATCTTGAATTTCAGGCCACTGTGTTTTTATTGTTGTAGTTATTTACATGAAAGTGGAATTTGATTCCCTTATTGTTCATCTGCAGCTGGGATTTATTTTGGTGCTAAAGTCGTAATGCCCTGTGTGACATCATAGTAAATTTCCATAGTAACAGGCTGTGATGTCACAATTGGAGCATTATGACTTCAGCTTCTGACTCATCCTCCACTATATGTTAACTATAAGGAACAAACACTCAGTTTTCTTGTCAATATCTTTAATAATAAAGAAAAGCAAGTCTGTCAAGCGCCCCTGATTTTTTATCTAAATATATCTTTGACCACTACTAAATTTTACATGTCTGTCACCAAAAGGAAAGGAAAGGATATGAATCATAGCAGTCATTCGTGTAATGGCCTAGTTCTCCTTCATAAGATGCTTTTCTCACTTAGAAAATGTTGTAACAGCTTCTTGAGCCAGTATGACCATTTTTAAGATGTGTCCCTGTGTTTTTTTTTTTCTTAAGCTCTGTCTCTGATTTGTGAGGCAAAATGTTGAGAGGTATGGGGTGTAAAGAAGACAATGTCTCCAAATTTAAAAGTTTTGCGATTGACTTTTGCCAATACCTTATATAATTGTTCTGGTGCTGGTGATCATGGTCCCTCGTTAATTTGATTAGACTGAATAAAGGCAAGTGTTGTAACTTCTTTGTCAGCACTTGGGTTATATAAGATGTAAACACTTCTGATGTTGAATGCTGTGTCACTAGTTCCCTCAGGCCTGGTGCATAGGTCAAATATACCGTTTTACAGCATGCCTGAGTGACCTAACCACAGTATGTGCAGTGGAAAATGAGCCATAGTTAAATTACACAATACATTTTCCTTTTTGCAGATGGCAGTTCAGTAGCTTTTGGAATCTGTTTGCTGTTTCTTATACTTGTTTAGCCCTTTGCAGGATTTTTGCATGTAGTATAGTCATCTTTTTTTGCCATGATTGTAATGATATATGAAATTTTAGCATTATGTCATCCTAGCGGACTGTATCCCCTATTATGAAGACATATCACTTTCTGGACAGGCTAGCCCATTAGGGAGCCTGCTGAATATCAATCTTTTTTTTTTTTTAAAGTTACGCCAACTCCTACAGATATTTAAAGAATTACTGACTGCTGCCTCTGAGAAAACCTTGTAAAGCAATTCTTTTTTATTCTATAGATTTCTCCTCCTCATTATCTATTACTGAGCAAATCTGCACAAAAGTAGGATCTTTATCCCTTGTAACATCACAATCTGTTGCCATGAGAATAATTTTTGATGGCACTAACAGAGGATTATGCAGCAGATAAGGAATAAGCAAGAGGAGAAGGAGCTGGCCTGGTGGTGCCGAGGTTTGAGGTGCTGGACACCACACTCAGCATCATCCCGGCGACCTGGGTTCAGGAGCGAGCCTTAGTCACCGAGGTCAGCCGGGGAGAGAAGGGTTGAGCGTCCAATGACAACTCCACCTTCTCCAGGGAGGAGGGTGGGATGAGGACTCCAGCAATAGTATATCTCCTGGCAGTGGCTAGGGGGTATTGTGCCTATAGCCCTCAGTGTACAGGGGGGTGGGATGCGGTGGACATCGATGTGGTGCGCACAGGAGTGTGCACACCCCCTGGCTGTCATTGCGAGTCTACGCTCACCATTGGAGGAGGGGCAGGGAAACCAAGCACCAGGAACAAGGAAAAGCCCCGATATCTGTGGGGATGACATTGGTCCACTGCCCCACGCCCATCACCGGATCCTGCCCTCCTGGGTCCTGATCACCTCTGATCCTCACCGCTGCCTGCAGGCCATTGGAATTCAGGTAAGGAAGTGCCAAGGAGCAGAAGCTGGCCCTGCCTCATGGGGCACAAAGGGGGTGGCCTGCAGGTGTGCCGGAGTGGTTGGGAGGCTGGGGTCCCCAGGTAGGGAGATCATGGCAGGTGGGAAGAAGCTGGAAGTCAGCTGAGGGAGTCCTCAGAGGTCTGTAACTGAAGGGAAATGATGTTTAAAAAAAAAAAAGCAAGAGGAGAAAAGGAACTGTAAGGAACAAAGATCCCTATGTACATGCAGATGGCCTCAATAATAAAGAATACAGTAGGAGAATGGAGTGACAGAGTAAGGAGGGAAGAGACGGAGGAATTGAATGGGTGGTTAAAGGGATGCTGTCAATAGAAAAGGTACCACTTTGTTGGGGACTGGGGGGACTTGTGGGACAGGAGTCTCTCAAAAGGTGATGGCCTTCACCTGACAAGAGAGGGGACCAGTGCACTGCAGCAGAAGTTTGATGTCTACATTAGGCATTTAAACTGACTGCAGGGGACACTGGGACTAAGAGAACCACGGTAAAGGAAGTGAGGGAGGGGAACCTAGCTAGTGCTCCCCCTTTACTGGGGACTGATAGCAATAAGCTGGGTAAAAATAGCTTGCGGTTCTAAAATTAGTATTGGAAGTGGCAAAGGGGAGGCTCCCAGGATCTGCAAGCAATAGGGAAAAAAAAGCTTAGGAGCATGGAAAGCAGTGCAGGTGTAGGATCACAAAACAGCAAAAGGGGATCTGGAGTTCGTTGAATGGGGGTCTGCCTTACATCATGAGTCTGAGTAATAAAATCAGTGAGCTCCAAGCATTGATGGCAGTCACTATGGTGGACCTCGTCGCCATCACAGAAAATTAGGCAACATAGAATAGTGACCGGGACTTGTTAGTCCCAGGTTACACACTGTTTAGACAAGGTAGAGGGAAAGGCAAGGGGGGTGTAGCCCTTTATGTCAGGGATGTCATAGAAGCTCTGGAGGACTGACACATCAGGGGAAGCAAAGGGGAAACAGAGTCACTGTTGGTTCACCTCATGGCACCCTCAGGCAAGAAAATATGTATTGGGGTGACACCCTCAGGCAAGAAAATATGTGTTGGGTTGATCTATAGACCACCAGGACAAGGGGAAGAGAGAGAGATGGGGAGCTTGGAGAAGAGTTGGCAAGGGGAGTGAAGAAGGGGGAAGTGGTGGTGGGTGATCTGTACCTGCTGGATATCAACTGGGACAGTCCAGCAGAAGTCAGGCCTTGTTGGACAGAGTACCGGACTGCCTGCTGGTGTTGCTGGTTAAGGAACCCACTAGACAGGCTGTCATTCTCAATTTGGTGCTTACCATCACAGACATGGTGGGTGGAGTGAGGGAAGCAAAGCCACTGGGGTCAAGCGAATAAAATGCCATTTGGTTCAGGCTGGCCCTCGGGACCAAAATACCCCCAACTGAAATCCTAGACTGCAGAAGTACAGAGTTCAGTCAGATGAGAAAGCTGGCCCAAGACAAACTGACCAGGGTGGACAGCATCGGAGGTGTAGAGGAAAAAATGGGGGCAATCAAGGGGACCATTCTCGAGGCAAGAAAGCCATGCGCAAGAATTGTTAAAAACGAAAAAGGTACAAGACACCAAACTGGTTCTCGGAAAGGGTCAGAGGAGCAGTGAGGGCCATGAAAAATGCTTTTATCAGGTAGAAAAAAAAGCAGGGGGACGAGGGATGGGGAGAGTACCAAATAAAAACTAAAGAAGCAAAAAGGATGGTTAGAAAGACAACAGCAGACATGGAGCTGCATATTGTGGAGGGGGTCAAGAGTGGGGAAAAAAACATTCTTCAGGTACATTAAAGAGAAAAAGAAGTGGTGGGTATTGTTAGGCTACTGGAGGGGGTGAGGGTAGTAGAGGAAGATGAACAGAAAGCAGTCATCCATAGTGATTATTTCTGCTCTGTTTTCACAAGGGAAGATGGCAGGCCCTTGCCTGAATGTGGCATCAAGGCGGCTGTTGGGGGCATTCTTGAAATGAGGCAGCCAGTATTTATCAGAAAAAGGCCCAGAAGGGGCTTGAAGCCCTAAAGGTAGATAAAGCCAGATGCACCCAAGTGTGCTCAAGAAATTGGCTGTGGAACTGGCTGAACCCCCAGTAGTGCTATTCAGTAGCTCAGTTCAGACAGGGGTAGTTCCAAAAGACTAGAATATAGTGAACATAGTCCCACTACACAAGAGGGAACAAGGACAAACCAGGGATTTAACAGACCTGTCAGCCTTACCTCTGTTATGAATGAACTGATGGAGTCACTGATCATATAGTATCTTATGGACTACCTTGAAAGCAAGTGTCTACAGGACATTGACAGTATGGATTTGTGGTCGGTAGGTCTTTTCAGAACAACCTGATAATTTTCTTTGACTGGGTAGCAAAGGTAGCAGATAATGGCCATGCTATGGATTTACTGTACTTTGATTTCAGCAAGGCTTTTGAGTGTGTACCACACAAAAGCTTGCTGAAGGGTAGGAAACAGGTTGAAGGAGAGACAGCAGAGGGTGGTGGTAAATGAGGTCGAATTAGAAGAGGTGGAGGTTTTGAGTGGGATGCACAGGGTCCTGTCCTCTTCAATATATTTATCAGTGACATTTGAGAGGGCATGGCGGCCCAATGGCACAAAGGGCTGAGGCACCAAGCCTCGCCTGATGCCATGCCAGCAACCTGGGGTCAGGAGCGATTGTGGGACATCGGGGGTTGGCCGGGGAGAGGAAGATCGAGCATCTGGAGGACAGCTCTCTTTCTGTGGGGAGGGGGAGACACTGGCTTTGGCATTCACCTGACCAGTGGTGGCTGGGGGAACTGGCAGACGTGACTGAAAGGTGGGGCACGGAGGAGCAGCGGCCGTCAGTGTCCTATGCATGGGAGCATGCGTAGGCACATCTGGATGGCATTGCATGTCCACTCCTGCATTGTGAGGGAATACAGTCAGAAAATGGATGGTGGTGGGACAGGATGAAACCGACCCCTCACAGACTCCATTCCCAGGCTACAGGGCCCTCTTCTGGAAACTGAATCCATTCCTTTGGCAGGTGGGAGCTGCTGACCGCTGCCATGGGGGACAAGCCATGGGGGAAGACCAGGATGGAGGTAAGTCCCTGGGACACCGGGTGATGGGGCTGTGGGAGTAGGTGGAAAGAGCAGCCCGCCCCGGCAGAGGGAGAAACAGAATTAGAAAAAAAAAGACATTGGAGAGGGCATCTGGGGCAAGTCGTGTCTCTTCACAGATGATTTGAAGTTCAATAGGGTAGATAGCAATGAAGGGATCAAGGAGATGCGGAGGGATCTACAAAGGCTAGAAAGGTAGTTTAAAGAGCAACTGCCACTTTTTTTATGATCCAGGCAGGTAACTCATATGTGTAGTTGCCTGCCCTAGGAGCTTTTTCAGCTGTAAATTACTATGGTTTTAAAAATATTTCCATTGTAAAACCTGGCTCATAACTTCTGTGTACGAGCCAGGCAATTGCCGAGCACTGCAGCCCCACCCCTGAAAACAGCATAATTATGATGCGAGGTTGAGAACGGGGCTGCAGTGCTGTCTATGGAGAATGTAATGGGGAGGGGGGTTGCCTAAATACACTAAGATTATCTTTGCTGGCATGTTTACATGTATGGGGCTAATACATAATATATACATGCGCCCCATACATGTAAACATGCCAACAAAGATAATTTTAGTGCATTTAGGCAGCTCCCTCCCCTGATTCCATTACATTCTCCATAGACAACACTACAGCCTCATTCCCAAACTCGCATCATAATTCTGCTGTTTTCAGGGGCAGGGCTGAAGTGCTCAATGATCGCTCGGCTTGTACACAGATGTTATGAACCAGATTTCACAAGAGAAATGTTTTTTAAAAGTATGGAGCAGAAAATAGTAATTTCTCGCTCCAGGAATTCTTCAGTATTCTTGACAGTTGCAGTATGCCAGCTGGGTTCAGCTGCTTCAGAGGAGGAGTTTATGCTAATGATGTTTTGGCAAGAGCCAATCAGAGAGCGAGAGAGTGCTGCCTGAGCTAGAGTGGTGGTCAGTTAGATTCATTTCTACACCGACTGGTCAACACTGCCCCGGAGCGCTCTCTCTCTCTCTCACTTCACTTGAAGAGGTTCTTTTCTTCTTAAGTTGGCAAAAATCCATCATTTGTGCTGCCTTAGTGAATTTTACACATTTTATGGTACTGCTGCATTTTTTGCGTTTCGTGGTTCCTCCGGTTCGCAGGAACCGCAAATTGCTTTCCTCAGAGTCTGTTCCGCGGTCCCTGCTTTTTCTCTAAGGTAGATTTTTGCTGCTTCTGACTAACTTTGTTGAGGCTTCCATTTCTTTTTGCAGTTCCCTATTTTTATCGGAACCACCACTTTTGACTTTACATTTTACATTTTAAATTTCACGTTTTGCGGAACCATACTTTGTTGTTCAACAGCGCTTGGGAACTGACTGCTTTTTTTACTTGGGGGTATTTCCTGAGGTCTCCTGACAAATTTCATGTCAGATAAACCTATTTAGGCAACTGATTTTAGTAAAAAAAAAAATAATTGTGTAAAGTGTGTTTGTGTCTAGCTCTGATTTGATCAGAAACAGTGTATAAACAACCACAACATTGGATATTACGGCTTCTCAGTCTGTTTCCCCCCTCAAACAAAAATCCTGAGGAGGGACCTTCCTCACATAGAACTAATGGAAAGGCTGATAAAGACTCTATCCAGAATAAAACAGATAAAAATAATTCTGACAAATAGAGACATAATAATCAGGTCACTGATGAAGTGCCTGCTAAAAAGAAACAAAAAGAGAAACACATCACTGCCCCTACCACTGAAAAGCAAAGGGAGACACCAGTGACACAGAAAATTATGCCCTCAGATGAAGAGTTGGCTAAGGCTTGGCAATTATACCATACGGTGCAGACTACGGGCAATATATTTAACGCCCCTCCTGATCTCTCTACCCCTCATACATCAAACTCTGATCATATCCAGGATTTTTATTATGTGGGTGAGATAATGCACTGGGTGATGAACCCTTAGATCCAGATGCTCGCCCTGGCCCAGAGTTTGATGGTCCCACTGAAGGGCAGGAGGACTTTTCCTCTCACTTTACTTTTATTCAGCGTATGGTGGACACCCTGGATCTCACTATACAAGAGGTGGAGGAAGACTTTTTAGAGATGATGGGTCTCCCTCCTTCCAAGAAGTTGCTTTTGCCCATACATAAATCACTACAGAGAGCAACTTTTAAAGTACTTGAACACTCCACTTTCATTCTGGCACTGGACAAGAAAATTAAGAAAAAGTATCAGCTGGAAAAACTTAATGCATAGTTCCTGTATACTCATCTTGATCATGAAGGGGTTGTACAGGCTGCTGCTTGCAACAGGGCTAAAGTACCCCTTTCTTCTTTCTTCACAGCCTCCAGAAAAATAATCTAAAAAGCTTGATTTCATGGGAAAAAATTCTGATACCACTGCTTCTCTGCTGCTTCGCCTATCTACTTACATGGCTTATGCAGCCCAGTACCAAAAAGCTCTCTGGTACACAGTGTTAGCTGTAAGACAACAGGCCCCGGACAGAGTTGCCCAGGACCTCTCAGAAACTGTCAAAATAGCCTTGGAAACCACTAAATACCAATTTCACATGGCAGTGGATACTAATGACACTGTCTTCAGAACCATGGCCCAGGCAATCTCGCTTAGATGCCATGCCTGGCTATGGGCAACCAGCCTTTCACAGGACACTCAGAATAAAGCTGTGTATTTTCCTGGCAAGAATAACTCATTATTTGGGGACAAGACTGAAGCTTATATGAAAAAGGTGGAAGAATATAAATCCACCTACTAAAGTAATACAGCTAAAAAGAAAGCTACCACTTCCCAGAGGCCTCAGAGTAGGGGAAGCAGAGTTAGAGGCTGCTACCCCAGCGCCTTCTACTCTATGCCAATGCCCATGCCCCAGGACTTCTTTCAGGTATGGGGTTACTTTAGGGGAAGAGGTAGGAGAAGTCAGAGACGGTCTGGTTCCTTTCCACCCTCTAACACTCAGTCCAAACAAATCCAACTCCAAAAGCCAGGTCGCCTCCCCACTCCCAATAGGAGGAAGGCTGTCCCACTACCTCCCCCACTTGTATCTTATTATCACAGACATGGGGGTGCTAGAGGTAATGAATGAAGTTCTTACCCTGCAGTTCAAAAACTTCCCCCTCAACAGGGTCACAGATCTCTAAAACCCCTAACTCCTACAGAAAAGCTACTGCTGGTGCTAGCAGTGAAGTCCCTTCTCTCTGCAAAAGCAGTGGAGAGCATTCCCCTTCCCAATGGAGAATGGGTCTTTACTCCAGATACTTCCGAACTCGAAAGAAAAATGGGGATTGGTGATCCATTTTAGACCTCAGATACCTAAACAAACATATCATCAATCCCAGATTCAAGATGAACACCCTAGCTGTGGTGATTCCATCCCTGCAAAAGGGAGACTGGCTAGCCTCCCTAGATCTGAAGGACGGCTATTTCCACATTCTAGTCAGGCAGTCCCACAGAAAATTTCTCAAGTTCAGATTATCTTCAGGCCATTACCAGTTTACAGCAACGCACTTCGGCCTTTCTTTTGTGCCCAGGATGTTCACAAAGTGCCTGGCAGTTGTACCAGCCTACCTCAGAAGACAACAGGTGTCCATCTTCCCTTACCTGGATGACTGGTTAATAGAAGGCAGGTCTCTACAGGAGGTCAGAGACTCTCTCAGACTAACTCAGAATTCCCTGGAATCCCTAGGCTTTCTAATCAGCACTCAGAAGTCCCACTTTCAACCAGTCCAGCTTCTGGAATTCATTGGGAGCAGAACTGGATACACAAAAGGAGAAGGTGTTGCTCCCTCTCAACAGGGCACACAGCCTTCAGAACCTAGCAAACTCTTTTGTCCTGGGCCAGCCAAGATCAGCCAGATTCTTCCTGAGGCTTCTAGACCACATGGCTTCTACCATGGCTGTAGTCCCAGGTGCCAGATTTCAAATAAGAGACGTTCAATATCACCTCAGGTCTCACTGGTCCCAGAAAACTGACTCTGTGTCAAAACTCATTCCAGTCATACAGACTTTGCTCCAAGCCCTGGACTGGTGGAAATACTTACAGAATCTCAGGGAAGGAGTTCCCTTCCAGCAAAGGGAACCCTCCAGAATACTTACTACAGATGTTTCCCTTCTGGGCTGGGGAGCACATCTAACAGACCAGTCCTTAAGCGGGACATGGTCCCCCAAGGATTCCACTTAACATATAAACTTCCTCAAACTCAGAGCTGTTTATCTGGCAATAAAAGCATTCGCTCCCTTCCTAAACGGCCAGTCTGTTCAGATTAGAACAGACAACACCACAGGCATGTTTTACATCAACAAGCAGGGGGGCACCAGATCCACAAAGCTCTGCACAGAAACCATGAAGCTTTGGTCTCTGGCATATTCTCTGGATATCCAGCTCTCGGCCATGCTAGGCAAGGACAATGCGCTGGCAGATGTTCTGAGCCGCATCAGTCAAGGCCACCTTGAGTGGACCCTGAACAAATGGGTACTAGCCAGTTTCTAGAAGGTGGAACACTCCAGAGATGGATGTCTTCACCTCCAGCCTCAGTCATCAACTACCCTTGTACTGTTGCAGACCTCCAGCTCTAGGCATAGTGCCAGTGGATGCCCTAAACGTGGATTGGACAGGGACATTTCTGTTTGCCTTCCCTTCTTTCCCACTGATTCTCAGAGTCCTTCTGAAGCTCAGGACCCAGCCTGCCATTATGATTCTAATGGAACCAGACTGGGAGAGACAGCCTTGGTATTTCCTACTCCTGACCCTGACAGCCAAACAACCAATTTGACCGCCATTGAGACACAGTCTCCTGACTGTACCTCTGACCGGGATAACGTACCCCAGCATAGAGTCTCTTTGCCTCAAAACTTGGTACTTGAAGAGCTAGAGTACCAAGACTCTCAGTACTCAGAGCAGGCCCTATGGATTCTTCGCCTGGCTAAGAAACCTAGTACTAAAAAAACCTATGCCTCAGAATGGAAAAGATTTTCCCTGTGGTGTAAGGAGAGGTGTATACACCCACTAAAAGCTTCCCTTTCTTCGGTGCTTGACTACTTGGTACATCTTCAGGCTTCGGGCCTATGTGCCTCATCCTTGAAAGTCCATTTAGCAGCTGTGTCTGCTTATAGCTCAATGTCAGTGTCTCAGCAAGTTGCAGACTCGCCTCTGTGGCTGGAAGATCAGAAGGCTGTGGGTTCTATCCCTGCTCCAGGCACTTGGGTTAAATCATAAAACTGTAGTGCAGCATGGGGGCAGGGGGGGCTGCACTCCTGAGGTGCCATCTTTCGGATGACATGTTAAACCGAGGTCCCATCTGCGTGTTCTGGTGGTAGTTCAGGTGGATGTTAAAGATCCCATAGCACTTCTCGAAAAAAGTAGGGGGATATTTTATTGCAACTTCAACAAACAAATGGTTACAGACAGTGTTATTTCACACCAAATAATACACAAATCATAAAACAGAAAAATGAAAGAAAAATCAAATAAGTATTACTGTCATACATTGTCTAGATTGTAATCGAATAATCATTCAGAACCCAAAAGAGTAATTCATAAACTAATATAAACTTCCAACCCCTCCCACAGAGAATGGGGACCACACACAAATCATATACCAAAAAAAACAACCTATATACATAAAGAATAGGAAATATTAATGTCAAATAGTTCTGTAAATTTTGTAAAATCAGAAATCCAGAGAGGCAAAAGTAGGAAAACTGTAAGATAATCCATCCCTCCTTTCTACTAAAGAGTAGGGGTTCATCCTGAGTCTAACCAGTCTATATTATCCCACCATTTTTTATATAAGGCTGGTGGTATTTTACACTTCTCAGCTCTTCTAAATGCTAATAGGGCCTTATGTATTGTCCAAAAAAGTTGTACTGGGGATACATAATATTTTCTTAAAGACCATTGCCATCTAATATGTCAAATATAATATTTCATAAAAATAAGAATTAGACACATAGTTCCTGCATCATATTTTTGCCAAATCAAAGGCACCATACCCAGAAATAAAATGTCCGGGTCAGTAATGTGAAGGGAGAAGAAACCCAGTGTGTACGTACTTGTACCCAAAATTGTAAAATAAACGGACATTCCAAGTATAAATGAATCATTGCTTCTGTCTGCTGTGAACAGAAATTATTCTGTGGGCACATCCTTTCCCCCATTTCCTTGTGTCTCAGGTTCCCCTTTTACATTTAATTTACCATGGGTGCTCAACCAAAGAACATCCCACATAAATATTGGTGTCCTAGATTGTCCTAACATGTACTCTATTTGTTTTTTCAGTTTCAGATTTGTTTCCAAAATGGGATTGTTCCCCAAAAACTTTTTGTAATATAAGTTTATACATTTCCTTCCTAGGGAGGAATACACCTTCTTCCTTGGTTAAACCCCATAAGCAATACAATATTGAAAATAATCAGTAATCTTAACAGGGATTTCTGCCATGGGATACCCTTATGCATCTCCCAGGATTGTATCCAGGGTTCTATGCTACCTAGAACCCATGGCTTCCAAATTTTTTCTTGTTTTTGTAAAATAGGCTTTATATTATGTTGGAAAAAAAAATACTAAAAAAAATAAGACAGAATTTGTCATTCCCAAACCTCCTTTTGCTACGGGCAGGTACATCACCCCTCTTTTAATTGGGTTAAGGTGACTACCCCAAATACCTTGAAAGAAAACACTATGTACTCTTGTTTCCAACTGTTTTGGAATCATGAAAACAGCTCTTAAATGTAAAAACATACTTAATAAAAAAGTTTTTAGCATGTAAACCCGTTTCTTTTTTGAAAGGAACCACCTGTTCCAATAAGATACCTTACTCTGGGCTTCGGAAAGTAGGAAATCCCAATTTATATAGCCCATATCACCATGTCCAAAATAAACACCCAGTAACTTACAAGGAGAAAAAGTAATTGGTATCCCTAGCAGTGAGTCATGTGTTCCCCATTCCCTCCCAATGGAGGTACACTTACTTTTTTTCAGGTTAATACTAGAGCCTGTGTCTCGGGTGAAGTTTTGCAGCAATGTTTCCAGCACTCCACCAGAGGGAAAATCTGCTAAAACAAAACATAAATCATCTGCATATGCTATATATTTGAATTCCCTATCTGTACTGGAAACAGAAAAACCATGAAAGCTATTATCCTGAGTCACTTTGTGCAACAGTGGTTCCAATGTCAGAATATATAGCAAGGGACTTAAAGGACAGCCCTGCCTAACTCCCCTCTGTACCATACATGCTGATCCCAACCACCCGATGATGTGAGGAATTATTGATGCTGATTCATAACACATCTGAATCCATCTTATAAAAGGTTTAGGGAAATTAAATTTATATAAACATTTCCATAGATAAAGGTGTGTGACTTTATCGAAGGCCTTGGCCTGATCTAAACTGACCAAAAACCTGTCTGCTCCTCTGATCATCCTTTTTCCATAATTTCCCAAATTAGAATTAGTCCATCTGTAATCTGTCTGCCCATGACTGAACAGAACTGTGTAGGGAGGATAATGTCCTGCAGGACTAGACTCAACCTGTTACTAAGAATTTTTGTTAGGATCTTAAAATCAGTGTTCAGTAATGAAATAGGTCTCCACTTTTCCAGACATTCTCTGTGTCCAGACTTAAATAATAAAATTGAAAGACCTATATTCAGAGTATTTGGGATATGGTTCAGATGTAGATATTCATTATAGACCTGGAACAATTCTGTCCCCAGATGTGTTTCCAAATGTATATACATTTCATTTGGCAATCTGTCCATACCTGGTGCCTTTCCCTTAGGCATATTTTGTATTACTGTTACCATTTCTTGATATGAAATAGGGGCCATTAAAGAAAGTAAATATTGTTCTGGAACTGGTGGGAGACTAACGACTCTTAACCAGTCCTCTAACTGTCCTTCCTGTACTGTTTGGTCTGCAGCGAATATATTTAAAACATACTGTACAAGTATATCTCCTGTAGTATATCTGCTGTATGCTTCAAAACAGTTCCATCAGTTTTTTTGATATGTTTTATATTTTTCCATTGTCTCCGGGTATTGCAACTGTGAAAACGATTTGTGAAAGCTTGTTTCACTTGTGTCCCGGATCTTTGTTCCCTTTCTAGTGATTTCGTATTGTCATATTGTATTGGTATCATTTCCGTTTTAATATCTGCAATTTGACTTTGGGAAACTCCATCCTCTATAGTCTGTAACCTTTGAAGATGGAGTAAATATTCCCGTAATTCCCAATATCTATCTTTATTGCGTCTCCCTATAATTTTCCCCATTTTTTGAAAGTAATCCCTGATATCTTTTTTACTGTCCTCCCACCGTGCACCATATGAGTCATATAAAAAAAAAAACACTGATGTCCTGGCTTCCAAAATAAATTTAAAACCTTCTAAGACTTCCAGGTTTTCAAGCAAGAATAAATTTAACTTGCAGTAACCCGGGCCCTTTGAGGTATCATGATAATTGGAAACAGTCAAGGTCAACAAGCCATTATCCAAGGTGGCTAGCAAATGAACTTTTTGATTGTTGAAAATTAATGACGGGTTAAAAAAAAATAAATAACCTGTACGAGTGGCTTTCTGTCCTTGGAAAAAAGGTCCTACAAAGGTCCTGTGGTTCTATAAGAAACACATCCTGAAGCCCTGTTTGTGCTAACAAAAGAGTCTAAAAATTCTGCATCACAAAAGGTCTTGTCCGTTTTCGTCAGAGGAATGTCTACTGATGTTAAAGTCTCCCCCAAAAATAATATTTCTACTACTGTATAAATAAGGCCTGATCAATTTTAGTAAATCAATGTAGTGTTTTACCCTGTGGGGCATAAATATTTAGCAATCTAAAATCCACTCCTTGCACTTGAATGTCTAACAGCATAGCCCTCCCAGGTGAGATATCAACAAAATGTGTGACAGTAAAATTTGAGGTGGGAAAACAGATTCCAGTTCCACAACACAAATCTTCCCCTCCTGACCAATAACTAGGTCCCCATACCCAAGCCTTTGAAGCAATATCAAAATCATGGTCATCATACAGTCTAGTATCCTGAAAGAAAACAATACCTGACCTACAATCAGTAAACATAGCAAAGTAGCCAAATGTTTTCTCTTGGATCTAATACTATTAACATTTAAGCTTGCAAAGTTTAGCTCATAGGACCGTAAATCTGTGGAAAAAGTGTTAAGTCATAGGATGTTTCTTCCCAGTGCTTTTCCACAACCCCAACCTAGGGCCCATCCGGTTTTTTTTTCTTCAGGGTCTTTCCTGAATTGACAGAGGATTCAATGTCTGATATGGCCTCTCTCTGTGAAGAAGTGTGGGAAGTTGTATCAGAGTCCATCTCTTCGTCCACCTGTAATACCTCAAAAGGGTTTTCTGAAACAGCCCCTCCACCTTGTATTATAGGTTGGGGTACTGAAGGTGGTTTCCCACTTCTCTGTGGGAGAGCTTGAAAATCTACAGGAGGTGGCATAGAGGTAGAAGCCTCCAGGATCTCTGGAGGCACATTCTCCTCATCTGGGACCAACCCCAGCAGTGAATCAAGAGGAGTATTCATGGGACCCAATCGAAATGGCTGCCTAAGCTTATTGCTCCTTCCCAACCCGACACCCGATTGAGTGCAGTGTAGCTCTGGAAGGACTAATGTGGCTCTAAAAACAGCTGGTAACCATCCCCTCACCTGCACCACCGATATCCTGATGTTTTCCTGGGCATGAGTTGGACGTCTGAGCCGGGATCGGGTAAAGCATTTCCCCATGCGGGCTACTGTACCATAGGCCACACAGGCCATGCATACAGCGCATTCCTCTGCTACGGAGCACTCTGTTTATATGCCTGTCGCGGTTCGCTAGTGCCTGACTACATATGCACGGGACCACGCGTACGGTTCTGCCGGTCTCTTCACCCAGTGATAACGGCCCTGATCCACAACAGCAAGGAGTGGCGATGGCAGGCGCAGCGGACTCTCCGACCACACTCCAGTCTGGGCCTGGTCTGACCCCTTTGCAATTTCCTTCAGAGCAAGCTCATCCAGGAGATGCGCTCTCGCACATCACCCAAATGCTGGAGGCACTGTTAGCGCGGGTGGATAATATCGGCTTCTCACTGGCAGGGAACATGGCAGATGTCCGACAACTGGAGGACAAACAAAATGTGCTTGAGCAGCGCACTGAGGAGCTGGAGCAGTAGCATATTACCGTGCTTAGACAGCTCAGGGAACATGAGTCCAGACTGTCTCAGCTTTGGTACAGGGCAGAAGACCTAGAGAACAGGAGCCGCAGAAACAGTCTTAGGATCCTGGGGGTTCCCGAAGGCACTGAAGGCCCCAACATGGAATGCTTCTTAAATGACTGGCTCCCACAACTACTTGGGGAGCGCTGGAAGGATCCAGTGGGGGTAGAATGGGCCCACAGGGTCGGTGTTCGAACAGATAGCACAAATGCTCCATGAACTGTCATTGCCTATCTACTGAGGTACTCCATAAAGGATAAGATTCTGAGAGCTGCAAGAGAGAACGAGGAACTTACCTGGAGGGGCTCGAGTATATCCATCTACAGAGACTTTTCCCAAGAGGTGGCAGCTAGAAGGAGGGCTTTTGGGCCCCTAAAAGCTATGATACAACCCAAGACTTTTCAGTACAGATTTAGGAAACTCACTGCTCTGCATATTTCGAAAGATGGGAAGTCTTTTATCACCGACTGCCCTAGGGATGTGGAGATATGGATCCACAGTCATTGGCTAGGTCTTCTCCCCAAAACTACATCTCCCAGATGCCTCTGGGCCCTTGGGGACAAGAGGGACAGTGGACCTGAAGTGCAGGTGTTGCCAGGGGGCAGTAATCAGCGCCGCTCCAGTCCTGTAGAAAGATCATCCCCCAGGTCCTCGTACCGGAATAAGCCACGAGAAGGTGCTTTGGAGCCCAGAGGTCAAGTGGCCAACTTTCCACGGAGGGCGGCTCCCCCTGACTTTCCAACCCTGGCAAGCCAACCTACTTCCTGCTGGAAGAAGCATCGCTCCAGGAGCTCCACCAGTCCTCACACTGAAAAGGCGGCTAGTTCCCCTCCAGCCAAATTGCTACGCTCAGAAACACCGACCAGGCCTAGCCCCCTGCTTCATGATTCAATGCCCACTGAGACAGAGGATCTACTAGCCGATATGGAAACAATAGATTGGGTCTCAACGATGGAGGAAGAAGAGATGGAACAGGCTGCAGTAGAGGCCTTCCTGAAACCTGGGTCCAAGATGTTTGCAGAGGCCTTGGCGACCCCTCCGAAGACAGGTCCCACTGATGACAGGAATCGGACTGAGCTAGACCCCTCTGCTCCAAATGGATGAAGACGCCTCCGCTTACTATTTGTATTTGCTATTTTTTATGCATGCTGGCTACGTTTCCTCCTTAATTTTTCTGCATACTGCTACTGCGAGCCCTTTCCTCAGGGGTGACTGGCTATTGATATTGGGGGCGCCTAAGCATAGGGGGTACAGCTCCCTTCACTCTGTTAGCCAGGGCACAATTACTTGGCACCCCCTGTGCTCTCCCATATGGGGAAGTTTTTTCTTCTTCCTCTTTCCTCTTCCCTCCCCCTTCCCCTTTTTACTAGGCAAGGCACAGATTTCTTACGTTACCTCTGTGTTTTGATTGTTCCTCCTTCCCTGTTTACCTCCTCAAGACGCTGCTTTAGTGGCCCTAGGACAAACCTCTGCCCCCCTTCTCTTCTTCTGCCATCCAACTTGCACCCTCTGAATCCAACACAAGTTTGGCCGGTGCATTTCCCCTTCCCCGCGCTTAGGAAGTTACCAGCTGTACTAAGCTCTATGTAGCCCCTTTCGGCTTCCCAGCCATTAGGGCTCGCCAGATCTAATAGTCCCGACATATAATGTGGACTGTACGGGACAGGGTTAGGACCGGTCTACTCTGACTACCTCATAACCCTCCCCATTATTAGTGTCTGATCTAGTGTGGCCAACGGATCGGAGGATCCTTCTCGCACGCTCAACTCAGCACCATTAAGGTTTACTAACTGTTTCAGTTATTTGTTGACATAAGGTACTGTTCTATATATTATTAACTACTGTTGTCTGGTTTTCACTGATTGGTGTTCCTCTTTTTTTTGTCATGTAGGTATAGTGTTCCATCTTTCTACACCAGTAACTGCTTTGGCTGCTCCCCTCTCGCACTTGGCTTATACTTTGGCTCCTTCCTTACCTTGCTGACTGACTGACAGCCGAGGTCCTCACTAATTGGTGAACTCTCTCTGACTGTCCCCTTTTCTACAAAGGTATATCTGATCATTTCTTCTGGGTGAGTACTCCTTCCTCTAGTTTCGGCCTATTGAGTTATATGATGGCTAGCAACTTCTCAAGCTCTGATGGGTGGAAGTGCATGTCCTGGAATGTGAAAGGCCGTAATCACCCCGCCAAACGCACAAAAGTGCTCCAATTTCTTAACTCCATGGGTACAGACATTGCCCTGCTGCAGGAGACGCACTTGACAAGAAAAACTGTGGCCTGGCTTAAAAAACTTTGGGTGGGGGAGGTTATTGCCAGTTGTGCTTCCAGCAAATCCAGAGGGGTGGCAATATTACTTAGAAAGGCCTCTCCCCTCACACTAGAGGACAAGCGTAGGGACTCCCAAGGTAGATGGCTGGTGGTTCGTTTGGCTTACCCGGGGGGCAGAATGTTGCTAGCCAATATATACGGACATAACTCTGACTCGGGAGATATATATCAGGACATTTCTCAAGCCTTCACGGACCTTATATCTGGCTTCTCTGATATGCCCATCTTGCTCGGAGGGGACCACAATCTGGTCTTCGACACTTTTATTGATAAGTCTGTTCCCACACCACAGTCACACCCCAAGGATGTAGCCGCCCTGGGGGAGCTCATTTCAGAATGGAACCTCTACGATCCCTGGAGGCGTGCCCACCCCATGGGCAGGGACTACTACTATTATTCTGCGGTACATCACACCCACAGTAGAATTGACTTTTGGTTATCCAATTGTGTCGCCTCTCCCAGAGTCTCCGATGCCACCATAGGGAATATTATAATTTCGGAACATGCCCCAGTGTATCTGACTTTCTCCCCCCCAGGATTGGGATCACCTTCCACTAGGTGGAGGTGTAACGCTCTTCTGATGCATGACAAGGACTTCCAGAAGTACATCACAGAATAAACTAGGCCATATTTTTCCCTTAACAATATGACTGACATATCTGATGCTACTCGTTGGGAGGCTTTCAAAGCCGTAATCCGGGGACGGATCATAGCTTACTCGGCGACACTGACTAAACATCGCAGGGAGCAGATTACGGGTCTGCAAAGTGAACTAACCCTTCTGGAAATGCAATTCAAAGCCTCCGCCTCGTCATCCCTGAAATCCCCTTTGTTACCACGCATTGTAGGGTTGAAATATGAGATAAATACCATTTTGAGCAACAAAGCCCAGTGGCAGCTCCTCTGCTCCAAGCATAAGATGTGGGAGGGGGCAGAAAAGGGAGGTAAGCTTCTCGCCTCCCAACTGCTCAAGCAGCAATCCTCCTCCAGAATCCTAGCAGTCAGAAACAAGGCAGGGAGAGTTGTCTCAATGCCGAAAGAAATCAACGAAACCATGAAGGACTTCTATCAGACCCTATATGAGACTAGGTCCTTAACATTGGCTTCAGACCTAGCCCAGCGATTATCAGAGTTCTGTAAGGGGTTACCACTACCTAAACTTTCCCAAGAGGAAGCCGATGCCCTAGACACCCCCATAACAGCTATGCAGATCCAAACTGCTCTATCCCATATGGCGAAGGGTAAGTCTCCGGGCCCAGATGGGATGACGGTTGAGCTCTATCAGCTGCTTGGCGCTGACATCATACCCCCCTTGTTCAGAGCCCTGGAAGAGGCCCATAGCTCCACCACACTCCCACCTACCATGCGAGAAGCATTGATAACCCCAATCCCCAAGAAGTCATCAGACCCCCTAGATTGTGCAAATTTTAGGCCCATCTCCCTTATATCCGTTGATACAAAACTTCTTGCTAAAGTTTTAGCCTCCAGGCTTACGAGAAGCCTTGCTCGACTGATTCATCCAGCACAATCCGGATTTTTGAAGGGCAAATCAGGAGCGGACAATTTATGCCTTGTTCTAAATTTGAAATGGCTGGCGCTGAACTCCTCCACTCCCATGACTGCTCTGGCGATTGACTTTTCTAAAGCATTTGATTCGCTTGAGTGGAACTATCTCCATACGGCCCTACAAACCTATGGCTTTGGACACTCCTTTCACTCATGGGTTTCCACTCTATATCATTGCCCTACAGCAAAAATAATTACAAACAGGGATATCTCCTCACCTATTTTTCTCCAAAGAGGTACCAGGCAAAGCTGCCTCCTATCTCCTCTCTTGTTTATTATAGCGCTTGACCCTCTGGTCAGAAAACTCCTGCAGACCCCTGGCATTGAAGGGATACCGGTCAAAGAGATGTCCTTCCTGGTTAATGCCTATGCTGCTGATGATATGCTCCTCGCCCGTCCGACCCTGACTTATCCCTTCCTCTGGTATTACCTCTTCTGGAAGCTTTTGCTAACCTCTCCGGGCTTAGACTTAATCAAAAGAAAACAATCTTAGCGCCACTTAACCCCAACTGCTCCAGATCCTGCCTGATTGGGACAGATATTACCTGGGCAACACAGGGCTTTACTTACTTGGGTATCTCTGTCCCCTTTTCGTGGGGGGAGTTAGAGAAAGCTAATTTCTTCCCCATGATGTCTGCGCTAACTGTGGAGATGCAAAGGTGGAAAAAACTTGGGCTCTCCCTTAAAGGGAAAGTGGAGGCGATACATATATTTATCCTTCCAAAAATGTCCTCCTTGCTCTCTAACCTTCCAATCCCTATTTCACATAAGACCCTTGCCTCTCTGGACAAACTGGTCTCCTCCTTTTTATGGGAGGGTAGAACAGCTAGGTGGGGTCAACTAAAGCTGAGGGCACACTGGTCCAAAGGAGGCCTTGGACTCCCCTGGTGGTTAGGGTACCAACAGGCCTTTTGAGTGGCCCAAGCCACTACATGGTTCCACCTGAACCTTTTCTCCCCCACAATGGATGCTTTTGGAGAAGGCTGTCTTACCGGGTGACTCCCTGTTCTTCCTCCTTGTGGGGGGAAAACACAGGGGCCACTATCTCACCCCAGTCATGACCACCACGTGTGAGGCATGGAGACAGGCCATCCGATTGGCTAACGGCCCGCTCTCTTCATATCTCTCTTCGATTAAATATGCCCCCCTCTGGAACAACAGACTCATCCTTATCGACCACAAGCCAGTCTTCTGGTCTCACTGGGCCCATCAGGGGATACGAGTTGTCGGGGACTTGCTCCTCCCGGACAACAAAACTCTGATGGCCTTTGAGACTCTGCAAAGGCATTACGGCCTTTCCAGTCATGACTTTTGGAGGTACTTGCAGATACAGGATGTTTTACACCCTTTGTTAGCGAAGCACCTGGAGGACTCCATGTGGAACTGTCTCACCTCCATTCACCTTCCCAAAAAGAGGCAGGGCTTAGTAGGGCAAATCTACAGACTAATAAGAGACTCCCGGCCGGATACCACAACTGACTGCAAGATAGCCTGAGATGCAGAACTCCAGCGCCCCATTCCTGCACACCTCTGGGAGTCTTGGCTCAGGTCCGCACATATGCTGTATACAGATGCAAAAAGCCAGCTAATACAGTTGAAAATTCTTCTTCGCTGGTACCGAACGGCAGCTAAGTTATACAAGCTCAAGGTGCTCCCCCATGACAAGTGTTGGAGGTGCCGGAGCTCTCCGGCCCACCTTCTTCATACACTTTGGACCTGCCCCACTCTTCAAGTGTTCTGGGCTGCGGTTCTGGAGGATTGCTCCCGGATTGTGGGGCAACAGATCCTTCACTCCCAGGACACGCTTCTCTTGGGTGACACTTCCACCCTGGACCCTCTTCCCCTTCCTTTGAAGGCTTGGACTTTGTCTGTGGTGATGGAGGCCAAAAGAGCCATCCTTATGAACTGGCAACACCCCTTCCCCTTAAAGCTACTAGTTGGAAGTGTCTGTAGCGAGGCTAGCTGTGTTCGAAAGAATCACTGCCTCTGCAAAAGGCAAGTTGGAGAGCTACCACAAGAAATGGGATCTGTATCTCAGCTCTCATATCTGCGCAGTTCCTCTACCACCGCCAAATAACCCCCCCGTAACATAACTCCCTCTGTTAATCCATCTAGGTGCTGCCATTCTGCAGGAAGGAGCTCTCCCCTACTATCTCTTTTGGTCTTTTCCTGGTTTCACCCTTCTTCATTACTGTGATTCCTGTTTTCTGGTCTATCCCTGCTATACCTATTCATTGTTATATTAGTGTGGATATAGTTGCAATATGTTCCAAATTCCAATAACTGGCAATATGATTTGGCTAAGTCCACCTTGTTGCCAAACAAATGGGCAGGATATGCACAACATGTTATTTCAGAGGTAGGAAATGCCTTATTAGAGATAGGGACCTTGTAGGTTAAAAAGATTGTTATTTAAAAGTTGCTTTTTCCCCAGATTATGGGTGTTATGTGTTTAACTCCTGCTGTGCTTATATCTCAGTTATCATCAGTCAAGCTGTTATCACTTGATATGCCTTCTTGTAGAGACTTTGGTACAGGTAAACTATGCAGCCTGCTGTTTAATTGTACAGATGTATGATGTACACCTTGCAACTCAGAAATGGAAAATACTAATACAATATTATATGATAAAAAAAAAGAGAAGTATTCATCTGTCCCAAGTCAATCAAATCTTTATTAGAAGTGGACGGTTGGTTCTTTGTGACCTCTGCATATGTTTGTCTAGAGGAGGAAAAACTCCTCGGGTGGGGTTCTGGTGGTGCTCTAGATTGTAACCCAGTTGGTGCTGCCCTAGAGGCTGCGGACAGATAATAGTCCTAGATGCCGAAATCTGCGTTGACGGTGTTGCGAGACACTTTCAGGCAGTCTGTGAAAGTGTGTCCCGTATTATTACAAAGGGTACATTTCTGAGGTTTATTATAGTGGAAACCTGAATGCCCTTCCTCCCCACAAGATGTGCATTGAAGCACCATACAGGAGGTACTGATATGTCTTGCAGACCCACAGCAGTAGCATCTGCGAGGTTGTCCAGGGTAAAATATAAAACCCTTATCCCTCCCGATAAATATACAGTTGGGGAGATGTTTGAAGTCAGCACCTTCCTGGAACAGTTTTAATTTCATTCTCCAACCTCCATTTCAGAAGCCTTCATTATCAAAAATGGGGTCAGGGGTTACCAGAACCTCACAATGCTGTTCCAACCAAAACAAGATATCTATAATATTCACCACTTCACTTCGAAAAAGAACTGTAATTACCCGGAATCCCTATTTTGCTTGAGGGATAACCTGGAAGGGTGTCCATATTAGGTTCATTTTTAACAAGGCATATTTTGCACAAAAGCATTCCAGCAATTCTGCTGTGTGAAAACTAATGTCAAATGTGTGTTCCCCCAAAATATGTATAAAAGCATAAATGTCTGCTGGAATGAACCCCAGTGATTGCTTAATTAACACTTGCCCCACGTATTGTCTATCCGGTGGGTCTGTCATCCCTGTTAAGTAATGTAATCACGTGGCATCTTTTCATTTTGCTAATTCTATTTGTTTGTGTAAATGCCCAGAAAAGTTTTGTCTGTGCCTCTGTGCTGTGAGAGAGTTTTGAGGAGGAACTTCCCTCTCCTGCCTTCCCTCTTCAGCCTGCCCCTGAATTTCCACATGTAGAGATCCCTGATCGACCTCCCCCTGTTGTGCATCAAAAAATTGTTCTGTCTGTGACCCCAATGGTGAAGAAGAAGTGTTATCTGTATTTTTCAGGGGTTCCTGTACCTGTGGGTGTGCAGCCTGCACCTCAGGACTCGTAGTGTTTCCTCGCAGCGTAAGCCATGATGGAGTGACCTGGGTGGGGTTAGACTCAGCTCTGTCAGTGCGTGTAGCATGAGTGCCAGTGTCTGTAACAGCACCCGGTTCATTTTGGGGATCCGCTCTCCATCCCCGGACTCCATTCTAAGCCATCCAGCTTGCCGGAGTGCTCGTTCCGGCATCCATGACATGACGTTAGCCTCCCATGAAACCGGCTCGTTAACCATCTCTGTGGAACAAAAAATGCCAGTGCTCCTTCACTCCTGGTGGACCCAAGGGCAAAACATTCAGCATTCGGAGAGGTCAATGGTGTCGCCGAGGTATCTAGCACCCTCTTTCTTTTCCCCAGGTCTTCTTGGCTGCCATTTTCCAAATCCTCCTGAACCATTTGATTCTCCACATTCTGTAATTCCCATAGCAGAATCTTTCTTTTCTTTTAGCGAGAGCAATAAGTCCTCCTGTGGATCCTCTGCCATTAAAGGAGCTTCCAAAAGAACCATAATAGCTGCTGATTCGGCGTCTACAGCGCCCATACCTTGCGGCAGAGAACCTTCATCTTCTAACTCCTGACTTGAACTGGGAACCTCCATCTCTTTCTGTAGTGTAGCAGTGCCACCTACCGAAAGAGTAGGGGAATTTTTTATTGAAATACACCATATACAAATGTGTTTTACATCATACAAAACATAATATAGGAAATCAAAATTCATAAATAAGATATACAATATACAGAAACTGTAAACAGAAATAAGGTATATTTACATATAATTCCCAAGTCAGTTCTATGAAAGGAACAAGGAAGTGTATAACCCATAACAATGTATTACTTCATACAATTGTATTGCTGGCAATCGACAAGTCAATAAAATATAATAGAAATCTCAAAAATAAATCCAAAGTCTTACAAGTTCCCATCCTTGTCCCTACAAAAAATTTTTTAAAAGTAATGCTACTTAAATTGGCATCAAATCATAAGAAATAAGAAATAGACCAAAGTCCATTTTTATACAATGATCAGAAAATATGTACAAAGAAGCGTGCATCTTAAGAAATTGAAAAATTATAAGACTACACTCCGCACAAAAAGAATAAGTCATCATAGAGGGATACATAAGGAAAATCTATACATTAAACATTTATAACCTCAATTTTAGGGTTACCCAGTATCCAACCAATGTAAGTGCTTCCAGTACTTTTGAAACATGACTTTTGTAAAGTGTCTTTTTTCAAAATGTTGAATCTTAAGAATAGTAGTGTGTATCTTCCAAAATAACTGTACAGGGGTCAAGTACTGTTTTTGCAAGTACCACGCACAGCGTGCTTGCCAAATATGATATTTAATACATGACAAAATTACGTGAATTGTATCCGGATAATATTTACTCCAAGAATCTGGTAATATTCCAAAAAATAAAACTTGTTCCGTTAAAGTTTGCAAAGGTACTGTCGTCCACTGAATGTTCGCATATGACCAAAATTCAACCACATAGGAGCAATCAAAAAACAAATGTTGAACAGTTTCAAGTGGTGCATGACATAAATGTCTTCTTGGGCAACCTCTATCTGACACACCCTTATGCTTTAGATTCCCCTTTACATTCAATTTCAAATGAGCCGTAAGCCAAATCACATCCCACATATATGCAGGGATTCTTTTAAATATCAACATATTACTGATTTGTGAAACGTCAGATAATATATATACTATAAACGCCGAGGGAATCAAAAATTTCTCCATAATCTTCCCATACAATGTTTTCCTTTGGTAAGTTTCAAAGTGAATCCTTAAAAGTCCCCATACTTTTATTTTCAAAAAACATGATTTAAAATGTTCAGGAAGACCCTTCAGAGAAATTTGTTTAGGGATACTTTTAGATAATTCCCATCCTGAAATCCATGGGGAGACAGTATCCCATACCCTGTCTTCCCAAATTTTCCCAACTTTATGTAACAAAGGACAAAGATTTTTAGAAATAAACAAAGAAAAAAGAATACAATGGGATTTACCATTCTAATCCCTCCCAACTTAAAATCCTGATATAATATGCCTCTCTTAATAGGGTTTAATCTACTACCCCATATAGCAGAAAAACATAATCTATAAAGGACAGTATCTAAGGATGTTGGAGGGGGAAAGATTGCCCCTAAATACAAAAACATACTTAATAAAAAGGTTTTAACCATAAAAATCCTTTTCTTCTTAGACATCCTCCATTTATTCCAAATTGAGACTTTTGTCTGAGCAACCGCTAGAGAAAGATATCAATTATATCTAGCAGGATCTTCCATACCCCAATAGATGCCTAAAATTTTACCTGGACCTATGCAGACTGGAATATTCGGACAGTCCATTACCACTACTGGATCTAGATTAAGAGGAAAGTACTTACTTTTAGTGAGATTTATTTGTGAACCCGAGCCCTCTGCATATGCCATCAGCAAGGCCACAGTAACATGGCACGATGGGAGGTCGGCCAAAGTAAGACAAAGATCATCAGCATATGCAGTCGTTTTAATTTCCGTACATGTACCATTAAAAGACAGACCCCTAATATTGTCAGTAGCATTAATTTGGGTAAGAAGGGGTTCTAAAGAAATAATATATAACAAGGGACTTAAAGGGCATCCTTGTCTAACACCCTTTGTAACTGAGACAGGACATCCTAACCAACCATTCACAAAAGGGATTGCTAAGGCTGCATTGTAACATGTTTTCAGCCATTCTATAAAGGATACCGGAAAATTCATATAAGTAAGACACGCCCACAAGTAATTATGTGAGACACTGTCAAAAGTCTGTTTCTGATCCAAACTAAGGATGAAACCCATAAGGTCACCTGAATGACCTCTAGAAAATATTTCACGTAATAAAATAAGACCATCTTGTATTGATCTTTCTGGTACAGAACAAAACTGAGTAGGATGAATTATGGCCTCTAAACAAAGAGATAAACGATTACTAAGAATTTTTGAAAGGATTTTATAATCACTATTCAGAAGGGTAATTGGTCTCCAATTTTCTAAACAAGCTCTATCACCTTGTTTAAATAATAATATTAACAATCCTATATACATACTGGAAGGTAAAAGTCTAGAGTTCAAACTATGTGAGAAAAGACCAGTTAGTTCATCTAGTAGCCAAGGTACCAAAAGTTTATATAATTCATGTGGTAAACCATCTGAACCTGGTGTCTTCCCTATATGGGAATTAACAATTACATATCTCACTTCTTGTACAGAGACAGGTTTTAGTAAACTTGGGATTAAATGATCAGGAATCTTTTGAAGAGGACAAGAGGATAGCCACTCCTGTATACATGAGTCTGTAGGCCGTAGGCCTGCAGTAAACAATATTTTAAGCTGTCTGTCAACCTCATCCAAAATATAATTTTTCTCATGTATTACTGTTCCTGTGGGTTGTTCCAGAGTTGTTATATCTTTTCTCTGTCTAGATGCATTATAGAAATCGAAAGGATTTGTATGCGCTCTGGTACCACTAATACCAAACCTCTGTTCCTGCCTTAAAGAAGACATACGATCATATTGTAGTCATGTCAATCGTACTTTTAAATTATGGAATTCTTGTTCATCATATACATGACCTTTCATAATATGTTCCTGAAATATAATGAAAGATAGTCTTGTAGCAGAATATTCTTGTGTTTTATATTTACCTAATAATCTACCTATTTTTTGAAAATAAGTTTGAAATTCTTGTTTTGTATCTTCCCACCATAGTTGCTTACTCTCATATAAAAAAAATACTTATTGTCTAGCTATAACAATAGCTTGAAATCCATCCTTTACTTCTGGAATATCTAATAAAGATAAATTTAGTTTCCAATATCCAGACCCCCTAGAAGTTTGTGGCAATTTGAAGGGTGACACTAAGAAGTGCATGATCTGGCGTGGCTACTAAGGAGACATTTGGCATTCTGGTTTGTAAAGAAGATGAAACAAACCAGTAATCAATACGGGAGGATTTTTTTCCTTGAAAAAAAGTATGGGGGATTGTGGTATAGTGTAAATATATATCAGTTAACCCTGACTGAGTAAGTAAGGAATTTGGAAAATGAGTATCACAGTAGATTTTTGAAGTGGAAAAATGTCTATTCTGAATCGTACGGGTGATATTAAAATCACCCCCAAATAAAACGTTCCTACTTGTAAAAAGAAAAGGCCGTATTTTTTTTAATAAAGAAATTCTACCAGTTTTGGTTTGTGAACCGTAAATGTTAATTAATTGGAAATTTATTGAAGCTAAATTGATGTCTAATAAAAGCACATGACCAGGTAAAATATCTACAATATGTGTAACTTTTACATGAGGAGTGGTAAAACAAATCCCTAAACCTGAACAAAGGTCCTCTCCCCCAGACCAATAACTGGGACCCCATATCCATGCCTCAGAAGCCTTAGCAAAATCTTGTAAAGAATATAATCTGGTATCCTGAAAAAATATTATATCATATTTCAGGGTAGAGAATAAATCAAAAGTAGCTAGCATTCTTACCACTGAACGAATACTATTTGTATTCAAACTAGCTATTTTAACATGATAACTATCACCATCAGTAAAAGAACCCATTCAATCAGGTAGCTGCAGTAGACAATCTGGCACTTTTCCTGGTTCCTTTTCTAGGTTTAAAACCACTCTTTTTTTTAACCTTACTAGGTACCTCAGTATCTGAAATAATCTCCATCTGGGAGGAGGCTAATGAGGCAGAATCAGAATCCCGATCTGTCCCATTCGTTTCAATCGATAACACTGAGTATCTATTTTCAGTCACAGGCATACCCATTACTAGTTGTGCAGTTTGTTGAAGCGGAGACTGTGACACAGGTATCTCCATTTGGAGAGAACTGGTGGCGGAACCACCAAAGGAGAAGGGGGGGGCATAACTTCTTTAACTGGGCAACCTTCTTGGGATTCTAATGCAAGTGCATCAACATGTTCTGTTGGCAAATCCTGCATGGTATTCCCTATAATGGTGCTTTCAGAAGGAGTATGTGATTTAAAAGAGTGATGTTTGGCAGTTCCTGTCTGTCTCCTCTGAGGTTGAGGTTCTAAGGAACAGGGAATCATGGGTTTTGTGGCTCTGTGGACATAAAAGTCCTGTATACCATAATCAGCCTCCCCAGTATTGTGAGCAGCCCAGGGACATTCCATAAAGTTGTGACCACTATCATCACAAAGATTATACTTTGGAGTATTTATACAATGGATACTAACATGACCTGTATCTCCACAATATGTACAATGTTGCACATTACAAGTAGAGCTAAGATGTCTAGGAGATCCACATTTAAAACAGCGTTTAGATTGCCCTGGATAAAAAAATGAATCCTTTGTCCCTACCTATGTAAAAACAGTTTGGTAAGTGTTCTAAACCATCTACAGTTTGATGTAATTTTATCTTCATTTTCCACCCCCCATTCCAAAAACCCTCTGCATCCAAGATAGGATCTGGGGTACCCTGCAGTTCGCAATGTTTCTCTAACCAATAGAGAATGTCAAAAATATTAACTCCCTCATTCCTAAATAAAATAGTTATTACTCTAAACGGTTGTTTTGTTAAGGGGATAACTTGGAAAGATGTCCATAAAGGATTTGTTTTCACAGTCATGCGTTTTATCCAAAAACGTTCTAAAAGTTCAGGAGTCCTAAAGCTGACATCAAAAGTTAGTTCCCCCGGAGCATGAATCAATGCATAGACTTCTGAAGGCGTAAAGCCTAATGATTGTTTAAGTAAAATGAGCCTCACAAAGTATTTATCGGAGCAGGATCCATGCCCCCAAATACCTGGAGCCTAATAGCGTTCTGTCTTTTTGCCAATTCAGTTAGTTTTCTAAATAAGTCAGCATAAGTAGAACGAGGAACGTTTTCCGATGTCTGGGCCTTTTTCTGTTCCTGTGAGTCAAAAGGCTCCGATTCGATATTAGAAATAGTTTCTGTTGAATTCTTTGGAACAGAGAACCCCAATAAGTTATTTGAAGCTTTTAAAGGAATGGAAGAGTCAGAGTTTATCTGCACATTACCTGGAACCATATTGTCAGTCTCTGCATTTGACCACTCCTGAGACTCTGGCATAATAGTAGCTGTGTCTGACATGGAGACCGTCGAAGAAGCAGCAATGGACTCCCATATCAAAGGAGCTTCTGAAAGGGGTTGTGACTGTATAGCTGGGTCTGAAATACATTCTCCTGTCGCCATTCGGCGCCAACCAGCGTCTTGCAGGGCTTGTTCCGGTGATCATCCGGGATCTCCTGGTACTGTATGCACTTCCTTAGCAACCCGATTGTTTTCTTCTCGTGTTACGAAATCAACCGCAAATACTTTAAACAACATCGAGGAAGAAGAAGCATTCTCAGGACTTCGTTTCCTTTTTCTTTCCAAATTCATCTCCAAATGTTTCTGACTCAGTTCTTCCTCTAAAAGGAGCAGTTGCTGTCTTAAAATGGTACATTTTTCTTCCAAAGTTTGAGAGCTATCCATTTTTCAATTCAAGAAAGATATACTTGCTTCAGAAATAACTGGTGTCACAGACAGACGAAAGTCTTCCACCCTGGTTTTCTCCAGGGCTTTGTCATGTTAGTGGTAGCAGTTTGTAAAGGTGTTGTGAGAAGAACTGCCTCTTCTCCTGTAGTACATCCGCACCTCCAGCTTCCAGCTCCGAAATGAGCTCAGCCATCCCTGCAGACAGACGGACAGTGCCACCCGTCTACAGAGCAGGGGAATTTCCCCGGTGTCTGGCCAGATTTCCCCCATTCACTAAAAATACCAGCAACAGCTTAATATTTGGTTCAATTTCAGTTGCCATCCATCTGTATCCCCCTCCCACCCCCTGACGAGGCTGAAAATAGGCAGAAAATTGTCTAGTCCTCCTTCCCAGTCAACAGAAATGAAGTAAATAAATATTTCAGCTGGGAAGAAGAAGTTCTTAATCACCCATCCCATCTTTAAGACATTTTTCAAGGGCCTTTTACACCTTCAACCCCCTCTGAGGGAACCTATTCCTCCCTAGGACTTGCCTCTGCATAGCCCAGCTCATGGAGCCTCCAGTTAGAAGGATTTCAGAGCTGCAGGCTCTCTGCACTGAACCTAACTACATTATCTCCCACAAGGAGAAGGTAGTTCTTAGGACAAATAGGAAATTCTTTTCTAAGGTGGTATCAAAATTCCATCTAAACCAGTCCATAACACTTCCTGTTTTCTTCATAGACAATGCCACTCCTGGTGAGCGAAAGCTCCATAGTTTGGATGTGAGAAGGGCACTGACCTGCTACCTGGCGCATACCAAGCAGTTCAGGGCTTCACATACCCAGCTTTTCCTTACCTATGGCGAGGTTGGAAAATGCAGGCCTGCCTCTAAAAGAACAATCTCTCATTGGATAGTCTCTTGCATTCAAGTTCTGTTACAGTAAGGCTGGAAAACAGCCTCCTCAAGGCCTCAAAGCCCTTTCCCCTAAGGGCACTGCAGCCTCTGTGGCAGCTGCAAGGGGACATACCCTTGCTGGACATCTGCAAATCAGCTACCTGGAAGACTGTACGCACTTTCACAAAACACTACTTTTTGGATGTACAGTCCAGATTAGATGCCAAATTTGGCACATCAGTCCTGCAGAACCTCTTTCTAAAGTAGGTTCTGTACCCGCCTCCCAGTTATACTGCTTTGTAGTCTGCAACTGTCAAGCATATTGAAGGATTCCTGGGGTGAGTAGAAAAAATTACTCGCTGTAGTAATATTGTTTCCTGCAAGGTATTCTTCAGTATGCTTGACCACCCATCCTCCCCTACATAACCTAATTGAGTAGTTCTACAGTCCATTCTTGGGCCAGATTTCACTGTTTGAAGTTTATGATTAGAATTTTTATAATTATGGGTGGATTTATAATTGTTATGTATTGTCCTGGTGTTTTGATGGTTCAGATGAGTATTTTTGGGGCCTTTTGCCCTTTAGCTTCGAAACGAATCTGACAGACCTCCACTCTAGCTCAAATAGCACTCTCTCTCTCTCTCTCTCTCTCTTTCTGTCTTTCTGCTGTCTGTTCTCTGATTGGCTCTTGCCAAAACATAATTAGCATAAACTCCTATTCCAGGGCAGCTGAACCCAGCTGCCATACTGCAACTGTCAAGCATACTGAAGAATACCTTGGAAGAAACAATATGACTATGGTGTGTAATGTTTTTCTTATAGCTGAAAAAGCTCCTAGGGTAGGCAACTACATGGTATAAGTTGCCTTCCCTGATCATGTCAGCTGCTCTTTAAGGTTTGGCAGTTGAAATTCAATGCAGAACAAAATGCACGGGGGTTGGGGGACAATACAGACTACTGCACGAGAGGGGTTAAACTGAGAACTATGGCAGAGGAAAGGGACCAGGGAGTCATCATTTAGTGACTCCCTCAAACAATCAAGCCAGTGTGACGACTATAGTAAAGCTAATATGATGCTGGGGTGTATCAGAGGGAGTGTGACAGGGTGAAATAGGACCCTGTCCCAGTTGTTAGAGAAAGTGTTTAAATGCAAGGATCTCTATTATTCTTTCCTTTTCTGTCTCTTCTCTGTCTGGTTGCACAACCAAATTTTCCTGAGTCTTCGGACTTGATCAACCCGACAAGCTCACAGTTCTTTGCCTCTCACTGTCTCTCAGTCATCTCTTGATGTCTGTTTTTCCTCCCTTGCATATCTACTAATATAAACATATGTGCAAATCATTGTATGGAAATGTAACTGACATTGGGATCCCTTTTGTTTAGAAAAATATATAGCATTACTATTAAAATGCATGTAATTATATTTTGAGATGACTGCAAAAACTGTTGGAAACTAGAGGATACTTGAGTGCAAATCTTTGAGCCTATTGCAAGAGATGTGAAAAAAGGGGCCTCAGCTAAGAGACACTGTGTTCTTTCCTTGCACCTGCCTGAAATATACAAGAACAGGATGTTTGTTGAGAATGGGGGTTGGAAAGGACTTATAAGGGAACTGAGCTGCAATTGCTGAAAGAGGAGAAAAAGGGACACACGGACCAGGAAAACTGCTGTTTTTTCTCCTTTGTACATAGTTGTACAAAATTTTTTTTTATGTTACTGCTACTGTAAATAAATATTTTTGGTGAATTTTACAACTGCTCCTGGTTTTCCCTATGCTTCCTGACCTATGCCTCAATGATAGGGGCTATTAACTGCAGGAAAAAGTACTAGTACTACCACCTCTATATAGATCACTGGTGAGGCCACACCTGGAATGCTGTGCTTAGTTCTGGAGTCCTCACCTAAGGCAGGACAGGGTCAGGTTGGAGACAGTACGACGCCGTGTGACCAAGATGATTCAGGGCCAGCAGGACAGATCTTAGAAAAATCATCTCAAGGCACTTATATGTGTTTACTGGAGAACTGGAGACAGGGTGGAGTGGATATGATAAAGAACTTCAAGTTCTTGAAGGGAATAAACAAGGTGAACTTTTTGGAGCTATTTTGCAGGAGCACAGAATCAGGAACCTGAGGTCACTAGTGAAAACTGGTGGGGAGAAGGTCAAGAGGGGTGAAAGGAAGTTCTGTTTTATGGAAAGGGTGGTGGAGTCATGGAGTAGTCTGCCAGCAGAGGTGCGAAGACTGTAAATGGTTTCAAGCATGGCTGGGACAGGATGAAGAGTTTGGTGGTTTCTCAGGTTCGTAGCAGTGGGGAGGAGAGCAAAGGGGTGGACTCAGAGGGAGAAAACCTGGTATGGATAATAGGTCTGGGGGCAGATAGGGAACTCCAGGCAGACTACATGGGCCTTTGGTCTTTTACTATTGTTTGTCTGTGTTTCTATATCACCAAGTGTAGAAAAACCAATGAGGATGACTAATGGAAAATCTATACCCTCAAAAAAAAAAAAGTCACATGCCAGTTGTTTAATGCCTGCAATATGAATAGTAAACAGGACTTACTGAAAGTAATAGCACTCACTGAGAAAATCGATTTATTAGCAGTAATGGAAACATGGTGGTCCCCAGGGAATAACCGGTCCAAAGATATACCATGCTACACTATATACAGGAGGGACAGATTCTTAACAAAAGGAGGTGGAATTATCGTATATGTTAGATCAGACATACGTAGTCAAGAAATCGCCCTAGGTAATGAAGAGTTGGAAGTAGTAGCAGTTGAACTTAATAATAAAGGCACACACTTTACTAAATTAATACTTACTTACCAAGCTCCAGATTCAGATTTACAGGACAAATTACTTATTAAACTATTTAACGAAATTGTCCAGTGTCAGAATACAGTCGTTGTATGGGATCTAAATATGCTGTGTATTGATTGGGATAACTGCACAAACAAAATAACCAATGAAAAAGAGTTCCTTATATTTAGTCTGCAGTATAACTTATCACAAGATGTTAACAAACATACCAGGAGAGAGGCAGTACTTAATGTGGTATTATCTAGTATGCAAAATACCATAAAAATTGCATCCCCAGAGAACCACTTGGGAACAGTGATCATCTGATAGTCAAGTTCACTATAAAAAGGAAATTGTTATTCGAAAATAGCAATACTGAGGTAATGGATATCAAAAAAACAACTTTGATGCTATGAGAAACAAATTATCTGTGTAGAATTTGGAAAATGAGTTTGATAGTTTAATAGCAGAAGAACAATGGTGTCTGTTTAAAAATAAAATGGGTCAACTAACATATAAGCACAACCGTAGCAAACCAAAATATTCAACAAAGTGCCTAAATTCAGCTTGGTTAACAAATAAAATCAGGAAATTCTAAGAAAGAAGAAGAGACTATCAGAAACTGAAAATAAAAAAGATAACATAAGGGAATTACTGTTTTAAAAAAATCACTGGTGAATGCAAACAATAAGGAGAGAAATCTAGCTACTAATATAATTATGAACCTTTTCTGCTTTTATCAACACCAAAAACAAAATGAAAAAAACTGTTGCACCATTAGAAATAAATGATCAAGAGATTCAAAATGACAGAGAAATGGCAACAGAGTTTGACATGCTTTTGCTCAATATATAAGGAGAAAGATGAACAGCAAGATGAGTAAGGCCTTGAGGGGAATAAACAACCATTAAACATTTCACATACAGAGATACTCAAAAGACTAGATAAATTAAATATTAATAAATCAGCAGTACTTGAGGACATGCACCCAAGGGTTCTTAAGGAATTATCAAATCAGATTGTTATAACACTAATACAAATTCTAAATAATTCTATTAATTCGGGTATAGTGCAAGATGATTGGAGATGCAGTAGTTATATCTATATTTATGTATTTGTTTATTGAAATGCTTCAGCAGGAAGGCACACTGAACAACAAGTTGCTTGTCTCCCAGTGCGACTGGGGGGGTATGGTTGGATGAAGACTTAGACATACAGTTTAACATTTATCATATCCAAGAAATTAAACATTTAATTACATTTGTAACAAGACGTACAGTTAAAAATTGTCATAAATCATTCAGTTGCATTTGTAACATAACATACAATTAAATATATCATAACTGTGGAATGTGCATTTAATTACAAGTGGCATATCTGAGGAACATAGTACAGAAATTTAATGTAGCCTTGGAGCCAACTCCTTGCAGGAATGGATCACGGTTAAGAGGCAGATTATTTAGCAATTATTGAATAAATGAGGTCCAGTGGGGGCACATCAAAGAGGGTAGAGGAGTAGACAGGGGAAACAAATTGGGGGAAGGAGAGGATAAAGATGGGGGAACATTACCTGAGAAAAGTGAGAAAAAAAATTATCAGTTATGAAGGGCAGGTTAACACAGTGCTATCACAATCTGGGAACACCTCAGACAGAACAAAAAGTACAAATTATTAGCTCAAGTGAACTAATTCCTTTGATTAAGTTCAGGGAGGTAGGAGAGAGGTGGGGTAAGGGATAGGGAAGGTAAGGATGAGTCATACCTGGAATTGGCCTCTTCAGAGTGCGGAGATAGCTGCCAGTGGCGGAATGAGGTGAGGACTTGAGTAAGGGGCAGGAGTAGGCAAGGACAAGTTGGGTGCATATAGTGGAAGGGATGGTAAAGGGAAGGAGGAGGAGGGAAGGGAGAAATTTTCCTAAGACTAGGCCTCATCAGGATGCTGAGAACCCTGGCGGAGAGCAGAGTCAAGCGAGGACGAGTTGGGTAGAGAAGATGAAGGGGGAGGAAAGCAAGAGTCAAAATGACAGAGGTGCTGGACCCCTTCAGGATGCTGAAAACCCTGCCAGGGAGCAGAACTATATATCTATATATATATATATATATATATATAATATAAACTATATACAATAAAGGGACAAAAAAATATCGGAAACTATAGCCCAGTAAGTCTAACTAGCATACTGGGAAAACTGGTAGAAGCTATTATTAAACAGGAACTTGAGACTGTGACTTTGTTCAGTGGGAGAAGTTTTCTGTGGTTTCCTACAAACTATCGATGGTGCCACAATACCTTTGTGAGATTGCATGGAAATGCAGAATGCGCTATTTTAGAACCCCTGCCTTGCTTACCTCTTTTTTGGTCCTTAAGTCGGCATCCATTGGAGAAAGTGTGGAGAACAATTAGCAGATGAGGCACACATTTTTTGATTATGTCCCCGTATACAACAATACTGGTCTGCGATTTCTCAAGTGATCAGTCAGATCTTTGATATCCCCTCTCCTTTACCCTCAGAACTGGTTTTGCTTCATATTTCCTGTGGGAAATTTCTAGTTCTGGGTAGATCATTGAAGCTGTTATTAATTTTATTGATTTGTGCTAAAAAGATCATAATCAGGTTGTGGCGTCAACCAGGTCACCCATCAGGAAGCCTTGATCGAAACCATTTATAGACATGGGTGGTGTACTTATAAGTATTTAAATATGCTCCCTGCTTTTGAACAGATTTGGGGACATTGACTACTATATAAGGCAGATGTCAATCCCATCTTTGTGCCCTAATGTGCTCCTGGGGTTCTTTTTTCAGTGTTTAAGGATAGTTTGTATTGAAGATAACATTTGGATTTCCCAAGTCTGCCTTCAACTCTTACCCTTAGCTGTTTGGTTTATGGTTGGGGTTACCACCTTTTAAAAAGGCCAAAGTGGAACATTTCTTACTGAAACATGATTTTTCGCAGGACAATATGTAGTCTCAACAAATGCAACAAACTTGTTTTCTCTAAATAAACAAAATTAAGACTAAGTGTTGTAGTTTTTTTAGCTGTTTTTAGTGTTTCTTATAATTTTAAGGTACTTTAGTTGAGGTATTATATTGTTTTGCAGCATTTAGAGGAAAGTCAGAAAATATTTTTTTCTGCTATAATATCAGGACATGTAGTATTTTTCATGTTTTTTTTGCAGGACACAGCTGCCCAAATCAGGACTGTCCTGCGAAAATAGGGACAGGTGGTAACCCCATTTATGGTTATTATCTAGCTGTACAATGGCCCTTTGACTTCAGTCTTCTCTGTTTGGTGGTTTATTGTAAGCAATCAGTTACAAATATTTTTGTATTGATATTTGATTTTTTTCCCTTACTTTCATATTCCTTCATAATGTTTTTTCGTAATCCCCCTTTCTCTCCCCATTGTGGGTCTACATTGTTTTTATTATATGCAATGGTTTATTGACTGTTTTTCTTGTATTGTTGTATTGGACTAAAAACTAATACAGTGGTTATAAAAAAAAAAAAAAGGACTGATAGATGGACCAATAAATTTGGGTGATGACATTAGCCAGCATGGCATCTCAAAAAACAAATCATGCCAAACAAATCTAATAAACTTTTTTGACCCAGTTAGTAGGGCACTTGACAATGGCTTAGCAACAGTCATGGTGTATGTGATCTGAGCAAAGCATTTGACAATGCTCCACACAAATTGCTCATTGATAAAATGCGAAAATATAATATACCTCACAACTTAACACTTTGGAAGCAAAACTGGTTAAACAACAGAAAATAAAAAGTCCGAATTAAGAGTACATCTTCAGATTGGGGTAGAGTCATCAGCGGAGTTATTCAGGCTTCTGTCCTGGGACCAGCACTCTTTAAATTCTATATTAGAGACTTGATAAATGGAACAACAGGATCGATAGCAAAATTTGCAGATGCAAAAATTGGGGTCATAGTAGACTCAACAGATGACTGCTACATCATACCAACACATGTGGACATTCTAGAAAGGTGGTCAGAGATTTGGGGCATGAAATTTAACCCAGATAAATGTACTATGATGCATTTTGGGAAAAAGAATCCAAAGCTTATATAAGTTTGTGGGCATTACATTAAGTAGTACACAAGAAAGAAACCTTGGTGTATTTGTTACCCATGACTTAAGGTGGACTGAACAATATAGCAGATAAAAAGGCTAGTCAGATCACAGGATGTATCAAAAGAAATATCAGAAGCAGGGAGGGGGGAGGTGCTGATGCACCTGTATAGAGCCCTGGTAAGACCCCATCTGGAATATGTTGTACAGGTCTGGTGCCCGTACTCTAAAGGAGAGAGATGTAAAATTGAGAAAGTGCAAAGGACGTTCAGTAAACTAGGTAAAAATGTAGGTCAGAGTAACTATGAAGCTAGATTAAGGGTCCTAAACTTATACACATTAGAAGAAGAAGGTACAGAGTAGATATGATCATGGCATATAGATATAGTGCTAGTAGAGATAAGAACATGGAAAACATATTACACCTGAGAACCAAAACAAATAATGTTAACAACAGACCACACAATCTTAACTATGAGGGAGGAGCTATTCAAATCAGACAAAAGGAAAAACTGGTTTACTGAAAGGATAATTGCTGGTTGGAACATATTATCTCATGACATTGTTACAGGTAACAAAGTGGACAGTTCTAAACTTAACTAGGCTAGGTACATGGATGTATATTATAAATCGAGACCAGATCTGTGAGAGCAGACAGATAATCAATAAGGCCATACAGCCTATCTTTGTCTGTAATGTATAACTATGTAAATACAGAACTCAAGAAATGTAAGCTGAATTGTGTCTAAATATTATGTTTTTCACAGTTCAGTTGCATGCTTGAGATACTCTTTAACTGTCTTCCATGGTGATGATGTCATTTGGGGAAATGCAGTGTAGTCCAATAGTTAGCATATAGACGTGGGATCTAGGGGACATCTTTGAATCCTAGGATAACCACTAGCCCTCAATCACTTTGTTTTCCTGTGCCTCATTTCTCCTAGCTGTAAAACTGGGCAGAATCGGTGTCACCCTGAAAATGAGACATTGCATGCCAGTTGAACGATCCTCAGTAAGAAAACTGTAAAATAAAAAAGGACTGTCACAGTGACTGACCTACTGTACTGTACCTCTGTTTTTTTACCCTGTTTTTATAAAGAAACGCAATAAAGTTCTTAGCACATGTTAAAATCTAATCACTTCCACAGTGAACCAGCATACACAAATAGCAGGGAGGCAGTGTAGCACAGTGGTTTAAGGCTCTGAGCTGCAAATCTGGAAACCTGAGTTTGAATCCCACAGCCCCCGCTTGCATACTGTGTGACCCTGAGCAAGTCACTTAACTTCCATATGCTCCCAGATCGCACCTGTAAACAAGCTTTCAGCTTAGTGTGCCACTCCTGGTTAAACAATTGGAAAAAACAAACAAACATCCTTCTACAGACTTGTATGATATTTTTAACATGGCAGTGCTGTGTCAACAAAAAAGGATTGATATGCATGCACAGCTCATTTCAGTAATGAATCTTATTTGCAGAAGGCACGCTAATATGATTAAAAGTAGCAGGATGGCATCATGTTGCCTCATAGTTCTTGCTTGATTTGAACATAGGAATACATGAAATGCTAGATGAAAAACAAGAAACTACAGTCCACTGTGTTTATCTCCTGTCATCCAAGCAGTGCAACATTCTGTATCTATCCCCTCCAAGTGTAGCTGTGCCACTGACTGAGGGAGGTGCTAGTTGAAGGTCCATCGACCTAAGTATACACACAACAAAAAAGCTGAACTGCGCACTGGAACAGAATGAAGGTAGTGATATAGTGAAGCACTGAAATTCCAGGATATCTTCCTTCAAGAAAACAATTTATTCGATATGAATTCCAAAAGTAACACTAACCTTCTTATAGTTAATTTGACAGTAGTCTGTCTGACCTCTCTCGGTTACCCCAGCACTTCGCCTGTCGAGCTTCCTCAGGGGATGCTATTTTGAGTGAAAGGCTTCATTTTATACTTGAATTAGAGGCGAGGTTTTATGACATCATAATTCTTCGACAACATATTATGTCATACAAATTTTGAAATTAATAAGAAATAAAATATACGAAATAGAAATAGTTACATTGCCTGCCTGCCAGGGCCTTGTTAGTCGATCATTGGCCCTTATCGATCTCCAAGTCACCATCACAATATATTAAAACATAAGGAAAAATCAGTCTTGTTCATTTCAAGTGATGTTGAGCAAGGGGAGAGTGTGGGGGGGGTATGTAGTTAAATCAGGATATGGAAGGGATCAGCTGGCCACCTTTTCGGGGTCAAAATACGATCCCTTACCACTTTAAAAAGGCTGAACATGATGTATTAAAAAAATTGCACAGAGGGACTATCACGGACTTAAAGTACCATATACCGAAAGTGGTACCTTAGTGCCCCAGAGGATGCTCCCCTCCTCTGGGAAGGGAGGTCCATGAGCTCCTCTGCTTTACTGCCACCTCAGTGACCACAGGTGGGAGTGCAAACGGGGCTGCGATGGGTGGGTAAGGTGCTCCCAACTGGGACGTCTGCATGCTTGTGTGCAAATATCCACCCAATCCTAGCTTGCGAGTTACCAGGTGGAGGGGAACAAAACAAGGGGGGAATAAAATCCGCTGACTGCAGCAGCATGATGCCACCTCTGTCCTCACAGGCCCTGCACCTCCAGGGCTTGAGGAACCTGGGAGTCTCTGCCACAGTGGGGTAATCTGTGGGGCACTTCAAGATCGGAGGTACATCCCAGGGACAGTGGGTGACAGGCTGTGGGAGAGAGGCTGGCTGATGAAAGCAGATCTGGTGCAAGAAAGCATACTAAACTGAAAAAAAAATTACAAATTCCTAGCCCCTGTGATTCCAGATTTAGTTTTGAAGAACTCATCTTCAGAAAGGGTGAACATTGGTACCATTAGGCCTACAAACAAAATTTTTTTTTATTGAAAATGTGGAGCCAGGGGGTCATCAAAAGATACTGGTGGTGTTCCATAAAGGAGGACTGCCCTTTTTCTACTTTAACATGACCCCTCAGGTCCTTTCCTTCTTCACTGCAACGAGAGAAGTTGTACACAGTGTGTTGGTCCTATATCTACCCCCTCCCCCTCATTTGGCAACACTAAATATGAGACTCCCAGGTGTCTGACAAATTGTCCAGCTTGTTTATTTATTTATTTATGTAACCCCTAGATGGCGCTATCCCAGGGGCTACTACCCCTGCCTGATTTGCCACTAACAGGTTGAGGGGCCTGGATCCAATGGCGGGTGCCTCCACCCAGAGGTCAGGGTTTGCAATAGTTAAACTAACTTGGTCACAGCCCTCTGGGACACTGCAACCCCTTTCTTCCACTAGTGGCCCACACAATATATCAGGAATTACCTTCACAGTATACACTTACCCCCAGGTCTGGTTCCGCACTGGGACCTCCTGTGAAATGAGATACAGTGCAACAATCACAGTACAGTACTTTAACATAGACAAATACCTCAGGCAGTATAACTTTGCTGAAACAAGCAGCTCTGATTTATTTAGGGGATATAACAAGGACAGGGGAAATCAGGTTAATTAGCTTATCACTCTAATAATCTACCTATGGCTCTGTGCACAGGCCTATCCCTATCAGTTACTGTCCCTGGGTACCCAAGCCCTAGTGGCTAGTCACAAACCGTGGCAGCTGGTAGGGGCCCTTTCACACAGAGAAAGGAGAATTAAACAGTCAGCAGTACAGTAATTCCATTTGGATTTAATGTGGCAATTCAACAGGAGCAACCTGAATTAGTACTCCGACCTCCAAATAAGATAGGGTCCTTCAATGTCCAGCAGGGCTCACTTGAGTACACAAACCTCTTCACACATCCATATAAAAGAAAGCACTATACCAGGCAGGCTGCATCTGTATCCCGATCGCAATTACTGCACAATACCGGAGAACACACAGCAGATTCAGTTCCTGACAGACCGAGTATAATTTTCAGCAATTCCTCCAGTCTTCTACAGGTGAGCCTGGTTTCTACTCTTCAGAGATCCTTTGATTCTTTTCACAGGGCCAGATTCAGTCCTAACAAGCTGCAGACCGAACTCTGGGCCTTACACATGTTTTTGACTAAAACTGCACACTGAAAAAGCACAGGGCTCCTTCCTTCTTCACTGCCAAAGCTCAACTGAAACTCCAACCGACAAAAACCGGGCACTTCCTTTGAGTTCCTCCCAGTTCTTGACTGGATTGGCTGTCCTCACAATAGACTGCTGCTGTTGGTCCAAGAGGCACTAAGTCTAAACTACATCTCCCAGAGTCACTGCCCATACAATCCTCTTGTGGCTGGCTCAGATTATGAGTCCAAGTTCTGATTCGTCCAAGGCACCATTTTAGAGCTAGCTTACCCACACTGATTGGTCCAGTTCAGCAGTTCAAAACTAGAATGGGAAACTAGCAGACACAGTTCTGACTGCAAAGAAAGCAGTTAGACAAACTGTAATTTCATTATTACTCTAAATAATTTCTGGCAAACAGTTACATCTTTCAGATAGGTTCCCTTTGCACTCTAGTGACTGCAAAATGAAGTGAATTGGCAGCAGCTTGAGTGGTACTCAATCAAAGAAACACACAGTCCCCCATACAAACTAATTATGTCTGCAAGCAGACAGCTCTTAAAGAGACAGTACCAGAGGTTCTATAAACACTCACTGATAAATGGCTTAAATGCCAAACACCATTCAGGCTTGGAGCATTCAAGCAAGCTCCTGGAAGTCTTTTGGGAACCCCCATTTGCAGTGGGGTTACATTTAGATTTGTTGACCGGGTAGGTGTGTTAGGCAAAAATCCTGCCTATTTTCAAGCATGACCCAAGAGAGTACACTACACAGTTGACAAAACAGGACAGTGATGAAGTACACATAATGCAGTACAATTCAGCATATAATGCAAACAATTGATATCCATGCAGGGATGGTCAGGAGAAAAAAACAAAACAAAAACTTACATATAGTAGTAGCCATCCTCGCAGGAAATAACGGGAGCAGGTAAGAACATTAGGCGGAAAACATTCAATAATTCAGAGAACAAGAAAACTAGGTTGGGAGATATAAAGAGAGGAGGCGGAGAGGACTAGTTACAGTCACAGGAATCAAGAGCTTGTAGATGGGAAAAAAGTGCAGTTTTGAAGGAGGAGTGAGATTGGGAGGCTTTCAGACAGGGAGGTAGAGAGTTCTAGAATTTTGGGGCAAAGTGAGTGAAGGTTTGTTCTCCCATTTTTGTAGAGCAGTGTGGGATGGAGAGCAGGGTGGATTTTGATGATCTCAATAGGTGGGAGTGAGGCACCGGGGTGCGTATAGCCACAGTGCTTTCAGGGCAGGAGTCTTGTCATGGAGTCCGTGAAGCAACCCAGTGAGTATGAGCGCAGGGCAGAGGGGGACAGCCATTGAAGGGAGGCATACAGGAGACAGTGGTGAGTGAGTTGGGGGGCCGATAGGGCACATCTGCATATATTGTTGTAGGTAGTGTCCCATTTTTGAAGAATTACAGCGTTAGAATGGGAAAGAATAGAGAGGGTGTACTGTAGCCTAGGGAGCAAGGCACCTCTAGCCACCGAGATCCTGTCCGCAGGAGTAAGGGAGTGACGCACTTGGTAAGTGGCACCAATCTTTATGTTTACAGATTTGCATATCTCGTTTATATGAGATGAAAAGTCAAGAGCGGGATACAGTGTCACACCCAAGTATTTAAAGGAGTCAGTGGACTGGACAGTAGAGTCATCACAGCTGCGCACACAAAGCTTGAGAGTTACAGTATGGACTTTTCTGGTAGACCCAAAGAGCATAGCCTGGGTCTTTTGTAGATTAAGGATTAGGGCGTTATTTAGGAGCCAGGTTTAAATCTTTTGAAATGTGGACGACAGGTCCGTATTGATGTCATCTACTGACCGAGCAGCTGAGTAGAGCACCAGGTTGTCCGCGTACATGATGGAGTGGCAGTGTGTAAAGGCAGTGGGACAATCATTAACAAAAATTAAAAAGAGCAAGGGTCCTAGAATGGATCCTTGTGGGATGCCACAGGAGATGGGAGCCGGAGATGATAGTTCTTTGTTGAAGAAGAAGGATTGGGACCAGTTTGAGAAGTAACTGCTGATCCAGGATATGGTGGAACCAGAGGCACCAAGAGAATGCAGTTTGTACATGAGTAGAGGGTGATTAACCAGATCAAATGCTTCAGTGAGGTCTATAAACACTGCACCGGTAAATAGTCCTTTGTCCATATTGGACTTAACGTCACTAGTGAGTTGGGTTAAAGCCGTAGTGGTACTGTGACCAGGCCTAAAGCCGTGTTGAACTGGAGACTGGAGATCGAATTTTAGTCGGTGGGCAGAGATCTGATGGTGATGAGGTTTTTCCAGTGTCTTGCTGAGTGTTGATAGAAGAGCAGTTAGGTGATAATTAGAAAGAATTTTAGGGTCACCCTTCTTGAAGACAGGTATTACCCTGGCAGATTTCCAGGCCAAAGGCACCATTGCAGTGCTGAGGGATAGATTAAAAAACAGAGTAACAAGAGTGGCTAGGAGTGAGGCACCAAGTTGGAGGATCTTGGGTTCAATACCGTCTAGTCCTGCAATGCCGTGGACAGGTATAGACCACAGCAACCTAAGAACGTCCAGGCGAGAGATGGGAGAAAGCTCAAGTGCAGGAGGGGTATATGTAGGAGAAGAGGAAGGGCAGAGGGACCCACAGGAGGGGGCCTGGGAGTAATTAGGAACATCAGTGAAAAGCAAATTGAAAGCATTAGCAATGGTCCTGGAGTTGTTGCAGAAGGAGTCATTTAACAACATGTCCTTTGGAATCAATGGCTTAGTGTTACCCAATATTTCATTAATCTGATTCCAGTATTTCCTGGGGCAGCAACCGATGAATGAAGGAGTCCACGGTAGTAGTTGCTCTTTGCAGCCCGGATTGACTGCTTGCAGGTATTACGCAAGGCCAGGTACGGAACAAGGTCAGCTGGATCAGAGGAGGACTTCCATTTCGACCATAGCTTATCACACTGCTTGAGCAGTTGCAGGAGAGGATGTTTCAGCCACTTGGTCACCTTCCCTCTGACCCTGCATAGAGAGTATGGTATGTGCTTATGCTGTAAGGCAGATAAGGTCGTATTTAAATAGTCAGTGCAAGGTTGATGTCGTCAGTGGTAAATAGTGGAGACCAGTCGGTATGTTTTAGATCCCATAAGAACTCAGCCGTGTCAAGTAGGGCAAAGTTTGCAAACGATAGAACCTTGTGTGGATGAGAGGAAGGGGTGGCGTCTAACACACAGAAGACTGGGCCGTGGTCACTTATTGAGTCAGGTAGAACACTGGCAGGGGAATAGCAATCCTTCCTGTTTGTGAGAATCCAGTCAATCATAGTGCAGCTAGGGCCATTTGGTGATATCCAAGTGGGGGAAGAGATAAGTTGGAAGAGGTTGGCCTTGCTGATGGTAGAGACAAGGTTGGGAGAGTTTGGACCAAGCCAGTTAAAATCACCCAGACAGATTACCTCATGATTTTTGGTCAAGACAGGGATTAGACCTATGATTTCCTCAAGGCCAGGCTTGCTGTTACGTGGGGGTATATAAGTTCCAAATATGTGCAGTTTCTTGGCACCTCCGAGAAGTAATAGTGCGTGTAAGGCCTCGCAGTTGTTGAGAGGAGGAGTAGGATGGAGAGCAACGTCCAGGTGAGTCTTGTAATACAGTGCTAGACCACCCCCTCTTTTGGTGGAGGGACAGTCTGCTTGGTGCATGAAATAGCCTGGTAATGCACAGTTTTGATCGGGTATGGAAAGTTTCAGCCAGGTTTCCGATAGCACAAGAATATCCGGATTATTAACCTGGACCCATGCCTCCAGCTCAGAGAGATTGGTCATGAGGCTATGGATGTTAATGTGGACAAAGGTCAAGCCAGAAGCCTGAGGTAAAAGATGGGTAGCACTAGGATGAGTTTGGAGAAGACTGACTTGAGGACCCGGGTTGGATTTAATGTCACCGGCTAAAGTAAGGGATGGTGTGGTAATCCAGAGCATAAGTGCAGTAGCACAGAGACTGTTGCTGAAGTGTAGCAGTGTGTCATAGTTACCTTAGGAGTTTAAGCCTAAGGTGCCCAAAGGGAGTAGGCATGGGGGCCTGCACAGCCAGCAAGTTAGAGTAAACGAAGTCCTTGTGAGACACCCCTGACAAGGGGGTGGGGGTACATGAGAGGAGGGATAGATAGCTGAGGGCGAGTAAGATGGTAAGCAGGGATACCGAGCAAAACAGAGCATCCCTGGTCATCATGTTATATGGGATGGATGACGTCACCTAGTTTGAAGTGGGACTATGCAATAATGGGGAGAAGACAGAGGTAGGGAAGGGTGCCAATGCAATGGTGACTAGGACTGTGTTAAGAATAATGGGAGGAGGGTTAGGACTGGGCTGGATAAAAAGAATAGGTAGAAGGAACGAAAGAGGGTAAAGAGGAATGCTTGGACAGAAACTCTGGTTGAGAAAGGTAATCAGTGATTTACAGTGCAGAATGCTGGTGATAGTTGATAGAACAACTGTCTGCAACTGGATCTGCAGCAGGAATACAGACATGGAGACTTGTAAGACAACGAAGGGAAATGGACCCACCTTGTTGCTCAGAGGAATCTTGAGTACAGTTTGCTCAGGGAATGAGCCGCTCCGAGTCATAAATGAGTATAATTTACAATAGCACTGAGTAGCAGTTTAAATTAATATAAGCTATGGCGGTGGATACACTTAAAACAGCAACATTAACTGAAATAAGCCCTAAAGTACGTTACTCCCAACAGAAACAAGCTAGAACACGGGTAGAGGGGTGTTCGAAAAAGGCGCCAAATTTGAAATCCAGGCAGCAGCCTGGCATGTTACTCTCAGCAGTTGTCTGTACCTGGAATCACAATAGGAGGGCCCCAGCAGCTCCATGGGAGGATAGCCCATAAGAGTTTTGGAGTGCTGTGGGGAGAAATAAATAGGAGGTGGGTGGGGGAAGGTAAATTAAAACAGCTGTTGGAATCAGGGGTGGGACAGAGGAGGAGAAATCAAATTACAGGCAGTGGACAGAGTGGGATGAGAGGAGGTTAGAGAAGCAAGTTCATTCAGCAGTAGCAGAGAAAATAAAAGGATCACTAAGCAGTTAAATTATCTAATCTTCGTCAGCTAGCATTAATTTTGCAAGTGTAACATGCTCAGTAGATTCAGTAACTAATAAAAACAATCGCCCGGCTCGTCATTGGGAGCAGGATGGATTTCCGGCTGCGGTGACCCGGTCGGGAACGGGTCTGCTGGAGAGCCGGTTGGGTGGAGTAGGTCTCGAAAGGCCCCACGACTGCTCACCTACTCCAGGGGTGGGAGGCAATCAGGACCACTGCATGGTACTTGGCGGAGGCCGGGGTCCAGCCGCAGCGAGCCTGGACGCTGGGGAGGCGTGGTGAATGTCGGCGACGCTTGATGTTCGTGGCACACCACGCCCCCAGAGGAAAAAAGCCCAGCCTCCGGGTTCGCCGGATGATGGCTGCCCGCTCTCGCTGACCCGAGGGGTCCTGTGCCCTGCAATCCCACCTCAGCAGCGCCCAGGGACTGATGCCTAGTACGCTGGGGCCCCACCCCCGGTGTCTTTCCCCTCGGAGGAGGGGGACCCACTCGGCAAAGGGATATGCCGGGCCACCCCTGGGTCAGCTGCGATGTGAGGTGAGGGGAGGGGGGACAGGACGAGGGGGTCACGAGTGGCAATGTGCAGCCGGAAGGAGTGGCAAAACCCGGAGGCACGACCGTAGGGGAAAAAAAAAACAAACAAAAAAAAACCAATGCTCCTAAACTCCCATTTCACCAGTTACCAAATACAGTGATACACAGAATGAAAACACAGCACCGTGTTTTAAGCACCCACTTCTCATAATACAGTGGTCACAGGATAAAGCTTGTATAATGTAGGGCAAGGTAAATTTTCTTTGGGTAAGCTCCAATTAGAATCAGGAGCAGCATGGACCAGGTGAGTGGCTGTAACAGATCTTATTCTTTTAAAATAAATTCAATTGTTGCTCAGAGGAATCTCGAGTACAGTTTGCTCGGGGAGTGAGCCACTCTGGGTCGTAAATGAGTATAATTTACTGTAGCACCGATTAGCAGTTTAAATTAATTAGCTACGGCGGTCGATGCGCTTAAAACAGAATGCAGGTAGAGGGGCATTGGAAAAGGTGCCAAATCTGAAATCCAGGCAGTAGCCTGGCGTTACTCTCGGCAGTTGTCCGTACCCGGAATCACAATAGGAGGGCCCCAGCAGCTCCATGGGTGGATAGCCCTAAGAGTTTTGGAGTGCTGGAATCACAACAGGAGGGCCCCAGCAGCTCCGTGGGCGGATAGCCCCATGTCCTCCTGAAGTTTGTCTACATCATCAAGGGTGTCCATCACCCTTACCAACATAGTGACATCAATAAAATTAATCAGCTTGCTGGAGACCCCATCCTACAGATTGTTTATGAAAATGTTAAACATCAGTGGCCCAAGCACCAGTCCCTGAATGATGCCACTGATTACCCCTCTTTAATCTGAATAGTGCCTGTTAACCACACCCCCTCTGCATCCTGCTTCCAAACAGTCAACTTGTGTACGCCTCATGTATACTGCATGAGTATACTTTCCCCTGAAGCTTGTCATATGCCATAGAGTCTACGGTCTTTCTGAAGTCCGCACTGACTATGTCTATAGTCCTACCTCAGTCCACCTCCTTGGTCATCCTCTCAAAGAAGTTGATCAGGTTGGTATGGCATGATCTGCTCCTTACAAAGCCATGGTGAGAGGGGATAAGGACCTTGGCGTTTACAGAGTGCTTCATTATTCAGTCCTTCATAATTGCTTCAAAATCATTTCCCAGCACTGATGTCGGGCTGACAGACCGTAAGATTTCTGGGTATGACCTTGACCCCTTTTTGAAGATGAGGACCACATTGGACACTTTCCAGTCTGGCACCATACCTATTCAGGCAGACTTATGGGAAGACTACTGCAGGTGCCCCCCCTCCCCCATTTTTTTCTTTATCTCCATTATAACCCTGATGTGTACTGTATCCTGCCTACCCCTTGGAACTTACCTGACTTGATATTCATTAGGTAGAGCTACCAGGGTTGGTGTGATTTAAGCAGGCTGCACCATGGGCCGTATCAGTAAGCACCCTCCCTTCCCATGGGCCATTTATTGAACACCAAACTCAGGTTAATTTAACATCTGTCATTGCTCCTGACTCTCTCACATGTTCCTCCCCTTCTGTTGCTTTCAGACAGCCATTCCCTCTCCTCCTTCTATTTATATACTGGAAGAAGCATTTGGTGGTGTCCACAGCTCTTACTGATGTCCTGACTTACAGCTCCTCCTTATCTTTCTTGATTCTAGCTTTGAAGTCTCTCAGTGCTATTCTGTACTTCTGTCTGGCCCTGAGCCAGCACATCTTTTTCCAGCAGTCACAGACCTATTTTGTTTAGGATCAGTTGACTTAGGGCCCTGCTTCACTGGGGGCGAGGGGGCACTTCTTGGCCTTTTATCCTTGTTGCTTACAGGGATGCTGTCCACTATGGCTTCTTCTATCACCTTCTTCAATGAACACTATATGTGCTGTGCATTACCACCCTCACACAGGTGCTCCAGGCCCCTGGACACCAGGTCCTTCATCTTCACCAAGTACACCTTTGTAAAGTTATGGGTCCTGGTGGCTGAGGCCTGACTAATTTTCCCTTTTACCAGGTTACATGATTGTGGCTACTGTCGCCTGACTCACCCATCACATCCTTGATGATTACACCAGAGATGATCCCATCCTCACTGCTGAGAACAAGGTCAAGGAGGACCTCAAATCTAGTCCAATTTGGCACATGCTACTTTATGAAGATCCCTGAAGGTGGGCAGAAACTCAGTCTCAGTCCAGCTGTGAGACTTCTTAAGATGCCAGTCTCTGTCCAAACGATTATTACCCCAGCATCACCACTACTACTAATTTTAGCTACTGTTTAAGTCCATCGAGCGCACAAGTGCAAACGAACTTGTTGATATGAGAGTTGCTAAGCAGGGGTGTGAGGGGTACCAGCCCAATGACCAGTGGTGCTGCAGGGGCCAGTCTGTGGCCGGCAAACCAGCAGGCAGTGTTCTGATGACACTGGTTTGCTGAGGGGGCTGGTTTCAGCAAACATTTCTAAGGACAGAGTCAACGCTGCACGTGGCTCTGTCCTTTGAAATGCAAGCTTTTCATCTGCAGCTTAGTGTGTTTTTCCTGGTTAAACAATTTCCTCATTCCCTGCAGCTCAGTGTGTCTTTCCTGGTTAAACAATTTACCCTTTCTGACATCGGGATGTCCACTCCTGATATTGGATGCACACCCCCCCACACCAGTCTATATTGTCAGCCGACAACAGGGTGCCCAATCCCCGTGTCAGCAATGGCATGCCCCACCACCCACAGACACACATATCTGTTGTAGCACACTGGGAGCCCACCCAGTGTGTCTAAATGTTTTAAACAAAAATCCCTGTAAAATAGAAAAACATCCACCCAAAGTCTTTTTTAATTATTTTACCTGTAAAAGAAAACCTTCAACATTATCTCTCATTCCTTCCCCACCCAACCATACCTCTGTACCCACCTCCCCATACCCCTAACCCATACCTACTCCTCCGGAGGATGGAGAGCCAAGCATCATCACTGGCCCAAGATACGTCTGCACTCTTCAAAGCTGAATTAGGAACTGAGGAATCAGGAAAGCCTGTATAATGGGACTCAATGGGGGGGTTTCAACTTAGATTGATATCTCAGCCATTTCTAGGAATTTTGGCCCCAGATTTTGAACATGGGGTTCTTGGGACCCCACCTCGTGAACATGTCCGTGTCATTTCGTTTCGGCATTGACAAATGCTTGTGTTATTTTCCCTGTCTAGCTGGATGTCCTGCTCGGCTGAGCTATTTATAGGTCTGTTGAGGAGCCAGTCAGAAATGCTAAGCTCACTTGTTTACTTGCCCCAAAATGCTGGTGGATGATTGAAATGCTTTTCTGAGGGATATACCTCTTGCAAAATGTAAAGAATATACAGTATATTTTATTTGAATATATGGTGAGTGAGTCATATTTCCAGTGTCCTTCCTGCATTGTACTGTTCAGCGTACAGTTATATAAACTACTACTTATGCTGTTCCAGGTTGGTGAAGACTGTGCGGGACCCAGTTCTTGTTACCTGTAGCACAATTCAAGGGGCGCTTGATAGTCCCATTTTCTCCTAGCTCAACTGAGATGGACTATGTCTAAAACTGTGGGAGAATTCAAGAATGCATGGGACAGACATAAGGCAATTCTTGTGGGGGTAGGAAGAAATAGGCTGTTGGTTAACTAGGATCTGTGGCCTATCCTGTAGGTAGGGAAATGGGCAGACTGGATGGGCCAGGCGGTCCTTATCTACCGTCAAAGTCTATGTTTCTGTGTTTCCCTTGCAAACAGAGACACCCTACCCCCTTTCCTGTCAAGCCTATCCCTTTGAAATAGGCTGCACTTCCCTTTTCTGGTGGCCCAGTCATTTTCTTTCCCCTAAGCAGGTCTCTGTAAGTGCCTCTGCATTCTGTCCTAAAAAGGCATAAGTGCCTTGAGTGTGCACATTTTTTTCTGGATAAGGTGCACTCCTCATACTGGCTTGAATGCAAGTTAAAATAGTTGTCTGCTGTATCTATGCTTCTTCACCCCCAAGGGTTCTTCACTTCTAGCACACCCTTGCTCTGCTGTCCTTTCCTTCTGCCTGCACCAGACCCGTAGCCAAGCATCCACTGCAGCTCCTCTCTAGCCCTTAGGGCCAGGAGTTTCTCAGAAAAAGATCACCCTGGATACCCTTCATTTCAAGTATATATCCATACTGTAATTCCATGAATGAATCGTCATGTACTTTGATTCTTGACATTTGTTGCATAAGTTTACAACTCTCTGGGTGAAAAACATTAAACCTGTTCCAATACTACAGTAATAAATATGAAATATATGAGAGGGAGGGAGGGAAGGAAGGAAGAAAGAAAGGAAAGAAGGAGTTAGAAAGTTGTGATATATTTTTATTACACAGTGAATAAAATCCTCAATGAGCAATTTAAACTGTCGGTTTTTGATGCTCTTCCAGATTTTCCCACCTATTGTTTGTTGGATCTAATTATGAAAAAAGAATACAGAGGTACTTTGTCCCCTCATTTATCCTCAAACCTAAACTTATCACTGTGTTTACAGTGTCTGTCAGGTTCCTGGTGAACCACATTGTTGGGCTGATAACCCTGTCCCATCTTGATATGAAGCACAAGGGTAAATGCAGGGTCTCCTGTGCTACGAAGAATGGGTGAGCAACAAGTGAACAAACAAAGACCCCAACCAGGAAGCTTTAATCAGTGCTTCCAATTAGACGATCCATGATTGATAGAACGTTTCAGAGGGCTTTCCTTTGAGATAAAAATGCTAATATTACTCTGCTTTCAAGAAACATGTCAGCCAGCTAAAAGCTTTGATTCTGATTTGACAGAGTGCTGCATGGTAAGATTAGAAAACAGAAGTTATTTTCACTGGTGTAATTAGTGGAAACTACTAGGTATATTTAAAACTGCATTGTGGTGTTTGAGGCTCCTTTTAAAAGAGGTCTAAGAGCATACCTTGCAGTTGCTCTGCATTTTGCATGGCACTATTTATTATACACTGAAATTTACAGTTACTCCACCAAGATTTACTGATGTTCCTTATAATGTTAGAGCCACTTCTGGACACATAAACTATTAGTAAATTACATTAACTTGACAGAAATATTCCATAACACTAAACATATGGGGCCCACTAATCTTAAGCTTACTTTTCTAAAATGAGAAATGGCTATACAGTCTGGCCATTTACTCTGCATTTTGAAGTCCAGTGCTATGTATTTTAATGTTGAGAGGCTGAGGGGTATGCCTAAAAGAGTAAACACACTGTTTACATATATCATTTTATATGAAATTGGTGACTGGGAGAGGTGCTCAGAGTGGAGGCTTATTTCCATATGTGATCCAGCAGTAGGAAGCCATATAGAGGGTGCAAGTACAGGAAAAACCTTGTAAGGCAATCAAGCAACTTAAAGTGCAAGCATAATAAACAGGGAAAACATTAAGTGGCAGTTACAAGCAATCAGCAGTAGTGGGATAAATACAGTGGGTACCATGCAAACAGTTGAAATAAGTAGGCAACAATTGGCATACATTAAGTACGAAAAGTAGAATACATTCAAATATATGGACATGAGAGGGCAGCTAATCGGTACAAAGCATAAACCTAGAAAGATTAAGGAAAGTGGCAGGATGGAATGAAGTGAGATATGAGAAGTTCCTTGATAGAATGGTACGAAGGGACAAGGCAGAGGCAAGCTAAGGCAACATGAAATAGTGGATGGACAGGGTGGAATAAACGCAGATGTTTGTGTTGGTTAGTGCAAATAGAGCTAGAGCGTGTGCCCTCAAACTGAGTTGGGGGGTAGAATTAGGGGAAACAATAGAAAGCATTACTTCACACAGAAGATAGTTACTATGTGGAATAACTTACCTGGTGAGGTTGTGGAACCTGCACTGTTCAGGATTTCAAAACAAGATGAGAGATTACTGAGGGAGAATGGCATTGAAGGTTGTTACATAGCATGAGTAGGGTAACATTCTAGTTAATAAGCTTGGATATGTGCCCATACTCATAACTGAGTCTAGTCACTGCCATGCACCAGGATGGGTGGTCAAGATGGACCCTTACATCCTTTTCATCATCACAATACTATGTTTTGAAAGGGGACAGTATATGCTAATCCTGTGGTACTATCATGAAATGAGTTGGCTGGAGCATAGCAGAAAAACTGACTTTCCCACTTTTTCTTCTGCAAGATGGAGAATAGGAGTATGTCTGTGTTAGTTTCTGAATGATAACAGCATTTGCATATTCACAAGCATTTTATAATCAATAATCTACCACAAAAAACTACTGCAAATTACCCCCCTTCCTGTACCCCTTGCTTTAAACAACTATTCCAGTGGCTTTTCATAATATGCAGTATAGCCATGTAAGTATTTTGTTATATTTATTTTGCTTTGAGGCCAGCCTGTTAAATGACGTACTGTATGTAAACTGCCGTTACCTGTCAAGGACAAATAGGAGGAGGAGGAGACCTTCCAAAGGCTGAATGAGTGCTTCTTGCTCTCTGTCTACAATACCCCACCATAAGCCAAGTTACACTCTTGTTTAGCCTATCACTCTGTTCTGGAATTCTACAAATCCTTTCTTATTCATTATAAAGGTACGTCATCTAGATGTTGTATATGAAAATCTGTTTTTTTTTCTGTCCCCCTACACTGTAATGGTGGCAGTGTGAGATAGTCCGGTATAGGGAGGCATGTCATTTTAGACAGCACAAGGAAAAATAAAGAAATGTGTTGTTACTGTCTACGTTATTTCAACTACTGGGTTTGTCTATAGCTTCTGTGCAGTAATTAGTGTTCCAATGCACATTTACATTGACTACATTTTGCTACAGATTGTATTTGTCTCCCTGTACCTCTCCCTGGGTCGAACCTGGAAACGAGCCGTGGCTCAATGTACCTTTCCTGGTTATTAGTTTTCTTTTTTTTTTTTTTTGATATTTCTAGTTTTCCCCGCCTGCTGTCCCACTGGAGCCGCACATCAAGCCTGTCCCTGCCAGTGCCTTACCTGTCAGTCTCTGGTCCCTCCATCCGGCCTCGGATACCCCCAGGGCGGGGTCAGGGTGAGACAGATCCCTGAATCTTGCTAGTCTCGTCAGGGTCCGAGGCTGCAGGCATGCACCGGCACATTGGGACCCGACTCGGCGCTCCATCGTCCCAGCTCCAGTGGGGGTTTTTCCACATTTCTGTGGGATGTTGCAGCCCCAATGTCAAGGTGCAAGTGGCGACGCCGGCAACATCCCTCCCCGCTCCTTTCCTCGAAAGAGTAGCCCCTCAGGCTGATTGGTCGCTGGCCTACACCCTCGACCAATCAAGCCCCAGAGACACCAGCTTGCTGTCGTGCCCCCAGCCTCTGCCAGGGGTCGTTGCGTGCTGGGTTGAAATACCCTTCCTCCCCTGGAGAAGGCGAGCTGTCATCGGATGCTCCAGCCTATCTCCCCCCCGGCCAACCCCCAGCAGCCCGAGCTCGCTCCTGAACCCGGGTCACCGGTTTGGTGCAAGGTGTGGCATCCAGCGTCTCAACCCGCAGCGCCACTGGGCTGGCTGGTTATCAGTTTTCAATAGATAAATGGCTACAGCAGGCCATGTTGTGTAGCTCCTTATTTCACAGCGGCAGTGTATCACAGAAGGCTGACTTCAGTGTTTATCAGGCAGCTTATGGAGCCTCATGCCTGCAGCAGAAGGGCTAAAGCCCTTACTGATCATCCTGCTAAAGAGATGTCGGGGTGGGAGTGGAGAAGGCAGTCCAGGGGAAAAGGGCTTAAATCAAATTGGTCAGCAAGCAAGCAAAGCAGCTCTATTGGTTGATTATTTGGATGCTTGGTGACTGCACTGAGTTGAGCTACATGATTTTAAACTTTATTTATGTAAGGAATCTTTCCAACAAGGCACCTGAAAATATGTAGAATTATCTAGGGGGAGCTGTGTATAATATGGTATCGCTACACACTCGAGGTTTGTGATGACCTCAGAAACAATGAGAACCAAGCTTAAGTGGTTTTCAGTGTCATCAGACACCTCGAATGTGTAACAAAAAAACCCCAAACAAAAATTAACTGACACATCACCCTCCGTTGCATTTTATATCATAACTGTTTTTTCGGCGTTTGAAAATAAAGTGGTACAAAGCCAAATACAATTTCTGAAAACTGGCTAGAAACACATCTCACAAGTTATTATATAAAGAATAATGGATGGGTAGGTGGTTGTAATGGGGCTTACCCCACCCCCCCGGGGTGTGGGATGCCAAATTTATTAAGGCATCCCACACCGTAGGTGTATGTAAAATCTGAGTTTTGACAACCTACCCATCCTTTATATTATATAATTGCTGGGAATCATTTTTTCGCAACAGCAATAATATTAAAAAAAGGGATATCTCTTCAGAGTCGAGCTGCAGACCATTCGTGTTTCAAAGTGGTCCGTAGTGGCTCCTGAACAAAAGGGTTGTTTACTTTTTTAGTTTTATTTCACACCCAAAATAAACAGTTTTTATGGCCAGTGATATTTCTGTTAAGAAAAAAAAAAAAAAAAGAATTTAATACTGACTCCTAGTGTTGGCGAACAGTACAGCACTGAGGAGCAGGGACACCACAGAGAGAGAAGATCATGAGCTAGCGATATGCAAGAAACTAAAGAGCAGTGCGTTTCGCCATTATAACCAGCTGGTTATAATGGTGAAATTACAACCCGGTTTTCCTATGGGAAAAAAATGAGACCAAGTAATTATAAAAAACTGAAACATAAAAAACATAATAATTGATAACATAATGTTGGTATACAGTTCTGACATAAAACGAACATACAAAAATGCCAGCAGATAAAGGCCTCGCGGTCTATCACGTCTGCTCGGTTGTGCAGCTCACAGTTCAGACAAATGCTGCTGCGCCCTCACCCCCAGCCTTCTATCCATATTGTTTCCCCAATTTGTTCCTCACTCTGGTCAACTCCCTCCTATCTTATATTCTGCCTTTGATAGGATAACAGTACTGAGTTGCTTATATATGCTACACTACTACTGCTTACAGTAGCTAATTGGAAGCTAATTTTGGGCCTGTGCAGACTATATGAACGCTTTAGTGAACGTGAGTGTTTTCAACTTCTTTTGAAAGCTATCGCAGAGGGAGCGACTGTAGCCTTAATTCTGCTGACAGGGAGCTCCAGCCTGGATGTCTCACAACCATGAAGGCATGAGCCTCTGCAGAATACTGTGTACAGATTGTGTGCGCTGGGACATATAATCCCTTTCCCTCAAAACACAGGCATCTCGGTAGGCAACAGAGGCCAGGAGACTGGTGAGGTGGGTGTGTCTCAGATCGTTGTGGGCTTTATAAACCTAAACCTAAACCATTACCTATACAACAGTTATCCACCCAGTTGGTGACTTGTGTGGCAGAGGAGTGTTGGGATCTGACATCCTAGTGGCTATCAGAAGCCTGGCTGCTGTGTTCTGTATCAGCTGCAGTCGTTCCTTTTGACTGTCCGGCAAGCCCACATGCAGAGTGTGTAATATTTTGTCTGGGAGGATGAAGGCCTGTACCAGTTTTTACAGCTCACCAGAAACCTGTGCAGTCTGGCACCATTTCTTAGGTGATTAAAAACTGCAGTCCACGATAGCTGAATTCTTTTTGGTTTTCTTTTAAATAAAGTGGGAACGTTTTTATTTGAAATATTTGTCATTTGTGTAGCTTTCCCCAAATAAAAGATAATTTTCTTGATTATGGTGTCAGACTACTAAATGACCTCTCTGATAAAAACGACTTGCAAAGATTTTGTGTCAAGATAGATTGTAAGGCTGGGTGAAATGGGTGACCCTCTCCATTGCATCCAGTGACATGCCACCCTCGCACAGATAGTGGCCATTACCCGATCTTTGGAGCTACGCAGGTGGGGCCACCAAGGGTTGGGGGGCCAAACTACATGGTGATCCACAGTGCAATATATGCGCTGTGGAAGCTTCTTAAAGGCTGCAGGGTCTAGGCCGGGGAACCCCTGCATAAGACCTTCATGCCTGTTTGCAGCACTACTCTTACATGTTTGGGAACTGAACAGGAAACCCAAAAGTTGTCTCCAGCCCTCCTAAACAGTATGGTGGGCTGAGAGGTATAGAAGCCCCTTTCATTATTGCAGATTTTCTAAACAATTAAAAAGGAGAAATGGCTGTCCAAGGCAGGCTGCTATATCCCACAATCTCCTCCTTGTGCAATGTAGGGGATCCATTAGGCCACTGATCTGGCCTACTTGTTGCAAACCTTGTGTTTGGCTTGCCTCCATCCCTGGGACTGGCCTCTGTTACCCCCCCCCCGCCTCCCTGGCGGATCTCCGTGCTTGTGGACAAGGGCATCCAGGGGCTGAGGATAGCCTTTCCATAGGGGTTATCATGGTCCTTACTTGACATATAGAAAACCTACAGAAGACATTTATAGACTCGCCCTCCCTCCAGACAACGTGGCCATCAACACTCCCTAATGAATGAGACGTCACACAAAACACTGTGGCATCGATTCATAGGGGTGTACACACTGCTGTGCTTGAGCACTACACTACACTCTTTGTCTCTCTTACAACCCATCAGCCCTCAGCACTGTTCTAGTGAAATCTTTTCAGCCTGCTCTACACAAAGATTTACATTCCTGTAATGCATTAGCACTGGGTTTGAGGCTTTAAAATGAACGCATGCAGTTTGGAGCGATGCACTGAAGCCACACGAATTGTCTATTTCTTTTCTTCTACCATGTTTGTGTAGATCCTACATAATCCTTTTCTTGTAGCCTGCCTTTTTGGTGTGCTGTGTCAGAGTGTACGAAGTACCTGAATTCCTCTGTATTAGACCTGGTGTCTGGCAGAGACAATGACTACACTGCACTGTGGAGTCCCATTGGAGCCTGTTGTTGTTAGCCTGTACTGAACTCGATGTAAAAAACTGTCTACAAGATGACTATTGTGGTGAAGCCTTAGCAACATGCTCAATAAAATAATTTGCATACCCATGATGCCTTGCACAGGGGGTTAAAGCTTTAGAATGTATGAATATGGTTTGGAGAGATGCACAGAACTAAATAATAATTACTAATGAGCATTTTTAATGCTCAGATAATTGGTTTGTAAAAATGTGTTACAACTGCCCAGTTGTTGTTATGCCTTACAGTCGGGTGATTGTAATTGCTCCTTGTCAGTCAAGCTCATGAGCACTAGTCTTACAGCTGTCACAGTAATCAAAAATGCTCACTAGTAATTTTTAGAAACAAGACATGGGCGAGTGTGTTTTAACCAGAATATTACAGACGCCCTTGGTGTGGGATGATTTTATCAACCCATTGATCTTTGCTCTCAGGGTTCATAAAACATCCAACACCTGAGGTGTGTGTCAAATTCTGGTTACGCACACCCATGTATTATCCTCTGTTGCCACACCTAAAGAAGGACATCAACAGACTGGAGATGGTCCAGAGAAGGGCAACAAGGATTATAACAGGACTACATGACCTACCATATAAGGAGTGCCTGAAGAAGCTGAAGTTATTCTCTTTGGAGGCCAGACAAGAGAGGGAGGACATGAGCGAGACATTTAAGTACCTGGAAGGCATCAGCAAAGTGCCATACTCAGAACTGTTTACTAGGTTCCACAACTCTAATACAAGAGGGCACAACTGGAAACTCAAAGAGAGGAGGTTCAGACGTGATGTCAGGAAGTTCTTTTTTTCTGAGAGGGTGGTGGCACCTTGGGATAGTTTACCTGCAGAGGTGGTGGAGACCAAAAAATAACCTCCTTCAAACTTGGTTGGGATAGGACATACATGCAACACAGGATCGAGGGTGGGGACTCATCTTGAGTAAGAGTTCAGTGCTAGGAGGCATGGCCCAACAGGGGTCCACGCAAACAAATGGGCAGACTAGATGTACCTTTGGTCTCCTTCTGCCATCACCTTCCTATGTTTCTGTGTTTCTAACTGGGTCATGAAAAGCCAGCAACCTGATTGACTGGACCCTCTTCTCACCCATGATTAAAATCCACAACATGATCACAAGTAAGAAAAGGTGGCGGCCAGCAGGTTGTTGTAACTCTTCTGCATTTGTCTCAGTGTGGTTAACTAATGGCTGGAGGTCAATGCGAAGAATAATACAGTGCTAAAAGTAGTTAAATAAAAAGGGTGGGGAGGAGAGTTATTTGTTTTTCCAATTGTTTAACCAGATGAAACGCACTAAGCTGAAAGCTTGTTTACAGGTGCAACCTGGGAGCACAGGGAAGTTAAGTGACTTGCTCAGGATCACACAGTATGCAAGTAGGGGCTGTGGGATTCAAACCCAGGTCTCCAGAGTTGCAGCTCAGAGTCTTAAACCACTGCGCTATACTGCCTCCGACAGAGGGACTGTGTTAACCTCCAGCCACGTGAGTCATGTGCAGTGCACAGCATTCCTACAAGCACATACTTTGTAAAATAGTACTGTATTTTACCAGAAATGTTTTCTCCCCCATCCCTTTACCCAGCCTCCCAACCTGAACTTCCCTGCAGTCATGGTGATCTGTAGAGGCTTGTCCCAAACAAGCGATATCCCACACCTGTTGCATCCTGATATGGGACCTGAGCTGTCACTGTGCGGCTTAACATTTTATCCCCGACTGCTGGCAAGGGCTAAGTGGTGGCAGACCGACTCTCTTGTGCTCTTTTGTCCCCCACTTGTGAGGATCATGCGGCACGGCAATGGGGATAGTTTTTTCCTCGTAGTTATGTAGATGACTGCATTAGGCCCTAATCCCTGCCCCTGAGAACACTGCAGCGAAGGACCAGAGTCCAGGCAAGCAGCCATGCTAAGACACAGCTTCCGCCAAGCGCTTAACAGCATCCTCCCCTCACGACACTGTCCGCTAGTCAGAACGGTGCCTTACCCTCCCCAGGAGTGGAGAGCTACCAATTGGCAGCTTAGTCTAGCTCCTCTCTCTCCCCCCCCCCAACCCGGTGACCCAGGCTTGTTCCCAAAACCCTGTGGAATTCTTGTAGGGAAGAAATATATGCCTTGGGCATTGTTCCTTGAAGTAGATACAGACTGCATGAAAATTTAGTTGCAATTGTATAAATGCGTTCAAGTACTCATACAGTATATGAATTATTGTATTTTCTTGTTAGAAATTGTCTTGTGTTACCTGCTATCCCACTGCTACACTTTCCTGTTAAAGCAAAATAATGTTGAAAAAAATGAATACTCCTTCTCTTTTGCAACATCACATAATAACATTAATTTATGGTCAGAAGGGACTCTAACTCCATCCTGTCCTCCGCCACCTGTTTCATAAGCAGGGATGAATAATAGTGCTGGTCAAATGTGCACTCGTATGTGTGGATTCTACAGCAGTGTGGAACTGGGATTTCTGCCAGTGGAATTCATGTGAAACAGTAGTTCCACTTCTGACATGCTTTTTGGAATTTTGTTTTGAATTTCAGAGAGTTCCCAAAAAGTACTTCTGTGTAAACCCAGGAATAACTTCTTGTGGATCATATAAACTGCAGAATAATATTCTGGGGATTGCAGAAAAAGGCATTTGTGGGTTATGTAAGTCGCAAATCAGTAATCTGCAAAAGGAAAAAAATCCAGTTAATTATTTCCCAGTTTCACTATTGACATAATTCCGTGGAATTTCCTGAAATCCTGCAGAATTCCATTCCATGGGAATCTGAAAATTCTGCAGAGCCTTGAAGGATTTCCTACCCACTCTATTACCCATTGTACCCTGTGATTTCCTTGGTAAGCTAAAATGTGTCCAGGAGTACTTTGAAAGCCAGTAATGTTTTCATATAAACTGTCTCCAATGGTTCCCTTGGACCACCACCTTTTGTGAGCGAAAACTTTCCTAATGTTACCCTGAATTTACTATGTCAGAGCATCAGGGCATGTCTCCTCGTCTCGTGGAAGAACTCATGATCCAACATCTCAGACTGTTAAATCGTGTCAATACCATTAAGGCTATTGAAGCCTGAGAGCTTGTCCCCTCTAAGTCTCCTTTTCTCCAGGTAAACACATTAAGGGGCTCCAGACTTCCTTGTTGCTTTTTTTCTCTATACCCCTTACCATTGTGGTGGCCTCGTGATGCACCCACTTCTAAATATTCTTTTGGTACTGAAGAGACCAGATTGGATTCAGTACTCCAGGCTGAGCCTAACTAGGGCCTTGTAAAGTGCCAGGATTACTTTCCATGCCATACTGGTCACCCCCTTTTGTTGTGCCCCAGCATTCAGCATGCCTCTTTACAGCAGCTGCACATTCTTGCTTCAGTACCTTGTCTGTTATAACTCCAGGTTCTTTTTCTCATGCACTACAGTACGAGGAACCCAACACATGCCTTATCCCTGTTATTCCCCCCCAAGTGTATAACCTTGCATTTGGCTACATTGAATATGAGACTCAAGGAATCTGAGCAATCACCCAGCTTTTTCAGGTCTTCCTGAAGTTTGTCCCCATCCTCAAGGGAGTCCACCACCTGGGCCAGCTTAGTGTCATCAGTGAACTTTAGCAGCCTGCTGGAAAACCCAGCTTCCAGATCACTGATAACATTTATGAACAGCATTCTGTGAGGCACACTGCTGAGTACTTCTCTCTGCTAGAGTAGTGCCCGTCCATTACAACCCTCTGCTCCCTGCCCCCAAACAGATTAGCAGTCTACCTTGTGTATATCTCTTGTAAAAGCAAGTAAGTAAAACTTTATTTTTTAAGCACTTTTCAAAACCAAAGCGCTGTATAGGTCAATTAAAACCAAACAATTAAAACGACAACAAACAGTTAAATAAGCATTTATAGACGTTATAAAATTATTCACCATAAGCTTTAAAAAAACAAAAAGGTTTTGAGCTATGATTTAAAACTCTCAATGGTCAGGTATTCTCTTATCCGATGAGGTAGAGAATTCCACAGGGAAGGGGCAGTATAGAAGAACGCTTGTGCCCCTGATGTCTTTAAATGAACCCTTGGAATCTCTAGCAATCTCTCATCAGCGGATCGGAGTGAATGAGAGGGACAGTAGGGAGTAAGAAGATCTTGCAGATATTGGGGTCCCTGTTCATGTAGGGCTTTATAGTTCAGTAATCCGACCTTAAAGGTGATCCGCCCCTGAACCGGCAGCCAGTGCAGTCCGCGCAGCACAGGCGTAATATGACTAGTTCTAGATGTACCAGTCAGAAGCCTGGCCGTCGCATTCTGCACTAGCTGCAAGCGGCGGATATCAACCCCAGGTAGCCCTAGGTACAGTGCATTGCAGTAATCAAGGCGGGTGGTCACGAAGGCATGAACCAGTGTAGGAAGGTCAGCCAGAGGAACCAGGTATTTCACCCGGGTGATATTCCTAAGATGATAAAAGGAAGACTTGACAACAGCAGACTCCTGCGATTTCAGGGTCAAGCCGTTGTCAATAATAATGCCCAGGTTACGCACCCGGTCTGAGGTAGAGAGCTGGACACCATCAAGCCGTAGGCCTGACAGAAGCCCAGCTCTGTGACCCACCTCAAGGCGAACTGGGTCCACAACCAGCACCTTGGTGTTATCCAGATTTAACCTCAGCCAGCTAGCACTCATCCAGTCTCTGATCACGGCCAGACAGCTGTTAAGCATGGAGATCGCATTATTCTGTCGGGTAATAAAGGACAAATACAGCTGAGTATCATCTACATAGCAGTGAAAACCCAGACTGTATTGCCTAATGATATCTCCTAATGGCAGCATATAAACTGCAAACAACATGGGTGCCAAAATGGAGCCCTGCAGCACCCCACAGGACAGGGAGATGGTGTCAGAGGAGTAAATTACGGTGACAACCCTTTGTATCCTGCCTGTGAGGAAAGATCGAAACCAATGTAGAACTGTACCAGACAGCCCACAGAGAAGCCGCAAGCACTCCAAAAAATACACCATGGTCCACAGTATCAAATGCTGCAGAGAGATCAAGAAGGACTAGAGTAGTACGAGCCTTTCAATCTCTGGCAATTAGGAGATCATTTAAAACCCGGACATGGGCGGTCTCGGTACTATGTCTTTTCCTAAACCCAGACTGAAGAGTATCATAGATACTGTAATTTGTAAGATGGTCATCCAGCTGTGATGCAACTACCTTTTCAATTACCTTACCCACAAAGGGCAGGTTAGAGACAGGTCTGAAGTTGGCTAGGCAGTTTGGGTTCAAGGAGGGTTTTTTTAAGGAGTGGTCGAACGACCGCCTCCTTTAAGGGATCAGGAAAGACCCCCTGCTCCAAGGACTTCCAGACAGTTTCAGCAAGGATCGGGCAGATAATATCTACGCAACCTAATTATAGTGGCGTAGGGCCCGGATCCAAACTACAGCTGGTTGGTCATACAGTCTAGACAATCCTCACAATGTCCATGAAATCCGGCCTGTTAAAGTCAAACCAGGTAGCACGGGCGTTCATCTCCTCCTGCCGATCTCCACAGTCCCATAAAGAGGGAGCTGGGCTGATGCCCTACCTAATGCTGGCAATCTTATCTGCGAAGAACCGAGCAAGCTCATCACACTTTGTTTGTGAAAAAATCTTCCATACTGCAGACAGAGTGGATTGCACAGTCTGTCAACAATCCAAAAGAGTTGAGCTAGTTGATTTCATGCAGCAGCAATCTCCCCCGGACAGGAACTCTGCCTTCTTACGGGCGATTGCTGATTGATAGGCACCATAATGGTCCATCAATCTAAGCCTGTCAGCATCCAGGGCGGATTTCCACCAAGTCCTCTCTAACCTTCGCCTCACTCTTCTCAGCTCCTTCAAGGACCCATCAAACCAAGGGGTCCTCAGGCACTGGGTGAGTGGACAAACATGAACAGGAGCAGTTGAATCCAGGGTATCACCCACCGCCATGTTATAAGCAAGTGCGAGGTCCCTTGGATTCATGCACTCACTTGATGCACCCGATATGTCCAGTACCGCCAATAGTTCCTCTGTGGTAATCCTTCTCAAAGGGCATTACTGGACCATCTCCGAAAGGCCAGGTCTATTTGGGGGTGCCCTGAAGCTGAATCTTAGGGTGTGATGGTCCGTCCAGGCATTTGGTTCCACCCCCAATTGCATGATCTCCATCTCCAGGAGAAACACAAGGTCCAGTGAGTGACCCCCTATATGTGTAGCAGAGGTAACCACCTGTGTAAGGCCCAATATAGTCATAAGTTGGAGGAGGTTATTTCCAAAGTGCAAGAGTTCATTGTCGACCCAGGCATTAAAGTCACCTGGTCAACTCCAATGCTACATCGACAATGAAGTCTGCAAACTCATTCAGGAATTCTCCACCATCACCAGGTGGATGGTAAATGAGGAGAATCCTGAACCCTACACCTGCTCCCAGGATACACTCAAAGGATCGAGTGCAACCCACTGGTACATCCACAAGACCCAACTCCATTTTAAAGAAAATGGCTTCACCCCTGCCCCTATGATCCAGCCTCGGGCGATGTTTCACCAAGAACCCAGCCTGAGTAGCAGATGCCAAAACAGGGCCTGCATTTTCATCCAGCCAGGTCTCGGTGATGCATGCCAGGTCAGATGTTACAACAAGCTCACCTATAATAGCGGTCTTGTTCCTAATTGACCTGGCATTACACAACACTGCCCGGGTTGGATGGGTTTTCAAGGAGGATCCCAAGATCTTCCCACAATTTGTGGAGCCCTTGGGTATGGGAATCAGGCAGGGAGCACCCCTTTCCTGACCCAATTTCACCCCAGGGCGTCTCCTAGTCCCTACTATCTCTATCTGCCCACCCCTCTCCATTCTCCCACTCTGCCCAGTCTATACACCCCTCGAACGTCTCCTCACTGTCCCCAATGCACGACATCTCCTGTAGACATCGGCTAATAATGGGAGACAATGTAGGAGGCGCAGATCCTGGAGCAGAGTGGGAGAATAACACCTGACCGTCTTAACATCCTCCCAGCACATCTTAATCAAATAGTCAATAAACAAACCAAATTATACCATCACACTACAACACTATAATTATCAATCACATATATACATCCACCTTCAATGAACATAACCCACACAGCCTCGCATCCCTATACATATCCAGTCAATCATACATACACACCACACCAAATCAGTTCAAAAATAAAATTAGTTATTACCATACAAAAATAAAATAAACAAATTGTTTGAATTATAGTCCGATTTAAATCCTGTAGGGAGTCCAGTCCCTTTTTGTCCAAATCAATCCATACAAGTCCTAAAAGGAATCAGTACTATTTAGAGATTAACCATCAAGCGTTCTTCATATTAAATCCAGATTTAATGTTTTTATTATAAAGCTGAGGGATCTCTCACTTCCCCAACCACACCATCTTTTATTCTAAGACTCTGCTGTCATCAGAGGTCTTAGAAAAAGTGCCAATAGTTTATAGCCAGTTCAGTGTAGTAGCCTTTCCAGGGCCTGCAGGTTATGTATATAGATCCAATACCATTTTAGACACAGGGAAAAAAATTCAAATATTGTGAGGGAAAATAACCACCCTGCAGGAGGTCACCACCCCCAGCCAGGTCCAGAACAGCAGCCCCCGGTAATGAAACCACCCACCAGTGGGTCCCCCTGGTAAGCCTAGGAGGCACTGATTACTCACGTCCACCCTTCAGCAGGCCCAGAACTGGTGCCACCTGTCCAGAACCCGGCCAGCAGCAGCAACCACCCAGGTAGCTCACCCCACAACTCACGCTTCACAATAGCCACAAGTTCAAACAAATAACACAGGGTAGATATACAATTAGTGGATCCGACAGGAGCAGACTCTGCACAGATTCAAAAAGCTTACCACGCCAAATAGTAAATCTAGTTCCTGAATACTCTGTCAAACTTATCCACAATGGTCCAAACCAGGAGATGTCAGCTTCCCTTAATCCACACAATCCAACGTTATAATCCAGAACCGGTCCAAATTTCAGTTCAGATCAAAACCATGTTAAATCAGGACCATCAAACTGAGTCAGGTTCCAACACTAAATCAGGTTCCAACATGAGCACTTTCCCGAGCAGATAGAATATGTGCCGTACGAACTGCAGAAGTCAATTTACACAGTTCATGCGCCGCTCATAAAGCCGTCGGGTCCACTCCACTACGGAGTCAAGTTCCAGCACAAGCAGTTTCCCGAACAAATGAAATATGTGCAGTATGAACTGCAAAAATTGATTCACAGAATTCATACGCCACTTACAAAGCCGTCGGGCCAACTCTAATATGAAGTCATCAATGACAACAGCAAATGGACTCCACACCAGGAAGTAACTGGTAATCCGTACTTGAAATTAACAAACAAAAATAAAATAATATAAAAATTAAATAATACTAAAACAATAAGAAACACTGAAAGGCGCTAAGGTGGCACTGAAAGGAGCTCAAACGAACAGACAAACAACACTAAGGTTAGGTATGTGACACAGTATGCAAGGCCTTGCTGAAGTTGAGATTGACCATGCCCATTGCTTTGCTCCTGTTCCCCTCCCTGGTAACCCCCTTGAAGAAGATGAACAGGTTGATTTGGCATGATCTGCCACCATAATGCCATTCTGAGAGAAGACGAGAACATTGGCCTCAAACAAGTACTACATTATTCTGTCCTGAATCATTTGGGCTGGCAGTATAGCCTAGAGGTTAGAGTAACGAGCTTGGTACATCCTGCAGACCAGACCTTGGTTTGATTCCTACAACCTCCACTTGCATACTGTGTGACTCTGAGTAAGTCACTTAACCACCCAGTGCTCCCATGTCCCTGAAAACAGGCACTTGTGCCTAGTGGGCCTTACCCAGTTACTAAAGACTAAAATAAAAAAATTAGCTTTCAGTACCTTGCCCAGCACTGATATCAGGCTGACCAACCTGTAGTGACCTTGGTCTGAACTTGACCCCTTTTGAAAATGGGGACAACATTAAACACTTTTACATCCTATGGCACCACACCTGACCACACAGATTCCTGAAAGATTACTGCAAGGGGCCCCGGCAGTTGTTTATTTAGCTTCATTATTATCCTAGAAGTGTACCCCAGTCTCTAGATGAAAATGCTCTTTGTTCTATGCTGCATGAGGGGTCATCATCTTACCCTCAATTTTAATGGTATCATTTTTATCTGTTGTCCAAATATCTTTGGAAGCCAGGTAGAGAAAAAGGTGATGGAATCCTGGCTCTCAACACTGTTATTTCTCCACCTCACATTTTGGAGGTCTTCAGATTGATTAGTAATCTTCAGCTGAATGCTATCAACCACATTTTGCAAGAACTCTTATACGACAGTGCTCACACTAAGAGCTTCCCAGCAGCTGTGAATCAGGCCCACCCACAGCCTCCAGTTAGACACCTGGTGATGTGTCTTCAGAAAGCTTATTGTTCAGGTGTTGTGGTGAGCTGACAAAGCCCCTGTTATGTCTTTTGGCTAAAGTAACAACCAGAGTGTGTGAGGATAAGGCCATTGGCTGGGTATAATACTAAAACAGTATCTCGGGGTGGGTTGGGGCACTGAGACTGCTGCTAACAGCACACTGCCTGCGTGGATCTCTTGATTCACTTCTTAAAACTATAAATTGCTCCAGGAAGCTCCAAGACAGTATTTTTTTTTTGTACACTTTATTTCTGCTCTGGGAGACTAGGGCATCTCTCAGGAGTGCCCTCTCAGCCGCTACCTCTACTCCCAGCCTGAAACCTCTGTGCCACCAGTAGACGTGTTGCTGAGCACCCCCTCTGGACCCACAGTTCCATCCAGCCCCCAGGGAGGGCCTGCCTAACCTACCTGGAGGCCTATCTGGAATTAGAAGGATGATCCTGGGTCTGGGTCGGGGGGCTCAGGAGAGCTAGTGGTCGGCAGGTCCGGACGACGGGATGTGGGTGCTACTGGGGCCTCCGTCACCTGCCTTGGTCCTCCAGGGATTTTTCTTGGTCTGTTTCCCCCTTGGGATGTGGCGTGCAATGGCTCCTGCATGGCTGTTCCACTGTGTCTCTTGCCACTGGAGTCTACTGTCATCTCACCCCCTTCTATGTCCCATATGCTTGTGCTGCCTCTGGTCTCTACTGGAGGCTGCTACAGTGCCGGAAACCCCCTACAACCCACCTCGAGAGAGGAGAACAGTCCTTCATTCACTCAATCCATTCCCTTCCCTGTTGACCCACGATGGCCCAGGTCCGTTCCCGAACCCGGGTCGCCAGCGTGGAGTGGCGTGAGGTGTGGTATCCAACGCCTCAACCCTCGGCACTGTTGGGCTGGCTTACTCCATAACAATATTGTTCCCAGCATGCCCTTGGGCACCAATTTCCCCAGCAACAGTGATGTAACTACAGTACATGGAGAGTGCTGCAGTGCTCTCCATACAGGACTATGGGGAGACCTGTTTTCAGTTTTGTTTTCAGTGATGTCATTGGGGGGAACTAGGTGTATCTACAGTTACCGTAACCTAGCTGGGAAAAATAAAAATATAAAGAAAAAAAGCACCAAAATGCATTCAAAAATATTGCCCAGTAAACCTACAATGTATATTTAGAGATCATTATTTTCAACTTGAAATTTTGTTTTCCAGTTGGTTGTTCCAAAAGATTGGATCTAATTTACAGTGCCGGGAGGGGGGGGGGGGTAGATTGCAACAGTATTTTAGTGGCATTTATGCAACTGCTTCAGAAGTTAGGCCACTTCACAAGTAGTCTAACTTTCAGGTGAAGTTGGCGCAATTTGCTGCACTAAAAATAACGCGAGCTGCCATACATCATGGAGGTGTTGTAACCCCCTCCCTGCCACTTAAAAATATGCTGCATGAGATATTAGTGCATCTGGGGAGATGCAAGAACATCCACAAACTGTCCCCAAGTCCCTTGTCTTCCTCATTGAAAATCCAGCACAGTGAAGGGAAATAAAATAAAAAAAAGGTTAATAGTCCTCTATTAGTTTTACTAAAATAAAATGGACTGCTGTTATGTACTCTAATTCTACACACCAGGTATTTGTGAAATTCATTCAATTAGAATGTAACTTGCTTCATTAAGGTTTTTTATAAAAGGGGCAGGAAAAATCCTGTATTTTGATTGGTTGTTGGCCATGCACTGGAAGTATGTAATGCATGGCTAGCAACAAGTTCAGGTAACCACAGCCGCATTGAAAAAACTGTGTATTAAAAAGCCAAATGGAACATTCATTTTTTTGAATCACCGCCATTTTTCATGCCTGCTGACATGCAGGTCGCTCTCCCATTCTGTGTTACCACTCTGTACAGAGTGCCCCAAGTCTCAGTGCCATAAGGTACTGGCAGCCTCAAAGTTTCAGACAGAATGCAGCTCCTGCCCGAATAATTTAGTCACAATATTTTGCTTTTTTTTTAAAAAAAACATGTGTTGTGAGCTGTTGCCTGCTGCACTATTCACTCCAGTCTGCTACTCAATCCAGCCAGTCGCTGCCCCTGCCAAACCCTGCCTCCAGCCCTTTCCCGTACCAGCACAAAGGACATAAATTTAAACAAACTGCTATCACTGTTCATCTGTCATTCTGGATGCCTGCTTGCCCACCTGCCTTCTTCCCCTCATTTCTTGATAAAGCTAAAAACAAAAACACGAAGCAGTTACATCAGCTGCTTTAGCCACTCACCCGCTCCCTCGCACGCCGCAAACACTAGTGGTGTCTCTTGCCCCCACGAGTAAACCAGCAACATAGCAGTAGTAGTAACTGATGTGTTACCCTATCTGTAGAGCCGCGATTTCCTGCAACCTGCCAGCTGCTCATTTGCTTGTTTACTCACTCATGGCTTGCAATTCTTATATATGCTTCTACAGGTATGATGTAAGCGCAGAATTGCCAGTGCAAGTTCTAACGTTTACTGTGGGGTTTCTTTGTTCCTAAATGTTTCCTGTGTTTTTGTAGTAACATTAAATATTGTGCCTGTGTCTGGGGAGGGGGAGCCAAAGCAACAAGCTCAGCTATGATGGCCCTAATAGGTCAGGAAGTGGAAGCCAGTGCATGCGGAGGAACTATTTGCTGTCACAATACAGTAAAAAAAAATTTTTTTATTACTGAAACCTAACATTTTTTATTTCTCCCCCCATACATATTAACTAGCCCCATTTTATAAACGCAATAAGACACTCCGGGGGAATGCAGTAGACATTTCTAACACCTGACCATGGGCTGAAGGCACTCGGCCTGCAGCCTTGTGCCTCACTACGCCCCTGGCCGTGCGTTAGAAATGTCCAATGCACACCCCATTGTGTCTTATTGCTTACATAATTAACTGTTGACTCATGGATGTGGAGATGATATAATGTTTATTCACTTTCTGTATCATAGAAAAGATGAAAGAGTACATTGCAAGATTATTACAGAAAATCAGGTCAAGCTCAGAGAATATGTTTTAGCATGTAATGATAGAGAAGAATAAAGGGCTTTGTGTCATACTGTGAGTACAGTTTGACTCCCACGACCGCTATCTGGGCACCATACTGGTATTACTAATGAGATTCTGGTAAGTTTAGGTAGCAAGTACTAGTCAAATTTCACAGATGTGCTGTGGAATACTGTAATACAGCACTGTTCTCTAGCCAGTTGCCCTGGAGCCAAATTAGTGTTTCTGATATTTTTTTTTGGCCTCCAGGATATTTTTAAAGTGAATATGCAGTGTTCCAATTTAAAGTCCTCCACTTCCAATGTGGTTTTCACTGCTGCTGTTGTGTACATTGCTTTTTCAGGAGTTATTTCTAGATGAATAAAGAGAACAGTATTGTCCCCAAATATTTAAACGCTGGAGACCTTTGTAATAGGGAATGGAAGCCACGAGTGTCAGTGTACGCATGTTTGTTATGGTCTGTGGCAACTGCACTGATAATAGGCTGCGTGTATTTTATTTGGCATTTTTTAGCATCGTGCATCATATCTGTTATGAGTTCTCATGAAGACGCACAATCCTGACAGCTGCAACAATGATTTAGCCAGTTGTCAGCTTTTTATCTGACAAGTTAGTTATAATTCAAGTACACTTGTCAGTCAAGTGATCTAGCGAATGCAAAACCTCCTTGAGATTTATGAACACAGCTAAGACTTCAACATCTTCAAAAATGGAACAGATACAGATTCACGGACCTTATTTCTTTCACAAGGTTTCAACCAATCTGCACAGGCATTCCAGTTGCAAATGAATTAATGTGCAGTGTTATAAGAGCTGTTATACTGAGTCTCGCACCCCCCCCCGAAAAAAAAATAACAGGAGAGGTATGTTACAGAATCCTGACACTTTCACCCATATGCAGTTATCTTAGTGTCACAACTTGACAAAGTAAGCTGCTGGTTCTTATTTTGGAAGGTGAGAATGGGCTTCCATCAGTGATTGTCTTCAAAGAAGTAGAAGTGGGTCACAACACAAACCTCCTGTCTGAAGCATTCTCAACCTTTGTTGGCTAGATTATAGAGATGTAGTACATGCATATACATGTACATATATGTAACTTTAAGAAAAAATGACTACTCTTGTTAGGTTAATTTACAGTGCGCCCCCCCCCCCCCCATGCTTCAGTCCTATTCCTCCAGAATGGGCTAAGCCCAACCACCCGGCATCCCTGCCACTTACCTGGTGCAGCTTCCAACCCAATGAACCTACATAGATCCAGCCTCCTGCCTCCTCCTGCTAAAAGAAATTAGTTTCTGGGGTGCTGCAGCTAAAGGACAGTGGCTGATCAGGGCCTGAGCACCCAGGATCATCTCACGCAAGACTGGAACAGCTTCCTTGTTTTTTGGTCTCCATCTTCTTGGATGTCGGCATGCCAGGGGTTCCAAGCCTGTGCAAATTGAGCATGCTGAAATGGAGCCTAGCCAATGTCCTTGCTTGCCACTCTGCTGCCGTTGCACTTCCGTCTGTGGTCCAGCAGGTGGTAGTGGCAGCACCTACCTTTCCTTCCCTTCCCGGAGGAAGACTGAACATCCTCTGGGATGCGTTTGCCTCTCCACAGCTCACCACTGGCACCTGAGCTCATTCCCAGACTAAGGTCACCAGCACCGTGAATGGTAGCCCTACCAGTGCACCAGCCGGCTGGCTCTTGTCTGTCAAGTTTTTCCTGTCCACCAGGTCAGTGGGCATGCCCTGATTCATCTTTCTCAAAATACTTGTCGAGTCTCAGCTTGGAGGTCATTACAGTATCAACTGATGCAGTATGCTGTGAAAGCCTGTTCTAAGTGTTCACCACTCATTCTGTGAACTAGTTCATCCTGATGTTTCCTTTTAATCTTCCTGCTTTCAGTGACCTCATGTCCACCTGTTGCCCTTTAATCTTTGTGCTTCTGGTACTGCTGCAGTTAGCCCGATTGTGTTATCCTGTTCAGATATTTGAAGACCATCTTCCTCCCAATGTCCCCTCTGAGTCTCCCTTTTTTCATGGAAACCAGCTCCATTTCTGTCAGCAGGTCCTCATAACCCAGTTTCCAAACCATCAACTACCTTGTGTCCTGTTATCTGTTCATTCTCAGTTATGTCAATATTTTCCTCACGTAATCCCACCCTCCCAATGTCTAGGTGTATTCTGATGGTGCTTAGGGGGGAGGGGGCACTTGCAGCCAGAAACACAGTCCCAGAAATTAAAACTTGTTACCTGGGTTCCGATGAAAGGTCTTCAGGGGTGCAGGCGGTTCACAGAAATGGGGTAACACTAGCTGCAGGGGCAAGCTTAGTTAATTCAGTCACACAGTGGGTTAATGAAGTCCATTGTCCACTCAGGAGTAAGAGAAGAAAAAATGATTTAATTATGCTAATTTGATCAAGGCACTCCATGGAGCATGGGGTGCAAAATCACATGGTGGGTAATTTCGGGGCTGAAATCCTGATATAGTCTGCAGCAAACTTTTGTTTCCCAAAAGCTTTTCCTACAGTGCTTCCCTCAGAGCCGGGAAGGCTGTGTGAATCCTGGCAGCAGCAATTAGAAGCAGGCCAAAATAGGCCATAAACTTGTCTTCCCTCCAGCTTCTCTCCTGCACAAACTTAACTTTTTTCACCTTTCACTTTACCAGACAAATTTGCTGACAAAGCAACACAGCTACAGGCTTGCAAGTAGTTGCAAAACAGCAGTCACAAAATCCTGGCTGCAGTGGTTCGATTCTGGAGCTTTCCCCATGGATGGTCTGCCTACAAATGAAGACCCAGAAGAACTGGCCTGTCCCACCTTGCCAGAGCCAGCACCAAGCTCAGAGCATCTCAGGGCATCAAAGCATTGCCGCAGGGCCGTGGCAATCCCAGAGACCCAAAGCACTTTCCACTCTTCGGCTGCATGAATTACAGGACCAGACTCACGGCCAGATCACAATGCCACCGGAAAGGGAGAAAGACTGGCACCAGTGCACTCTCTACAGTATGGGCTGCCACCACCACACTGCCCCCATGGCCTGGCACACCGGGACTCACCTGCTCTTGCCCCATGGACGTGGGTACCAAGACCCACCTGTGCCGGCCCACCACGGTGCTGGAGGTCACAAGGTGGGCCACCACTTGCTTCCTGGGCTCCAGCTCCCCAGATGGCATAGGTGGTTCCCTGCTACGGCCCCAGTTTCCCACAGACAGACTCGTGCACTGCTACATCTTCCACCAGTCTTCAAGGACAGTGGGCCAGAGCGGCAAATGACCCACCACAGCCCCCAACCTCGTCCCTGATGACCGAACACTCACATGGGCTGCCTCTGCTCTCTCTTCTCTCCCCAGGACCTGTTCTGCGTCAAACAAAATCCACTTTCATCCCCTCTGGGCTGAGGCCCCCCTGCCAGCAAGCAGGGCCCCAGCTGCAGACACAGCAGCTACACTAATTAACTAGTAAGCTCCCAAATTGGACTTACATTCAGATATGGGGACCAGAGCTGTGTGCTGTATTCCTGGTGTGGCCTGAGCAATTCTAGCATGATCAATCCACAGAATACCAGTAATTAATAATGAGGCATGGCAAGGCATGACATTATACGATGTCATGTACATTGTGAGATTTACCTGTGCCTTGTGTGGTACAGCATGAGGCAGAGCCAAGTGCCTTTAACACAAGGCATATGTAAATGGAACAGCAGACCACACCCTGGAGTGCCTTATAGTAATTATACAGTGGGCCCAGCCAAATAACAAACATGCAAAACAAAAATTCTGAATCAAATTATTTTGTAATTTGTTAGATAAAATGTAATTTGATCCATCTGCCAGTCAGAAAATAATCAGATTCTGTAACTTGTAAAATTAGATAATTAATGCATTAAATAAGCTGCATATGTTAAGTAGAACGCAGTGACAGTAAGTGGCTAGTAAGCTATCTTTTCTGCTTTTTATAAATTGCTGCATTTCTATAAAGGCTTAGATGCATGTTACTCACCAAAATGTCCTGCCAAGGGCCTAATCTGTACTGATTAGATACCCCTGCCTGTCCCCACCATCATAAAGAAATTCCTTATGTACTTAACAATATTTATTTTTGTTAAGCTGTTTTCATGCATAAATAACTGATTTCTGGATCTTATATAATAAATTCAGGTTTACTGCCCCCCCCCCCCCATCGTGACTATCTGCTTGTTCTCAGCTCATGTGGCCGTCACAGTAATGAAAAACAGACTTTTTGTTGCCTGTTCTCTGCAGCATGTGATTATAAGCACCAGCAATCCCACTTACAGAATAAAATACCATTTTGAATAACTCTATAAAGAGAGTTACATACATAGACTTACATTGCTTGGTTACCTGCTCAAAATAAAACTGACAGTCAGCTGATTCACAGCTAATAAAAGATTGCTGATTTCATTTTGGCCTGGAAACCAAGCAGTGCGGTTGCAGTTCTCTGCAGTTTGGTCCAGGCCTTTGTCTCCTCTAGGCTCGGATCCTGCAGTGCACTCTATTAGGGCCTATCTTTTGGGCAGTTGTATTGTCTACCGCTAACCCCCAACTCTACAGCGAGGCTTCTGACCTCTGGAAGTCAGATCAAATTACTCCATCACTTGGAGACCTAAGCTGGGCTGTCAGTTAGGTGGCACATTGACTTCAAGATTTGTTTAATAATTTATATGGTCTTGAATGAACTTGCCCCCATTATCTCAGTAGTCTCCTAACCCCCTACACCCAGACCAGGGCATTGAGGTCCATGAGGCAGGGTGGCTAAGGTTAAGCCAGGGCTTAATTTGTATGCAGTGACTGTGACAAAATCCAGCAATTTACACACCAGTGAAACAGGTCTGAAGGAATTTGTTTTCCCATTGGCATTTCAACATTATGATGTGGCATGTTGTACACTTACAGGGTGCACACACTGAGCATGCCCAAGTTGCTGGCATACCACATGACCTGTAGCAGCCAATCAGTGATGCTGGAGATTGAGAAGTCCTCGCACTGTGTACATCTCAGTGTCATGTCCAGTTCTCTCTCTCTCTCTCTCTCGGGGGAAGGACTTGACTACTGAAGGAACTCCTATTATATGAAAAAGAGTGACTTTTGATTGGAAAGCTTAAAAAAACATAAGCAAATCAGGCATTATCATTCCAGTCGGCTAATTCACTACATTTAACTATTGCTTCAGGTAAGCAGGCTATTAAAATTTTGTTGCAGAGGAAAGAGTGTACAGTTTTGGGCTGTCGCCCTGTACTGTGAGCAGCAGGCTCTACAGTAGAAGCAGGGAAGAGTGGGTTTAGTAAATTGAAAATGATACAGGAGGGATTTTTGAAAGATTTTTTGACAAATATATTTTTACTGAGCGCTGGTTGTGTGGAGGGCATAGACATACGTATTTATTCATTTGTTTGATTTTTTCCCCCCTGTTGCAGCAGAAGCGTGGCCTAGTGAATTTTAACACACTGGAAAAGGTGCAGGTGGGATTTTGAAAGATTTTTTGTGATAATTTTTTGTACTGACCGCTGGTGGTGCAGCAAGGCACAGAATTCCATCTTTGAATTTTTTTGCCTGTGTGTGAGCATGCCAGCCAGTCAGTGCGTTAAAAATAAAGTTGATTGCTATGTGAGGCACACGGTCTCTGAGTGGGGAGGTGTGTGGGTGTGTCTGATCGGGTGATGTTGCACTTCCCTGTCACAGTGAAAGTCCTATGGCATGTCAGCTTGTGTAAGCATGTGTTTCAAGTAGGCATCAGACTCATAATCACTATTGTATGTTGTCATTATTAGCATCTGGCAGCGTCTGCTGCATCGTAGCATCATCTATCACATTCGTGTTGTCTGTGAGTGGAAAACATGAAGAGAAGAACAGGAGGAGAAAGGGGTGCAGGGAGGCTGAAAGAACCAGATAAATGTTCCAAAAGTACAAGTTCTGCAAGCAGTGGTGTCAGAGAAGGAGCTGGTCATGGTAGGACAGAGACTGAAAGTTATGGTTGTGGGTGTGTGAGGACAACAGTTGATAGTACAACCAAAGAAACCCTTGTTCATCAGTCCCCAGAAGTCGACTGGTTCCACACCCACTACAGTGCAAGCAGCCTTCCCTGCCAGTTACCTAGAGCATCCTGTGATAAAATCAACAGAGAGCTATCCAGAGGCAACCCAGTTTCCCCATCTTCCTTCTTCAGTTCCCCTACTCAAGCTAGAAGTGATCCATCCAGAAATATGAAGTCTAGTTTTGGAAAACAAATCATCTTGCTGCCCAGTTCCTCAAAGCCCCTTACCCCAAATCACTATCAGTTTCTGAAAACATTATGATGAAGGAAGTCAAGTGGCAAACCCAAATCGCGAGTTCAGTTTCATGATGCATGTTTTCTTGGGACATAAATAAAACTAATAAAAATTAATTGAAATGATTGTCTATTAACTTGTGTTATATCATTTTATATCAGACTATGTCAAAGTGTAATATCTTTCCGTATGTTTTATTTATTTAGTTTTTGTTGACCGGGAAAGTGCACTAGACAAATCCTACCTATTTTCAGGCATGACCTGGGGGAGGGGGATACAGATGACTGCCAACTGACCTTGAACCAGATTAATACCATAGGTTTCAGTGTGGCTCAGGTAGTAGTACATCTGCCTGAAGGACAGATGGTCATGGATTCTAGTCCTGAACCGGGATTGGACTCGTATCATAAATGCTGATACCCGAATGAAATACTACGGGAATGCTGTACTGTTATGGTGTGCCGTTCTTTGGATGAGATACTAAACTGAGGTATTTTCTACCTTTTCTGTGGTTGTCCAGATGGACTTTAAAGATTCTGTGGCACTTCTCGAAAAGAGTAGGGGAATTTCTCCAGTGTCCTGGCCAAAGTTTACCCAATTGACTAAAAATCCCACTGTGACAAAAACTGCCCCTTGGACCCCTCACTTACAGGGCAGTTCACTGTCAGGGACTTCTAATCCTTTGCCACCACCTGATTTTTTTTTTTTTTTTACCTGGAACAAGGAAACCGCCCTTTTTGCTCAAGGTCAGGAAAGTCAACACAAAAACTGTTGGTAGAGTGCCCTTCGGAAACGGACTGCAAACAGAGTCCAGCAGAAATAATAAAATCACTCATTTAAATTAAGTCACTGGTTCTATCAAAATTAGATTCTTTACTAGAAGAACTACAAGTATTTACAAATAGGATATATTTACAGGCAGACGATAGGATTAGCAGTTTACTAAGAAATAGAAAATAAAGTAACTTACACAGACAGTTGATGTATAGAAACAAAATCTGAACTTTCCTCGCCTAAAACCTATTTACCTTCTGCTAGCTATAGAAGACACTTTCCCTAAGCTGCTGTTCTACCTGCAGTAGGGCCCCCTTTCATCAGATGTCTGAGTGTTTCAGAAAGAGAGCCTACTTCCTGTCTCCAAACTTTTATGCCCTTTGGCTATGGGGAGTGACTTCACCCTCTGAGTGACAGTTCCTCACATTCCCCCACCCAACATGGGTGACCTCATCTCTGTATTTCCTCAATCTCTATAAGGTTTTATGACAAGCACCTGGGCCCATTGTCTAACTTATGGGAACCTGTCTCTGAGAAAAATTCTCATAATGCTTCAAGATTGTATTGCCTCCTACTTATTATCTTATCAGCAAGTCTGTTTAAATTTCCCACAAGAAAGTCAACAACAGACTCTGTACAGGAGAATGTGTTTTGTTTTTTAAGCTAACCGGAGAGACAGTACACCTGGACACACATCCAATCACAGTAAAATTTTCACAGAACTTAGAGAAATATTTTTAAAGTGACAGAAAATAATAAATGCATCTGTTCCTCTGTTCTGTCACACTTACCAACAGCTTAATCTGGTTCAATATCAGCTGGTTTGCATTTAAATCTCCGCCCCCCCCCCCCCCGGAGACCAGGCTGAAAATATGTACCTTCATTGCTGATCAATAAAAAATAAATCATATTTTATATCATGATAACAGTCTTCTTATACATCATATCTGCTATCTTGCCTGCCCTGCCCAATTCTGTCTGAAGGCATGTCATTCCATAGTAGCTGAAAAAAGAAGTCACGTCACAATTCCTGCCCAAGTCTTCCAGACGTAGCCCCCCAGACATCTCCTCCTACCAGTCCACTGTACCTTAAAGAATTAACATATTCTTTGCAGTGTGGGAGTATTTAATAGATTCTAACACTAATTCACTGAAAGCATGTTACAGTCAGGGAGATGGAAAGATTGGCTGGGGTCAGTGAAGTCTACTCAGACTTTGTGAACCTGTGTTGTGGTCGATTTAAAATGTGAGCATAGTATCCTCTTAATAGCAACTTTCACTCCCATTCCCCACACAGGTCAGATGGACCAGCAGCAGCAGGTTCAGGTTTGGTATGGGAAATGGTGGCTAAGGATGGTTCATTCAAGAAATCTAACCACCATGGGCGGCTGTAGCCTGAGCCAACTGATTCACCCTTTGATACTGTACCGGCACTGCATCACAAAGAGTCCATCAACCAAAAGCCAGAGTCAGACCCAGTGTATCCACCCCAGCTGTTGCTGAATTTGTTGAAAAAGCAAAGTACACTGCTTGACTTGTTACAAGCCCACACTAAACTGCCAAGCTTTCCTCCTGCTGCTTCAAGTACTGACAGTTCCAAAAACATCTCATTTTGAGTCTTGCTTCCAAAAATAACACATCCTATTCATCATCTTCCTCCTCCCTCCATCTGGAATCACATTTTCTGAATTATAAATAAAGTGAAATTTAAAAATAAATTATGAATAACAATTATTTTCAAATAAAAACTGCAGAAGTTCTGAAAACTATGCATCCTCCTCCTCATCATCATTCTCCTGCCTTGATATTTTCTTCATCATGTGTCACTGCAGTGTGCGGATGATATTTCCATCCCTGCACACTGTGCAGCAAATAATGCAGCAGGGCTGGTATCCATCACATTGGAAGTGGTGACACAGCTAGTTCATCTGAGTCATCATAGCAGCAGCATGATGCAATACTCATTAAAGAAGTGGCTGAGATGTTTCTGACACAACTTGCCGACATGTTTAACAGTATTGGATTGGAAGTTCGGTTTGACATGGCAACGTTGCTGGATCCTAAGTATAACGATGTGTCAGTTTCCCATGGTTGCATAGACTATAGAGAATGGAAAGTGTTGCATATCCTTAGGGTGGTGCTGCAAAGACAGCTTGAGGAACCCAGCAAGAATGAGTATACACAATCTCTTGATAGTACTCCTCCTCCTCCTCCTCTGCTAGCTTCATGTTAAGGCTAAATCCTGAGAATCTTGAATTCTTAGCCTTAATCAAACCCAATCTATGAAGGGTCAACTTTAATTGTTCATTCTATTATTCACATGCCAGACAAGTGACATCTACTACTATTCTCACTCCAACAACTCCTTAGGGCAAGTCTTTTGAACTTCTCCTGCTGGCGCCACAGTGTTGCTCACCACTTCCAGAAGTAGCGGTGCAGCTCTTCCTCCTGATGACACCTACACAAACGTTCACATTGTCATAACCAGCAAGCTCAATGTGATCAGCAGTGCCACTGAGAACACAGAGCACACAGAGTCAGTATCAGTTAAAGAAAACCCACCATGGGCACTGTAATGCCCTATATTTAATGCACTTTATTTTTATGTGTTTGTTTTCTAATAAATAACTTGTTTTTTTTGTTCTTTTTTTGGTCTGGGGGGGAGCATTATTATATAACCTGTAAATCAATAAGGCCAGACTCCCCAGAGAATATGGTAACTTGCTTGGAGGTAAAGCATAAACAAAAGGGTGTTATATGCCTTGAGGGTAGCAATGAATAGTCAGTATTACTGTGGTCCACACTGTGATGTGGTAGTCTTAGTGTGTTTTGCAATCCCTGTTACAATACCATAAACAGTATTCTACAGCAGGTGGATATCAATAGCATCTGCCACGAGTAAGCTACAGTAATTAATATTCATCAGTGACCTCCCCTAGTTTTTGTCTGCTTCTCCACATGCCAATAACTGCATTGGGAGCCAAAGAGTTCAGCCAAATTCTCAAAGCCATACTAAAATTTATACGCCTCAACTCAAAGCTTAACCAAGGTTACCAATGGCCCATTTCTCTTGCCCTTAGCAGACACTTCTGAGGATGCCTCCCTGGTGACTGAAGTCTGCTGGAGATCAGACTTTTGCAGCAGCTACCCCTAATGTATGGAACTCCCTCCCAGTCAAGATCTGCCCACTGGCCCTCTGGCCTCTTTTGAACACCTGCTTTGATTCAGTCTGATGACATAGGATTTTGGCCTGTCTGCTGGTTTATCCTCTGGACTTTTCTGGTTAGTTCTTTTTTGTTTTGACTTGTTTATTACTGTTTCCTAATTGTGTTTTATTGTTGTTTAATTGTTTTTTCCACATGATGTAAAAATACTCGAGTGATGGTGTAGTGATTTAAATAAATGCAATTCTATTTCTACTACTACTGTTATGGTTTATTTTTTATACGGCAACTTATGCAGCCTAATTATGTAATGTAAGAATGACAGTGGCTACGGGAAGCCAGGACTGACCAGTTGGTCTGATTGTTCAGCTGGTAGAACACCAGGACTGTATTTTGGGGGCCTTGACTCAGTTCTAGTGAAGTGACATTTCTAATTCTCTTTATAGTGCTTTGAAATGTAGAAAATCAAATAGCTATAAGCAAGTAGCACTTCTTTTGGCAGTTGTTAGGAGAGTGCTCTATTTCAATATCTAGCAGAAGCTTATACTGTTTAAAAACATAGTTTACTAAAACCAAAGTGACAGCTTCGTTGTCATTAGTGTTGATGCTTTTTCTTTTATTTGCCCTTGCCTTCTTCCTCTGTATAAATCATTATGTTCTGCAGAGGTGCACGACATCCGTGCCATAGACTTTCCTGCAGCATGTGGTGCTGATAAATCTGGAAGGCATACCTTAGTTACACAGGCTAACTCGCTTATCTTTTCCTTGGTCATGGGCTATCTTACTGAACTGAAAACTGACAAAAAGGGATCTTACATCTGATAGTTAAATGAATGTTTATCTATTTCTGAGAAGTGCTGTTCTAAGTTGTAGTACCAAGGCATCGATAGTTTTCCATTTAGGTTCTAAATGGCAAGTACACATGTTTATGCAATGGGGTGAGTTTGTAAAAGTATGGGACAAAAATATTACTTTGAGTGCAGAAGCATTCCAAATGAAGATAAATTATTTAACTTCATTTAAAACATGATTTATCAGGTAATCAGTACAATAGGATTTGCCATGTCAAATGCACCCAGACTGTATAAATGGAATACAGTAAGGTTTTTTTTTAATTCTCTTGCTGTAGATAAAGATTTCTGTAATCACTTGTTATGAATGGACATGCCTGACTGCACTTGGGGTTCCACTGCACTCCCAATCGTCATGTCAGACAGTCTATTCATAACTGATTAAAATAAAAAAAGTATCTGCAGCCAACCCATGGCATATCCCCTATATATACCCCACAAGTGTGACTACTTTTCACCAGATAAATAGGGAATGCAATGGAGGGGGCAGGACAGTAACCCACTGGTGCACAACCTTGAGTACATTGTATAAGTTCTGCCCATCACAAGTGACATGTAGCACAATCAGAGCCAGGCCATTGTGTACCTAATTTATACAGTGTATTTCAAATTGTAATGCTTTTAAATTGGTTCTTTTTATAAAGATTTAACTGTTTTCTGTTTGATTTCACTTCTGTATTTTGAGTATAGAAGTGACCATTATGATGTCATCAGGCATTATTCAAGAGAGGGTGGGACTATGGTATATGTTCATAAGGATCTTAACTACACAGTAATTAATCACCCTCTAGGAGACTCTCGATGTGACATGTTATCTGTGGCTCTATTGTTTGGGCAAAACAACCATTTAACCATCAGTACTATACGGTATATGTACCCCCAGGAAGAATAGCGCAGGGCTTAGAACTGATAACAACTGTACGGAATGAACTCTCTATTAACAGGGAGTGGATTTTATTAGGTGATTTTAACTATAATTGGGATCCCAGCCTTAAAAATGGAATTAGAGATTTGTTTTCCAATTTAGATGTCAGCCAACTTATGGAGGAAGTTACTAGGTCTAATTATAAAACGGGTCAGGAACTACCCTTGATTGGATTGGATTGTGGTCACCCATGCAGATAGAATTGTTAACTATGGGATTTTGCCAGACACTATGAGTGACTACCATCCAGTCCAATGTGAATTGTCAGTTAAAGTCCCGGGGGGGGGGGGGCGCTGCTAATTAAATTGAATTTGGGAGCTTGGTTAGGTTATCCTCTGAAACTGTAGAGGCAGTCTGTGAGGAAATTGATTGGTCTCCCCTGTTCTCTTTTACTCACATAGACCAACTCTGGGATTTCTTCTGCTCTGTTCATAACACCATTATTAATAAGGTTGCTCCCCCCCCCAAAAAAAAAAATTTGAATTAGAGCCAATAAACAAAAATGAGTGACTGGGGATTTGCTCCACTTAATGAGAACTCAAGATAAGAGTTGGAAGCATATCAGGGTAAATCAAGATCTAGTTTCCCTTCAAGAATACAAGACACTTAGCTTTCCCGATCTTGGGTTTACACTTATTTCTAACGTTAATTATTGTTTAATTGAATAGAGGAACTCCCAGGGTAACCCTAAAAAGACCTGGCTTGCCCTCCACAAACTACTGGGAAGGGGGGAAAAAGATCTAGTCCCAATTGTTCTGGACAATGGTCAATATATTAGTGAACCTTCTCTTGTCTCAGATATTTTTAATAAATATTTTGGGAATCTTGATGATTACAGAACCCCTTTAGGTTCTGATATCAATCAAGTACCCAAAGAAGAATCAACTTTTACTAATCCTAAATTTCACTTTAAACATATTACTCCTAATCAGGTAAATAAATATGTTATTAAACATGAACCTCTGCCTTTTCTTGGTCTTGATGGAGTGGACTTTAGAATTATTAAATTGTGCATCAACCATTTTGCATATCCTTTATTGTATATTTTATGTTTTTCACTTTGCATTGTATTTTCCCCAGTAGTTGGAAACTAGCTACAATTAAACCATTATTGAAAAATGGTAACCCAGCAACTGGATCAAATTATTGACCCATATCACTTCTTACACCTCTTTCTAAGATTCTGGAGAAAATTATTCTGGACCAAACCCTAGATTTTCTTGAAAAATACTCCCTACTAACTAGTTATCAACATGGTTTCAAACCAAAACATAATACTGAGACGGCCTTGGTGGGGTTCATGAATAGCATGCAGGAAGCCCTGGATAAAAGGCACTTTGGTGCTGCTGATAGGGAGAAGGGCAGGGGTAAATGGAGAAAATTACAAATGCAATAAGGACAGGGATGGGGCAAAAAGGGGTAAGGCCATCAAGAAATGGAGGGTAATGAGTACCAATGCCCGTAGTCTGGGCAACAAGCTCCCTAAACTGGTGTCCTTGATGGAAGAGGGATGCCTGGATATCGTAGCAGTCACAGAAACATGGTACACAGAGAACCATGACTGGGATGTTAACATACCAGGGTACACAACCTACAGGAGAGACAGGGAGGGGAGAAGAGGGGGAGGAGTAGCTCTCTATGTAAGGGAAGGGATAAAAGCAACTGAACAAACGAGTAAACAGGGAGGAGAGGAGGCACTGTGGGTCACCTTAAAGACTGAAAATGGCACCACAGTCCGCACAGGGGTTGTATATAGACCCTCATGTCAGGGGGAGGGAATGGACAAGGATATGATAGAAGGCATCCTTAGGATAGCAGAGAAAGGGGAAATACTGTTGATGGGGGACCTGAACATGCCAGATGTTAACTGGAGCACCTTTGCTGCAGCCACACCCAAAAGCAGGGCCATTCTCGATGCCCTTCAGGTGGCATGCCTCAGCTACTTTTGGAACCCACTCATGAGGGAGCAATCTTAGACCTCGTACTCTCAAATGGGGACGGTGAGAGGATCTCAGATCTAGAAGTGGGTAGCCATCTGGGAACAAGTGACCACCAAACAGTGGGGCTCACGATAAACTCAGCTACAGAGTCAAGCCATACAAAAGTGAGAGTTCTGGACTTCAGGAGGGCTGACTTTGGCAAGATGGGAGAGTGCCTTAGAAAAGCACTAACAAACAGGCTAGGAGGAGGGGTGGAGCAACAATGGGGAAACATCGAAACTGCCATCACAGAGGCAACAAGCCTTTGTGTGAAGCAAATAAACAAATCAAAATGAAAGAAAAAGCCACTATGGTTCTCAAAAGAGGTGGCAGTGAAGGTTAGGGAGAAAAAGATAGCATTTAGGAAGTATAAGGAAACACAGAAGGATCAGGACAGAGAACTGTACCAGTTAAGGCAGAAGGAAGCAGGGAGGGTAGTCAGAATAGCAAAGGCCCAAACTGAGGAAAAGATAGCCAGCTTGGTTAAGAAGGGGGATAAAACCTTTTATAGGTACATCAGGGAGCATAGAAAGACAAAGGGAGGGATAGTGAGGCTGAATAGAATGGGCGGTGGGTGGGCAGAGAGGGACAGTGAAAAAGCAGGGATACTGAACGAATACTTCTGCTCAGTATTCACAAAAGAAGAGGAGGGAAAGGTGCCTAATCCAATTAACAGAAGCATTCTAGATGGGGGTCGATCCCAGTCCTTTCACAGAAGAAAGGGTTCTGAAAGAACTCCTAAAACTGAAGGTGGACAAAGCAATGGGGCCTGATGGAATTCACCCCAGAATCCTAAAAGAATTAAGGAGAGAACTAGTGACACCACTGACTACCATTTTTAACAAATCAGGGGTGGATGGTGTGGTACCTGAGGACTGGAGGAGGGCAGATGTGATACTCCTTCACAAAAGTGGGAGCAAGACAGAGGCAGGAAACTACAGACCTGTTAGTTTGACCTCTGTGGTAGGGAAAGTGATGGAATCACTTCTGAAGGAAAGAATTGTTGAGTACCTAGAGGCCAGTGGGGCACAGGACCTAAGGCAGCATGAGTTCAGAGCGGGAAGGTCATGTCAGACAAATCTAATTGATTTCTTTGACTGGGTGACCAAAGTAGTAGACCAGGGAGGGGCTGTGGACATTGCCTACCTAGTCTTTAGCAAGGCATTTGACACAGTCCCACACAAAAGATTAATAGTCAAATTAACCAGCCTGGGAGTGGGTCCCAGGGTGGTAGCCTGGGTAAAACATTAGCTGGACAACTGGACACAGAAGGTAATTGTAAATGGAGGCCACTCTGAAGAAAGAGGGGTTACTAGTGGGGTACCACAGGGTTCAGTACTGGATCCAGTCCTTTTTAATGTCTTTATAAGTGACATTGCAGAGGGAGTAGAAGGAAAAGTATGCCTCTTTGCAGATGACACAAGATCTGCAATAGGGTTGATACAGAAGGAGGCGTGGAAAGGATGAGAAGGGACTTGGCAAAGCTGGAGGAATGGTCAGAGTATGGCAGCTTATATTCAGTGCAAAGAAGTGCAAAATAATGCACCTGGGAAACAAAAACCCAGGGGAAGATTACGCAGTGGGGGGGGGGGGAGGTAGTAACAACAACAGAAATGGAAAGGGACCTGGGAGTAATCATATCAGATGACCTTAAGGTAAGTAAGCAGTGTGAGAAGGCAGTAGGGAGGTCTGGGAGATACTGGGATGTATAGGGAGAAGCATCACCAGTAGAAAACAAGAAGTTGTTATCCCTCTGTACAGACAGTTGGTGAGACCCCATCTGGAGTACTGTGTCCAGTTCTGGAGACCCCATCTCCGCAAGGACATAGACAGGATGGAGGCAGTCCAGAGGAGGGCAACTAAAATGGTGCAGGGTCTGCAAGAAAAGCCATACGAGGAGAGACTAAAGGAGCTTAATATGTATACCCTTGAGGAAAGGAGGGAGAGGGGGGACATGATAGAAACTTTTAAGTACCTCAGTGGAATCAACAAAGTCCAAGAGGGTAGCATCTTTCAGAAAAAGAGTTGTACAAGAACAAGGGGACACAATTTGAAGATAGAGGGGGGATGGCTCAGGGGCAATGTGAGGAAGTATTTTTTCACAGAGAGGGTGGTGAACACATGGAACAGCCTTCCTGAGGAGGTTGTGGGGTCTAAAACTGTGGGAGAATTCAAGAATGCATGGGACAGACATAAGGCAATTTTTGACGGGGGTAGGAAGAAATAGGCTGTTAGTTAAATAGGATCTGCAGCTTATCCTGTAGGTAGGGAAATGTGCAGACTAGGTTGGCCAAGCGGTCCTTATCTGCCATCAAAGCCTATGTTTCTATGCTGTGTTTGTGGACCTCACCAAGGCCTTTTATTTAGTTGAACATGGTCTGCTTCCCAGCATTCTACGGAGATTTCATTTTTCCTAGGGTGTCATCGGGTGGTATATGGATTATTTGTCTAACAGGCGATGTAGAACCTTGATAGGAACCAATATTTCTCAGTCCATTCTGTTCACTGTGGTGCGCCCCAGAGTTCAATCTTGGGGCCACTAATCTTTTCACTTTACGTGGATTCAGCTCCTAGTATATGCACACACACTAGAATGACACTTTACGCAGATGATGCCATTATTTACAGTCTTGGCCCCAGTCCTGAAGCTGTTCTCCAGAATATTGAGAAACATTTTGACCATTTTCGAGTTTGGTTATCATCTAACCACATGATTTTAAATTAAAAACAAAACGAAAGTGAAGCTGTTCTCCTGCAAAAAGCATGCCCTTACTGAACTTCCACCCATTACAGATAACAAAGGTACTATTATTGAGTATGTTGACGTTTTTAAATATTTAGGAATTTATTTGGATAGGAAGCTTACTTTTGAATCTCACATACAATACTTGAGGAAAACTTTACACCAAAGGTTGGGTTTATTATACAGGATTAAGTCTTTTCTGACTGTGGACTCTTGGAAATTGCTAACACATACTGTAGTTTTATGTTCAGAATCCTATACTTTGGGCTAGTAATTTATTCCTCTACTGTTAATGACACTTTAAATTGTTTAAATGTCACTTATAATTCTGTGTTAAGATTTTGGTAAAATCTTCCCTTCTGTACCCATCGTTGTTGTTTGTATGAACAATCTGCCTCATTATATTTTTGACAATAGGGGTCTTTACAAAATGGGAGTTTTTCTTTACAAAGTCATGAAGGGGTTTTACCCCTCCTCTATAATTGATTTGTTTCATAGGTTTGTTAATTCTGCTTTTACTAGATCTCAGTCCAGGCACACTTTTAAAATTCCATTTTTCAAAAAAAGTATTTGGGCAAAGATCTCTATTGTTTAGGGCTCCCACTTTTTTTAACTCAATTCAGCTGAAGTTGTAGCAAGTAACACTGTCTGGTGCTTTAAAACTCGACTTAAACAGTAGCTCTTAACTCGAAATCAATGTACTTGTACAAAGCATTGATTAACATTGAATGTTATTTATTGTCATTTTACTGTTTGTATGTTAAACTTGTCATCTGTGAAAATGGACATTTTGCTCATCTGGTCTACAAGTATAAAAATAAAAATGAAAAAGAAAATGAAAAGCTGCTTTCCCAGGGGTTATGGGTTCCTTTGTGACATTCTTAAAATGGATATAAATGGCTAAAGTGAAGATAAATGATTTATCTTCATTTAGAATGCATCAGTGGCCAAGGTAAATCATTGATCTGTAAGGCCTGACTCTCAGCTGCATTGTGTAAATGGTGTTTTCTTTGTTGATGGGTTACCTACTATCAAAAAAAATATATAACATACTGTAGGTTAAATATGTGATAATGCTTTACATGTAAGCAATAAGACATGGTTGTGTGTTTGGTAATACTGAGATACCCACACACCTGGGGCATAGTGAGGCACTGGGCCACAGGCTGAGTGCCTTCAGCCCCTGGGTGTGTGGGTATCTCAGTACTGCCAACACACAGTCATGTCTTATTGTGTTTATAAAATTAGCTTTCATTTTTAAAATAGGTTGAATTATAAAAATACACATTTATTACCATGTAACATCTTAAATGATGGTGGTGTTTTTAGCTAAACAAGTCTTTCCACCTGCTGGGGCTAGATTTAATGTATTAGTTTGATTTAGGTTGTTTAACCTAAGGTGGATTCTGTATTTGTAGTTTTTTTTTTTTTATTCTAGTTCCCATGACTTCCCCAAACCACTTTTGTTTTGAAAAGGAAAAAATACAGATGTAAAATAGTGGCAGGTGTTTGTCTAGTACTCCAGTCTAGTCTGACTGGAAGACCAGTGTGAGAGACAGGGAAAGATAGAGAGAGAGAGAGAGAGAGAGACTCAGATGGACTTGAGATGTCATCAGACTAGAGAGCAAAAGCAGGTGAGAGCACTACCAAGTATTTCATTCCCCCGGGTATACAGAGTACCTCGCCCTCCCCCGTATCTGTAGTGCACTGCCCCAGAGTGGAGCGCAGGGACGGGAATTGCCATCTATTTTAGATCTGAACTTGATTCATTGTGCACCCAGTGAGAAAGCCATGATCTTTTGAATGTGTGGCCGTTCATGGGAGTCCAGGCACAGGCTGCAGGATTCTCCTGATTTACCACCCCTCCCAGGATGGCAGGAGAATTCCTGCAGGAGATAGTCAATTTCATCGGTGGCAAAACATTGAGTCCCCCAGATGTTTAATTCTGGGGGACTTCAATGTTTGGGCCAGTGTCAAAACTTCTAGGCTAACTTATAACCTCCTCCAGATGGTGTCATCTCTGGGCCTGTTGCAAGAAGTTTCTTCCATGACCCACCACGGTGGCCACATGTTGGACCTGGTTTTCTCACTGGGGCTTGAGATTAGTAACCTCAAGACTGATTGGGTCATTTGGTCTGATCATTGCACGGTGGAGTTCTCGTTTGGGGCCCTTCCCCTGCAGAGATAGTAAGCTACTGCTCTTTGAGGGATTTGACCCCAGGGGGTTTCCTGGCGGTGGCTGATCTATCTAGTGTGGGTAATGCGTGCATAGGGGGTACAGGCGAGGTTGTCGCTGCCTGTAATAAGGCGCTGACAGCAATGCTCAACTCGCTTGCACCAGTCCATGTACAACCCAGATCTTCTCACTTGAGGTCCTCTTGGTTTGATGGAGAGCTCAAGATGATGAAGATAATGAGTCAGAGGTTGGAGCGCTGCTGGCAGAAGTCCAGGTTGGAGGTGGACAGTCTGGACCTGCGCTCCCATTATAGTAAGTACCAGGGGGCAATCACCCATAAGAAAGCAGAGTTCCTGTCCAGGGAGATTCCTGCTGGGAAGAATCAACCAACTGTGCTCTCTCGGACTGTGGACAGGCTGCTAAACCCAGCCTGTCTATAGCTGAAAAAAGCCTTTTCAAACACTTTATATGAAGAGTTTGCTCAGTTCTTCTCGGACAGGGTGTCCACCATCTGGCAGGGCGTACCGCCAGTGTGCCATGATATGGCCGACAGTTGTCGCCTTGGGCATCCAGAGAGCACTCCGCCTGGTTGGGGAGAGTTTAAACTGGTGGAGGCAGCAGAGGTCATGTGGGTTGCTTGTGAACTGAAGCACACATATTGTGAACTGGGCCTGGTGTCGAAGCATGTCTTAATGAGATATGTTGACACCGTTGGCCTGGTGTTCACCTTGATTGGCTGGTGTTCTCTCTCAGAGGGAGTCTTCCCAGATGCTTTGAAGGAGGCTCTGGTCAGGCCACTTCTGAAGAAACCACCTTTAGACCCTGACGTCAAGTCAAATTACTGTCCAATCTCCAGCCTCCCATTTTTAGGGAAGGTTGTTGAGAAGGTTGTGGCGCATCAGCTTGAGGAGTACCTCATGGCATTTAATCTGTATGAACCTCTCCAGCTGGGGTTTCGTGTGAGGCATTGCACAGAAACAGCATTAATTTAGGTGCATAATGACCTCCTCAGGGCTAGAGATCAAGGGGGGAAGGGACAATTCTTGTGCTCCTTGATCTCTGCTCAGCTTTTGACACGGTAGACCATTGTGTGTTGCTCGACCGCCTGAGGGAATTTTGTGGTCTCACCGGCACTGTCATCTACTGGTTTGAGTCCTATCTCATGAACAGGAGGCAACAGGTAGTGATGGGGAATTCCTCTCCCTCCCCTAGCTTCCTGTCATGTGGAGTACCTCAGGGTTCAGTCCTGTCACCAGTGCTGTTTGCCATGTATATGTTGCCCCTGGGAGAGCTCATTAGGAAGTACAGCTTGGATTTTCATTTTTATGCAGATGATACCCAGCTGTATCTTTCCTTTGCACTGGGGACATCCAATGCGGTGGAAGTGCTAAATAAATGCCTAAAGACCCACTTGTTTAGCCAGGCCTTCCCAAACACTCTGTATTAGATCTTATCCTTGGGTTGGCCCCTTCTTTTTAGTTATAGATTTTATTTTAGGTCTTATTTACTTTCTTATATTATCTACTTAGTTTATTGCTGTAATTTTATTGTTTTAGTAATAGTATTTCTGATCTGTGCGGCATCCAGAGCCTCCGGGATTGGGCACCTAGAAAAATAAAATTTGCCTTGCCACAGCAACATGTTGTTTCTAAGCTCCTGTCTTCAGTTGGCACATTTACTGCAAGTTGAGTGCTGTTTCTTTTTGTTTTTATGTTCTCCATGTGCACACATGCAGTGAACATTTTTTAACAGAGTGGGTTTGGAGAGGTGTGACACTGTCAGTCCAATACAGAGTGGCCTGCAAGGCGCTCATCAGTGACGCACAAATCATCAGCCAGGCTGGTCATGACAGTGTTCTGGCCTGCTGGGCATAAACTTCGTGCAGTTCGAAGGAGAAAGCCAACCCACTCATAGGTCAGCTGTTTCCTTTGATTTACATAACGCTGCCCAGCAAGCCAGAGCACTGTCATGATTAGCCTGCTGAGGTTGAATTACACTCTGCAAAAAAAGAAAAACATTCATCGATGTCTCCTGATGCTGCTGCCCTTACTGTGCCCTTACCCAACCCTCCCACCAACACCCACCACCCCACCCCACCACAGACATAATATCGACACTGGGATGCCCAATCCCCAGTGTCACCACCTGAAATAAATAAAATCTTACTATACCATATATATATATATATATATATATATATATATACACACATACATACCCTGCAAAAGAAACCCATCCATCAATATCTGTTGCTGCCACTGCTGGTACTGTCCCCACACCTGACCCTTCCACCCGGCACCCCGCCCCAAGTCTTTACTTACTTACTTACTGGGGGTCCAACACCATAATCCTGTCTGGATTGTGGACATGTCTTCACTCTTCAAAGCCAGACCACAAACTGAGGGAATGGGGTATGTAGTTCCATGTATTTCAATGGTGTTTTGAACTTACTGACATAACTTTGACATTTTTCAATATTTTGCCCCACATTTTCAACATGCTTCTATTGGGAACCCACTTCATGAACAATGGCCGTGAAATTAGGCAAATCTGTCCTAAAAGGTGATTTTAACATCACTGCATGAAATCACCTTTCAGGCAGGAGTTGAACAATTTCTCCACCCTGGTTGATGAGGTGGGGTCATAAGAAGGCTGTGTTGAAAATTTGGGGTAAAAATGTTAAAAACCAACAAAGTTACATTGAAATTTATGAATGCAAGCTCATAACTTTGGTAATTTTCAATATTGTGGCCCCAATTTTTCCATGTTGCCATTTCTTCACAGCACCTCAAGAATGTGACAGCTGTCATTTTTCAATTCCTGGCCAAAATGTGTTTTCACACTTGTGGAGCAAAATCACCTTTTGGGCAGGCTTTGAACATTTTCTCTGCCCTTGTTCATGAGGTGGGCTCATAAGAAGGCTATGTGAGTACATAAGAATGCTATGTTGAAAATGTGGGGTAAAAATATGAGAAAACAACGGAGTTATGAGTCTGTATTTCAATTTTTCAATGCATGCTCGTAACTGTGGTGATTTTCAATATTTTGACCCACACTTTTCAACATAGCCACTTTTTCACACCACCTTATGAATGGGACAGCTGTCATTTCTCAGATCTTACCCAAAATGTGTTTTAACACTTGTGATGCAAAATGATCTTTCAGCCATTGTTTTATAAATGACACCTGTCATGCTCAGAAAGAGTAGTCATAATAAGATGCTGCTGAAAATTTGGGGTAAAAATGTGAAACAGCTAAGTTATGAAGAAACAAATTGTTCCAGCATTTACTCATAACTTTATTTTTTTGCAGATTTTGGCCCCTAATGTTCAGCATATTCTTTGTGTTACCCCACTTCCTGAACATGACAAGTGATGAAACTTGTTTCCACAGTCGCACAGCAAAATCGCCTTTCGGATGGGATTTTAAAAACTCCACCTGTCTTGCTCATAACATCAGATCATAAAAATGACTGTTGAACATTTGAGGTGAAAATGTGGAAACCCACTAAAAAGTAAATATTGCCTCTCAGCCGCCCTGTCCTGGGTAATTACAATCTAACAATATGTCAAAGCAGGACACCACTGAAAATGAGACACTGCCTCTTATCTGCTCCACCCTGGGTAAATATATAGTAAAAATGTGTACAAGCAAGACCCAGTACAACAATACCAGTGGTGAACATTCAGCATTGACAAATGCTTGTTTTAAATTGATACTGTCATGCACATTGGTTATGGAGGATGGAGTGGGTGTGGGTGAGAGGTAATATACATGCATGAGAGAGAGCACTATTGAGATGGGTTTGGCATGTCATCATGCCAGTAAGTGAATGCAGTCACTCCAAAAACTACAATGCTACAAAGCATTACCAAGACAAAAAAATGGCTACCAAATTATTTTTGTTACATTCTGTAATAGCATTATAATTAGTGATAAGGCTAAAAACCAGGATGACCATGCATACTACTGTAGCATTGCATGGTCTTGTGACTGATTCTAGCCAATCAGGATTTGGGGATTTCAGTGCCCATTTTATGAAACCAAATAAGAGAGCTGCTGAAGCAATGTCTGATGACATCATAATGCAGATATGCAGCATTCTGTTCAAAGTGGTGAAGTCAAAATAAACTATTATGAGTCCCAAAAATAAGCAAATTTTAAAGGGTTGCATTTACAAATGAGTATTGTAAACCACGCACACTATGTCATAACTCAGAATATGACATTTGCCATAAGTGAGAGGGTAGGACAACTATACCTTTTTCTTCTCATCGCCACTGGTGAGTTATGGTTCGGCCCCCTCGCTCATAAAGATAAATGCATATTCTGAGTCAGCTTATTGCATATCTCATACTTTCTCTGTTTGTTTAATGAATGCTTTTTTTTTTTTTTTTGCAGTTAATCTTTTTATTGTTTTACAATGTTTTCAAGTGTACAACACAGGTATAGACAGATGCAACCTATAGAGCTTTCCTCAAATGACAATAAACAGGTCAAAAAGGATGTTGCATATTTTTTTTTGTGTAATCATTGCATAACATTCACATAAGATACAATCTACTATAACAGCAGGTATGAATTAGTGTTAAGTTTCCAACAGATAGCGACAAGAAGGCAGTACAGGCATTACTAAATGAATGCTTTTTTAGTATGAATGATGATGTTTAATCAGTTGTTGACCATAGAAAGCATCCTAATAAATCTCTTCTTATATATGTACAAAGATGCTTAAGGACAAAAAAAAAAAGACTCATTTTATCATCTACAGTATCGAAACATGCCTCATCGTAGGCTGTACAAGTTGACTGAAAACAAACTTATACTTTCTGTGAGTCATGCATTTACAGTATCGCTGTGAAAGTATTGAGTGCCACTTTCTCACCCGGACCAGAAGAAATGTTGCCCTTTAAAAGTGTAAAGAAGAGCAGTCTCTGTCTGCAGCGAAAAAGCTAATAGAAGTCTGAACCCTTCTGACTCACCATAGAAAAGGGATCCTTGCTAGAGCAGTTAACCTGAAGGACTGGAAGGGCAAGTACTGTATATGAACTGAAGACTTGGGAAGACTGATCGCCAGTTGAAGAGTGCAAGCTAGATTCACACAAACTGCACTGAAAGGACTCCAGTGTCAAGAAATTTACTTCAGCAGCACAGACCTGCTACTACCAGCAAATGACACAGTCAACAATAGTGTTTGTGACACTTAAAAGGGAGACAGCTAGGATATACAGAGACAAGCACCAGAGGTTCAACATAAAATAGTGTTTTATGTGGAAGGACACTGTAATCATTTTTTGAAGAAAGAAGTGATACTAAATGTGTTGCTGTGCAGCCGTTATCAGGGCATGGAGCTGAATAGCCCTTTATTTTGGCGTTTGAATGTAATTTAATTATTCTGCACTAAAATGGCCATTAGGGGGCATGAAATGTAAATTAACACATCATGTGGCTGGTTCAGGAAAGAGTTTCCACAGTTAATAATGTTCCTGCATTTGTTTACCTAGGATAGCCAAAGTGAGATGGAAGCATATTTTTATTTACATTAAATATTTCCCTGCTGCCTGCTTATCTTCTAGAACTGTAAAAAGAAAGACCACATCTGTTTCGAAAAGAGGCATGGAAGGATTATATTCATTACATTATATTTACAGGTACTGGAGGGAGGTAATTTTCGGAAAAAAAGGTGCTCAAGAACAAGGGGACATGCTGGAGGAGGGGGAATTCTGGAGAGATGTGAGGAAGTACCTCTTCAGAAAAAGAGTGGTGGATTCCTAGACCAGCTTACCAGTTGAGGTATTGGGAGCAAAAACAATGGTGGGGTTCAACAAAGCATGGGATAGGGATCAGGGAATCTTAGTGGTAAGGAATGGGGGGAGGGAGAAAGAGCTGGAGATCAAGTGGGGCCTGAGGTGATACTGTAAATAGGGAAAAATGGGCAGAGTGGGTGGACCAAGCGGTCCTTATCTGCTGCCAAATGTTATGTTTCTATTAACCTGGTCTAGCATGGATGAAACAGACATTCTTAAATGCATTTCCTTCCAAAACACAGTCCCTTTTCTTAGTAAGTGAAGGTAACATAAGTTGTTACTAAAGAGGCAAGCTTGCCTTTGTAACACATGGAGACTAACTTTTGTAATGCATATTTTTAAACGTATGGTATTTAACAACATCTGTATGTAGATCTATGGAATCTATCACATGGATGATCAGATAGAACACAGTGCTACATGAACCATAGCATCTGTGCAACTTGTGTACATATACTGTCTAAAGCCAGCATATTGCATTTCAAAATTATGAGCATCACAGGATATCGCCGTGAGTCAAGCCTTGCCAGCTGTTGGTCTGCACCTACAGCAGACAAACGTTCACTGGAGCAACATACTTGCAAGCAACATAAAAAATAAGATATTCCATCTGTAGAAACTAAACCAACCACTTCTGGCCTGCCATCTGCTTCATCTTGAAACACTGAGCCGTACAGTTAATAAACTGCAGTTTTTCTGTCCCTGTAAACATTATCTGTTATTCAAAATATTGGGCTACATTTGCTTTTTTGGGGCCAACCCCACAACTTGAATGCAACATGAGACTTAACTGTGCTCTCTAGTTTTCCTCACCCCTCCCAGAAAGGGACTATATTATCTCCCAGCAGTTCCAGTTAAATTAAAAAATAATTTTAAAAAGCAATTGATTATTCACTTTCAAAAATGTCACTGTCTTTAAGAAAAAAACAAAACATTTTCCATGTGCAGTCAGATAGTCCAGGGTGGGCGGCTTTGGGGTGACCTGAAGTTCCAGGTTACACCCCTGGGCGTGCAGATATACTGCAGCATCACATACCCTGTTGTGTCTTACTGCTTATGTATTTGGTCAGGAGTTCCAGGTCTAGTGATGGCTTTTGAGGAGGTTCTTACACTGTCCTGTTTAGGGTGGCAGGAAACTTTACCTCCTCCAAGGAGCAGCTAATAATTCCTGTGAACAATGGGGCCAGGATGTTCACTTCCCCTTTTTCATAACTCTGCATATTAACATGAATAAACAGGATTACTGTTCATCTGAATGTCATCTGCTCTGATAGCTTATGTACACCTAACTTCACAATCCTCTGTTTATGTCATTCTAATCGCTTCCTCGGTAACAAATTCTGATATCACACACAGAGAATTGTAGTGTCTGCTGTACAGAAACAGCCAGAGCATACGGAGCATAAGGGACCGTGACCCTGATTTCTTTCTAACGGGGAAAATCTTACAGAAAAAGAGGAGGGTAACTAGAGAAAAAGTAATAACTGTAAACTGAAAATCTGCCTAAACATGTGTTTTCAAAGTTTCAACAGTGGCTCTTTGGATAACTGCTTTAGGGAAAGGGAAAATTGTTTAACCAGGAAAGGCACACTAAGCCGGAGCTTGTTTCCAGGTGCAATCTTGGAATACAAGGAAGTTAAGTGACTTGCTCAGGGTCACACAGTATGCAGGTGGGGCAGATGGGAATTCAGACCCAGGTCTCCGGGTTTGCAGCTCGGTGTCCTTAACCACTACACTATACTGCTTCCTTAAAGTGGAAGAATTTCAAAAGGTATGGCGGAAAGCAGGGAACTAGGATTAGTAGAAGGATTAGCATTTATATAATGCTTTTCATACACATTGCATCCCAAAACATTTTACAAGCAATAAGAGATTGGTAGTGAAGTGACTGTAAATGTATTGTGGTAGCAGTTTTGCACATCAATGCCCACACACAGCCTTGACCAGTTGCATGAGCCAGTTTTATGGAAAAGGGACTGTTGACCAGGACACTGGGGAAAATCCCTTACTCTTGAGAAAAGTGCCTTGGGTTCTTTTACTTCCACCTGAACACCCAGTAGGACAGTACCAGAGGTGGGCAGGAGGGACAGCGGTTTAACATATCATCCAAAGTGTGGAACACCCAGACAGTACAGTAGCCTCCTAGTACTCCAACAATCCGAGAGTGAGACAAGCGCCTATGATATTCTGGCTCTGACAACAGTACTAACCTACCTCTGAGAGGGGATGAAGCTCAGTACCGGCAAGAAGAATGAGCTGGTCAGCAATAATGACTGAAAAGCTGGTTATTTCCTGAGAAATTAATGATTGGCTAATAAGGCCATCCCACACCAGCTAGTCCTTAATCACTGGAAATGACAGGCTCTGAGGTCATTATAGCAATTATAAGTTTAATTGCAATAAGGATATTAATATTATGTATAAATTTATACTGACATTTAAGATATTTCAGTTTGTTTTCAATTAGTGTGTACACTGTGAAGCATGGTGCATACTGCGGAATACGGAGTGACCAGAAAAGTTGTTTTTTTTAATTTTATTTTGAAAATGGTGTGAAATAGTTCAAGTATGTTTACTGCAAACTATCTATGAATCTGTGTCTGATCAGTCATGGCAATTTGGATCTATCGGCTTCATCTGGTAGCTGTGCCGGGCATTTCCAAGAGAATAATGCCCAGCACAACAGCGAGTTGTAGAGCTCCCGAATATTTATTTAGACTGATAAGTACAGTTCAGTGATTGTAGCCACTGTCTCATGCAAGTTCTGACCACGGGGATTGGGTATGCGTGACGTCAGTTGTGGAAGGGCAGAAATGCAATACCAGAAAAAAGTTACCAGCCTTAATTTCACTAAGTAGCCCTGATGAAAAGTGCTGCTCATAAATGGCATGTACCTCTTACCATCTGTTTCTAACTCAGCAGCCTTGGCCCCTGCACTGAGGGCATAGACAGTTACAGTGTGTGACTGATGCCTATAAGAAGTGCTGTTACTGTAAACAGTTTTTCAGACATTCTTGCAGTCCCTCACTATATCTGACCTTCAGTGTGCTCAGCACTGACACAAGAACAAGAGTCAAATTGTTCCATTTTTTTTAGATACTGTATGTCATTCCGTGACCTTGATGAGTATACATAAGTAAATATTTTTAAACCTAAAACCTGTGGTTTAGGAAGGTAAAGGTCAGCAGTAGAAGATACCAGGCATAACTACATAAAACTGTCAAGCAAAACATACATCTTCTGTATAATAAAATCCTTTTAAACTTTCTTTCCTGCTACTTTCATGCAGGAAGGGTTTGCTTTGCCTCTCAATATAGAAACAAGGATGTTCTGTAAAACCATTAAGATGCCAGAGTCCATGGGGGATGTTGCTTGCAGCGCAGAGTCCAAATTAGGCATCAGAAGTAAACAGTGCATCTTCAAACACTAGTTTCTTTTAACGAAGAATAACCTTAGTAGGGTTGGTTTACCCTGATTCAGTGATTTATGAGTCCCTACGGTAAAGTACGAGAAAACAGGAAAAAAAAAAATATGCAAAGTGTTTGAGAGTTTTAATGGGGTTACTATCCTAGCTCCATGCCTCCCATCACATAAACTGACCTTGAAATCACTTACCTTAAACACAAGTCAAACTATGCAAATTCAGGAAGGGGCCAGAAGCTCGGACATTGTAGACTCCTATCACGTGGAATTCTTAAACTGCCTCTACAAATACAGTATGCTGGTTAAGCAAAGGGACTGTGCTTACCTTTCTAAAACACATTCAGTGTTGCATGTGTGAAAAAAAAAACAGTTCTGGTCAGTATGGTGTCAGGCTGGTAGGTAGGTGGATGGCTAGGCTGATGGATGGGGCAGACTATGAGAAAAAGATGAAGGGATAGGTAGATGGGAGAGATGCATCGATGCACATCATGCAAGAAACTGGTCAGAGTGGGTCTGTGACCTATGGCTGCATACAGGAAAAGGTGTATGCTGATCACGCAGAGCATATACTTTGATTATGTTGGCTTAAAACTCAAGTAAATAGTCCCCCTCAGATTTAGATTCCAAGTGGTACAGTACAGTGTGATCCATTGTACAACCCTGCCAGGCCTCAGATACCAATTGTTAGCGAGAACAGCCTCATGATAGTTCTGTCTAAAATGAGCACTGGATACATGTAAGACAGCACAGGAAACGAGGAGTAGAATAAAACAGAACAGTATGCTGGCTGTAAAGAGTATTCATATGTGTATTAGTACACACTCTGTTATTAATGTCAGTAGTGGTAAAAGGGCAGCAGGGATGCAGTGTGTGTTGATTATTTCTTCATTTTGTTTGTACAAGCTCCCTCTTTTGCAGCTGTGTGGCTATTGCCAAGGAAAGCCCCTGAGACACAGCTTTAGCCGCTGCTCCTCTGTAACTGCATCATTACCTCGCTCCAAACAAAGTCCCCTGTTTCTTTTTTCTTTCCTAGTCAATAGCAGATGAAAACGTTATTGGACTAGGGAGTGCATAGTCGTCCCATATTCAGCTGGGGACAGGGGTGGATAGATTTATGAAATGAACCATTTCAAATGGCATTATCTTCCCACAGTGAGGTACACCTTTCATAAATCATGGGAGAGCATGTGGAAAATAGAGCATTTGTTATTTCTGCTGTATATATTATTTGCATCCTCTGCAGCAGGATGTAATGGAGGAGCTGCACTGAAACTTTATTCATTAAGAGCGATCAGAGAAGGACTTTTAGGCACAAAGATGTATTTTACTATGCAAAAAAAGAAACACATAGGAATTCTGTTGTAGCATCTTAGAAACAATTTTGGTTAAATCCGCATTCCCTGGCATGTGTATTTTTTCCCCAGGTTGTTTCAGCAGATCCAGCACTCATAGCTCACGCTGTCTGACCCTACCCCTCTACTCTGTCCTGCATGAGGACTCCAGCTGATAGGAAGGACAGCTGAACCTCTGAGGCAAGAAATGAAGATTAGCTCCCAACATTCCACTTGGAGCTGCTGTTAATACTGTACATCTCCCCAAAGCATGCGCGTACACGCACACACACACAATGCTATCCTTTCTTGAAATGAATGAGCTGACCAGTGTTTTACTGAACTCAGACCATTCAGTACTTATGTGCAGAAAGCCATTTTCAGAGACAGTAACCAGCAGTATTTAATAGGTGGTTGGAACCTCATTGAAAGCATTTAGATTAGTTTATTGTGAATGCAGAAGCACTTGTGTAATCCAGAAGCCCTTCTGTTTCTGGGGGCATGGGCAGAATTCTTTATTTTTAATATTTTTGGCCCACAATTCCCCAGGACATTCTTGGGGATAGGACATTTTCATCTCATGGAGATTTTCCTGGCTAAAGATTTTTATTTTTCCCACAAAGGTGTTTCTCCCTCAGCCAGTCAGCCTCCGTCTGTCCAAGCTTATCCCCAGCTGAAGACTGCCACCCCCCAGGACTACCCAGCAGCAGTTTTCCCCATGGACTACTCCCCATGGCAGGGTCAGGAAGGGGAGATCTGTCCTTTCCCCCCTGGAGTACAAATCCAGATCTTTGCGGGGGGGGGGGGTGATGTCCCGGCCAGAGGACAAGCCCAGCATTGTCCACTAACGTCTTCCATTTTCTCTACCAACCTGGTGGTGTGCAGTGAGTGCCAGTGCACATGTGTCTGTGCATGTGAAGGCATGCATGTACCGTGAGCTCTGCCATCCCCTGACATGTCACACCTGCTGCCTTGCCATCACATCTCCATGTGGTGGCAGTCTAGGAGTGGTGAGTCGGAGACCCTTCCCTGGGAGAGGAAAGCAGTCCTTCAATTGCTTAATCCTGTTACTCCCTGGCCAGCCTCCAGGACTCGAGTTCACTCCTGAACCCGGGTTGCTGTCGTAATGCGAGGTGTGGCGTCCAGCGCCTCAACCCTGAAAACCACCCTAGGTTGCTGGTGTGGTGCAAGATGTGGAGTCCAGCATCTCAACCCTGAGAACCACTAGGCTGGCTTCTGGCTAAAGATTTAAAATACATAAATAAGGATAGTAAAACCATGCTGATGAAGTGGAGAGGGGTTATTTTTCAACTCAACACGCTACTGCCAGCAGCTTTTATGGAGCTGCAGCCTGTCAGTTAGTTGTTCTCTCTTCTTTAGAATTGATAAAATTAAAAAAGGTACTGGAATATTTTTTTTTTTAACCCAGGAAAGCCTAGCTGAGATGCAGTACCTTATTTTCAGTAGGGTCCTGCTATTACCCATTTTCACAGCTGAATAGACTGAAGCACTAAAAGTTAAACTTATTTGCTCAGTGTCGGACTGAGTAGCTTGGTGATATTTAGATTATTATTTCTATAGTGTTCCCTCCCAACCCCACAAAATGACTGAAATTCTCCAGGAAGTGCTGTGAGGAGATGGATGCATGTGGAGTGTGTAGCTTCCTCCTTACTGAGATACAATTTGTTGTCCAGGAAAGAAGTACACTGAGTCAGAACTAATTTCTGGTTGTGACCCATGGGGAGGAGGGTGTAGCAGGGGATAAAATAAAGCAAAGATTCACATGAAGGTGCAAAAGAACAAACATAGTTCAGTAAATTAGTATTGCTTTGCAGCAGCAAAATCGTCAATTGAATGTGTGCAAAATACAGTACTGGAAAAAAAAAATGGTACCATTTAAAAGTAATACAGTGCAGTTTGGGAACTGGCAGCTGACTGAGAGACAGGCTAGTGGAATGGGGGGGAGGGCGTGGAGGTGAGAAGGCCTTGGGTGAGGGAGGCACAAGGTCTCTAAGGGCAAAACAGGCCAAGAAGCTGAGTTAAACTCAAACTTTGGAAATGAACAGTAACTGACGTTTGGATTTCAAGGCTATTTTCAAACACTGCATTGAATGTAAAATTCTACTACGTTTACTGCACATTTGCTGGGGGAACTCCAGGTTTACTTTGGTGAGCTAGATGCAGACTCAGATTTGACTTTTCAGTAAATACTCCCTTTTTTTCTTATTAAAGATATGTATTTGCCTAAGTTTTAAATCAGTGCTGTCTGGTGCAGCTTTGAATGCAGTACAATTTTAAAGTGACTTTTTTTTTTAAATGGAACATTTTAACTCTGCTAAGTGTAGTACCACATATTGTATAACTATAGTCCATTACTGATCTGTGGGAGACAGTGTGGATTTAAGTAATAATGACTGAGAAGTCAGTCATTTCCTAGGGATTAACAGCCGGCTGGGGAAGGGTGGTCCCAGGTGCAGCTGAGGGACACCTCCCTCTAGCTGGTTGTTAATCCTAGGAAATGACCAGCTTTGAGGCTGTTATTGCATTATAAGTCTACTGCAATAATAAAACTTAGCTTTGGAGTTTTTTTTTTTTACTTTTGCCATTTTCTTTTAGCATACAGTGGTGTGGAAAAGGCAGTGTGGTGTGAGTACATCCTAAGATGACGGCATTGTGTGCCAAATCGCATCTCATTGGCAGCTGGATTGGTCATTTCGTAGAGACTGATGACTGATCCAGATGCCAATGTGGAAGTTCACTAGTCTCATGAATATTAATTTAGGCAAATTAATTATTAGCATAAAGGACTGTGAGCAAAGAGATTCAAGTTCAGCTGTTGGCTTACTTTGTGGCCTTTAGCAAGCTCCTTGACTGCCTTGGGGTCATGTCCTTTTGCCAGCTGTAAAACTAGATGAAAGCAGTCCCCCATTGCAAATTATTTATTTATTTGAAATTGTTCTTGAGGAAGCGCATACTGAGCTGAGACAGCTGTTTTCCAGGTATGTCCTGGTAGATGGGTACTGTGGAGACAAACATGGATTTACAGTAGCCATCAGAACACTAGGTAAACCAGTACGGTCAATATAAAGGGGAACAGACCAGAAGAATACAGTTTGTATGATGTTCAATTAGCAGTTTCCAAAACAGTAACAACATTTGTTAAATTGGCTCCAGTTAGTATAATTGCAGTACTCTGAGGAGGAGGAGGGGCACCCTGGAGGGACCATGGGTGAAGTTGGGCAGGTCTATTAAACAGTGACAGAAAGTCAAAGGTTGAAAATGGGTGAGGTAGCGGAGAAAGGAGGTGAGTGGGTCAGGTAGTTGATGGTGAGTGGGTTAGGCGTTGATGGCTGCAGAGGAATTAGAAATCATGTCCATTACCTAAACTTGGGCTAATCTGAACAACTGCAGAGACCTAAGTGCTCCATGTTACAAGCTCTTCAGGAAAGACAGGGAAAACAGGATGGGTGGTAACGTGTGTGAGGGAAGCTGTTATTGTGTCTGAAGCTATAGCAGTCAAGGAGGGGGAAGAGGTTGAGTCACTGTGGCTACGGGTGATGCAAGAGTAGAGGAAGCACAGAGGTAGGGGTAGTATACAGACCACAAGATAGTGGAGCTGGAGGGAAGGAAAGTGACAGGATTGGGAAAAATAGTGTTAATGGATGACTTTAACCTTCCAGACATAAACTAGGGAACACCAGTAACTAGGAGACAGAAGGAGTGTTAGAGAGCCAAGATGGCCGCCACCCAGTAGCCATGTTAATTTGAGCTGTGTTACAGTCCTTTAAAAAAAAAAGTCCTTTCTAGATATAAAAATATCTTGATGTAAACTTAAACAGCAGAAAAGAAAGACTTAACTTTCACCCTTATATGAGTCAGCGACATCAACTAAGAAGGGACCTATTAAAAGATTTTTTTTTTAGCACTGCAACTGTCCTGGAAAATGCTGATGCTGGAATAACAGGGGTTGTGGACAGCAGGAAGGTACAGCCTGGGTGATTGTGATCATGCTTTGTGCCTGCCAGACAGAAGCTGGCCGAAGAGATGAGCAGAGGGCTGTGCCGGCCGATGAGCAGTGCTGTACTTATCGGTGAGTGGTAACAAAGGTGAGGGGGGTGCAGAGTGGGGGTCCTCAGCAAGTGGAAGGTGATAAACACATGGGGAGGGGCTTTGACACTCATGGGCAGAAGCGCTAGCCCAACAGGGATTTACATTATACAGGGGACACGGGGTGACCGAGGGCAGGGGGACCATTAAACTACCAGGGATCCTTCATGTTATGTACTACAGGGGTGATCGGGGGACTGGGTACCACTTGACAACCAGGGATCCTTTACATTATGTACGAGCTTGTGGGGGAGGAGAAAATACCTACACTACCATGGATCCTTCACGTTATGTACTACGGGGGCAATTGAGGGGCAGGGGGACCACTACACTACCAGGGATCCTTCACATTATGTACTACAGGGGCAGTTGAGGGGGGCATCACTAGACTATGAAGGATCCTTCATGTTATGAACTACAGGGGCAATTGGTGGGGGGAGAAGCCACTAGATTACCAGGGATCCTTCATGTTATGTACTACAGGGAGGGGGGCCACTAGACCACAAGGGATCTTTCATGTTATGTACTACGGGGTGTGATTGGGGAGGGGGATCATTATACATAGGGGTGGGCAGTTGCTGTATAGCTGCGCTGCCTTCGGGGTGCAGCCTTAGCACTGTGTTACGATGGGGTTTTGGTGGTGGTAAATGGCATCACTCTGGAGCTGTTTAACACTGCCACAAACCTTTAAATAAACCGCTGCACCATGAGGGACTCCCATATTTGCATAGGCACAGCAATATGGTTAACACAATCATTTTCTAGGGTTTCCACAGTGCTTCGAGGGCCTTTGAATATGCCCCTGACTGGAGCATCAGCACAAACCCAAGTTGGCGTGTGTGCTAATCCATTGGCTCCTGTGCTAACCTTCGAATATGGAGCTGTACATACACTGTTGGCATATTGACCAGTTGGAAAATGCCACTTGGTTTTGGAATCTCAGAATTATGGACATGCTGGTGAAACTGGCTGCTTAAGTGATAACATGCAGTTAGTTGGAGTATACGAAGCAATAATCTGGTGGTGTGGGTCATTAAACACCGAGGCTGAACCACACCAGCCGATTGCTGCTAGTATACTCCAACTAACTGAAAGTTATTGTACGAGTTGGAGTTTATTTTGATTGAACTCAGCGTGGCTCCAGTCAATTACCTCAATTGCTGCAGGTCTGTGTGTGTGTGTGTGTGTGTGTGTGTGTGTCTTCAAACCAAGAACCAGTGTGTCCACAAGGGAGCATGCATTCAAGCAAGAGTGGACTGGCTTTAAAAGGGAAATTAGGAAGCATTGCTTCATGGAAAGGATCATGGATAGGTGGAACAAAACTCCTGACAAGATTGTGGAGGGAAAGACAATAGTGGGATTCATAAAAAAGTGGGACACAAGTGAAAACCCCTCGTTGGGAGCTTATTAGTAAACAATGGGTTAATCACCATTGCCACCAGGGACTACCCACTTGTCGGGAGGTCACAGTAAGTGTGGCCCCTATTTAAGGGGAATTGTGGCACCAGGAGGGGGTTCGAGCCCCAGGATAGGAGTGAGCGGGGTCGAGTTGGAGAGTGGCTGGTGTAGGGATGATTGCCCGCCCTGGCTCGCATGTGTGAGTTGGCATTAGTGTGGCATGTAATTGGGAGCCCTATAAATTGGCTAATGGATGGGGGAAGTGGGGCAATTGCCACTTCCCTAAAATATCCCAGATGTTGAGCCCTGTGACTTCATTTGAAACTGCCACTGGCAGGGATAGTGAGGCTTAATAAAGGGAGGAGGGTAGAGGAGACTGTGGAAGGCAGAGATACTAAACAAATATTTTTGTTCAGTATTTACAAATGAAGAGGGGAGGTACATGAAACAAACAGTAGTAACACTCTGGATACAGAAGTTGATACCAGCCCATTTACAGAAGAAAGGGATCTGAAAGAACTCTTAAAACTGAAGGTGGACAAAGCAATGGGGCCTGATGGATTCATCCCAGAATTCTACAAGAACTAAGGGTAGAACTAGTGACACCACTGACTACCCTTTTAACAAATCATGGGAGGATGGGTGGTACCGAGGACTGGAAGAGGGCAGATGTGATTCCCCTTCACAAAAGTGGGAGCAAGGCAGAAGCAGGAAACTACAGACCTGTTAGTTTAACCTCAGTGATAGGGAAAATGATGGAATCACTTCTGAAGGAAAGAACTGTTCAGCGATTCTAGAGGCCAAGGGGCACAGGACCCTAGGCAGCATGGATTCACAGCGGAAGGTCATGCCAGACAAATCTGATAGATTTCTTTGACTGGGTGACCAAAGTAGTAGATCAGGGAGGGGCTGTGGACATGGCCTACCTAGACTTTAGCAAGGCATTGACACAGTCCCACACAAAAGATAAATATACAAGTTAGCCAGCCTGGGAGTGGGTCCCAAGATGACAGCCTGGGTAAAGAATTAGCTGGAGAATAGGACACAGAGAGTAATAGTAAATGGAGTCCACTCAGAAGAAAGGAGGGTTACTAGTGGGGTACCAGAGGGTTCAGTATTAGGACCGGTCCTCTTCAATGTCTTTATAAGCTACATTGGGAAGGACTGGAAGGAAAAGTATGTCTTTTGCAGATGACACTAAGATCTGCAACAGAGTTGATGCACAGGGTGGGGTGGAAAGGATGAGAAGGGACTTGGCAAGGTTAGAGGAATGGTCAAATGTATGGCAGCTTAGATTCAGTGCTAAGAAGTGTAGGTAATGCACCTGGGAAACAAAACCCAGGGAAGAGTGCACAATGGGGTGAGATATCAACAACAACAAAAATGGAAAGGGACCTGGGGTAATAGCATCAGATGTCCTAAAGGTGGGCAAGCAATGTGAGAGGGCAGCAAGGAGGGCTGGGGGGTTACTGGGATGCATAGGGCGAGTCATCACCAGTAGAAAACAGGAAGTTATTATCCCTCTGTACAGACAGCTGGTGAGACCCCATCTGGAGTACTGTGTGCAGTTCTGGAGACCCAATCTCCGCAAAGACATAGACAGGATGGAAGCTGTCCAGAGGAGGCAACAAATGGTGCAGGGTCTGCACCGGAAGACATATGAAGAGAGTCTTAAGGAGCTTAATATGTATAGCCTCGAGGAAAGGAGGGAGAGGGGGGACATGATAGAAACTTTCAAGTACCTCAAGGGAATCAACAAAGTCCAAGAGGGTAGCATCTTTCAAAAAAAGAGGTGTGCAAGAACAAGAGGGCACAATTTGAAGATAGAGGGGGCGGCTCAGAGGTAATTTAAGGAAGTATTTTTTCACAGAGAGGGTTGTGGATGCATGGAACGGCCTTCCGGAGGAGTTTGTGGAGTCAAAATCAGTGGTGGAATTCAAGCATGCATGGGACAGTCATAAGGCAATTCTAGGGGTGGGGTAAGAAGAAGTAGGCTGCTGGTTAACTAGGATCTGCAGCTTATCCAGTAGGTAGGGAAATGGGCAGACTGGGTGGGCCAAGCGGTCCTTATCTGCCATCAAATTCTATGTTTCTATGTTATGTTTGGGACACGTGAAGAAGAGAAGAGAGTTTAGCCAAATAGGAACCCCTGAGGGATATAATGCTTACTCTGGTGTCGCTGCTGGAGGGGTCCCATTGACCAGTGGTGCGTTCCAGTGTACTGCAGCTCCGAAGAAATAATGAGGGAGTGAAAGATCATGGAGGGAGAGCTGTGTGCAACATTGAGACGTTCAGCCATTTTTTGGGATTCGAACCTGTGTTCCTTTGGGATGCACCAGTTGCAGATTTGTATGAGAGTCAGGAGAAGAGGAGCTGTAGCAATCAGAACTTAGAAATGTGTCCTTGAAAGTGAGCAGCTTGGGAGCCATAGCGACTCAGGACTTAGCAATGCATTCCTGAAGCGAGCAGCTCAAGAAATACATGCAGGAGGAGTGTTGGGAGTACAAAGCAGATGTCTGAGTTGAAAGGCCTTATTTGGCCCTGTAGAGATGCTGTTGGCAAGTTTTAGGAAGCCTGATTCAGCTCCAAATATGCATGTGGGGGATCAGCTCGGTCACACATAACCCATGCAAGCTCTGAGTCTGTGAGACCACTTGGTCCAGGGAATGACTGTTACTTCGTCCTCATTTATGCCTCATGCTCCATGGAGTGTATTAACTTTTCTGTTCACTTCCCACTGAATTAAATGGAATGTTTATTCTTTTTTTGTTGGTGTGGACAATGACCTTATTTTTGAGCCTTAATGTGGGCCACTAATCAGCTTGCTCCACACAGTCAGCACCCCTGAGAAGTAAGGGCACCCCAGCACCGCGACTGTTGGAATCAGGTGTACAACACAGTCATTCAGGTACATGGTTTTCTGATATGTGTTCACCCCTTCCCCGTGGACATCCTGCCATCATACTCCTAGACACCGGGGCACAAGTAAAGGAGTTATTAGGTAGTGGACAGAGGGCAGGGGGTAACTGGGAGGGAGGCTGTAGACTAGAGCTTCTCCAAGTAAGGAATCTTGGGAGAGACTGAATTGACTGTTTTGGTTTTTTTCTGTCTGTCACTTTTCTATGTTTCTAGGTATAGGAGGGCATATGGCTAATGTGTTCAAGGAGCACAGCTTTCAGATGAAAGAGAAGGAAGAGTAGAGGGAGGAGTTGAGTTTAGACTAGAGAAGGGGGTCCATATCGGAAAAGGATACCTGCTTGGCTGAAAACTTTGGATTGGGAAGGAGAAGAAGAAACATAAAAGTTTCTGAGTGTGTGTGTAGGGTGGGTTGGGGAGAGTTGAGCACAGGAGGGAAACAAACTAGAATCTGGAATGAAAGACGCACATTGTGACAATTTCTACTTGAGGGAGAAAGGAGAAAGGCTGAATTATAAGAAGCAGTGGTGAGTGTGTGATTGACAGGTAAGGGAGAAGAATCCAGAGAACGATAGAGGATCCAGTCTGACCAGAGTAGATTTGGAGCCAGCACTATATTTATTTATTTATTGAATTTTGTTGACCCGGTAGGCCCACTGAGACTTGAAGTCCCTTTTTCAGGGGTGACTAGGGGGAGGGGGGATACAGATGGTAACCAACTGAAACTGAACCAGATTAAGCTGTCGGTGGTATTTTTTCAATGAATGGGGGAAATTTGGCCAGGACACTGGGGAAATTCCCCTACTGAGCTGTAGGGGGAGCTGCTGAACATCTCTGTGATGGCCAGGCCAGCCAAGGAACCGAAGGAGCAGGATGTTGTGGAGACTAGAAGTATGGTCTCGGCCCTAGTCTCTCCTGGAATCGAGACAGAAATTTATTTTGATGCACCAGCCCCTATAGAACCACAGAAACCTCTTGAAACTATTGGAGAAATGGATGTACAACCTCATATGGTGTATTAAGCTCTAAAGCATAAAACTACTGCAGATTTACAGAGAATTATGTATGAAGAAGTTGTTTTATTTCAAGAAAGAAGGCTGCAATTACAGCATGCTCTTGAGACTTCTAAGACTGGGACATTGCCGCTGCACCCCATGCGAGAGGGTGACAACTGTGGTACTGAAGTGTCAACACTAGTAACAGCTCCTCCACCCAGTCACAAGTAATACAACCCTCTATTATTTATCAGACATCTGCACAAACTCAGGACAGTGCTACAGTATTCACCTTTTCTAGCAATAAAAAGGGCTCTAACACTACTGATAATACTGCTTGCACTATTATTAATTTACCTGGAGTGTCATTCACGGCAAAGCCATGGGTGGTGGGAAGTGGTAATGCTGAGCTGTGTACAGGCAAGTCGGGTGCTCATCGAGCACCGGCGGATTGTATCAGACAAGTCCTGAAGATTAAACATTGCATCAAACAAGGCCTCGACCTCTTACGAGTAACTCTGTTGCTATGGAAATCTTATATATGGACTACACGCATCCACCCCTGAAGCTGAATACTGTACTGGGTCATGATAGATCTATGCAGGGATCTAATGAATGTACCTCTAAAGAGATGCTTTCTGCTGTTCATGAAGAATCTCCTGTGATAACAAATGGGGATGACCAGGTTATTAATCCTGAATTACGAGACAAGGAATCTTTGTTACATAGGATGGATGGGGGTGATTCGCATGAGGTTAAAAGAAAAATGGAGGACTCAGAAGAAAAAAAAGAGGGAGAATGCGATATTGCGCAATAACTAGTCTAACGATCATGTCTGGACGTGGAGGAAAGACCTGCGGCAAGGCCCGCGCTAAGCCCAAGACTCTCTCCTCTCGGGCCGGGTTGCAGTTCCCTGTAGGTCAGGTGCACAGGCTGCTGCAGAAGGGAAACTACGCAGAACGGGTTGGGGTTGGAGCCCCGGTCTATCTGGCCGCTGTGCTTGAGTATCTGACAGCGGAAATCCTGGAGCTGGCCGGTAACGCAGCCTGGGACAAGAAGAAGACCCGCGTCATCCCGCGGCACCTGCAGCTGGCTGATCGCAATGATGAGCTCAGCAAGCTGCTGGGAGGGGTGACCATCGCTAAGAGAGGGGTGCTGCCCAACACCCAGGTTGTGCTGCTGCCCAAGAAAACTGAGAAACCCGGCAAAGCAAAATACAGGGCAGCAACAATTGAGAGGTACTGAAACCAAAGGCCCTTTTCAGGGCCTCACTGAAAGTGGACAAAGCAATGAGGCCAGATGGAAGTCACCCCAGAATTCTAGAAGAATTAAGCAGAGAACTAGTGACACCACTGACTACCCTTTTTAACAAATCATGGGAGGATGGTGTGGTACCTGAGGACTGGAGGAAGGCAGATGTGATTCCCCTTCACAAAAGTGGGACCAAGATAGAGGCAGGAAACTACAGACCTGTCAGTTTGACCTCTGCAGTAGGGAAAGTGATGGAATCACTTCTGAAGGAAAGAATTGTTGAGTACCTAGAGGCCAGTGGGGCACAGGACCCAAGGCAGCATGGGTTCACGGCGGGAAGGTCATGTCAGATGAATCTAATTGATTTCTTTGACTGGGTGACCAAAGTAGTAGACCAGGAAGGGGCTGTGAACATGGCCTACCTAGACTTTAGCAAGGCATTTGACACAGTCCCACACAGAAGATTAATAGCTAAATTAACCAGCCTGGGAGTGGGTCCCAGGGTGGTAGCCTGTAAAACATTGGCTGGACAACAGGACACAGAAGGTAATTGTAAATGAGTCCACTTGAAGAAAGAGGGGTTACTAGTGGGGTACCGCAGGGTTCAGTACTGGGTCCAGTCCTTTTTAATGTCTTTATAAGTGATATTGCAGAGGGACTGGAAGGAAAAGTATGCCTCTTTGCAAATGACACAAAAATCTACAACAGGGTTGATTCACGAGGAGGCGTGGAAAGGATGAGAAGGGACTTGGCAAGGTTGGAGGAATGGTCAGAAGTATGGCAGCTTGGATTCAATGCAAAGAAGTGCAAAATAATACACCAGGGAAACAAAAACCAGGGAAGATTTCATATTGGCGGGAGGGTAGTAACAACAACAAAATGGAAAGGGACCGGGGGTAATATCAGATGACCTTAAAGTTGGCAAGCAATGTGAGAAGGCAGTAGGGAGGGCTGGGGGATACTGGATGTATAGGGAGAGGCATCACCAGCAGAAAACAGGAAGTGTTATCCCCTGTACAGACAGTTGATGAGACCCCATTTGGAGTACTCCATCCAGTTCTGGAGACCCCATCTCCGCAAGGACATAGACAGGATGGAGGCAGTTCAGAGGAGGGCAACTAAAATGGTGCAGGGTCTGCAAGAGAAGCCATATGAGGAGAGACTAAAGGAGCTTAATATGTATACCCTTGAGGAAAGGAGGGAGAGTGGGGACATGATAGAAACGTTTAAGTACCTCAGTGGAATCAACAAAGTCCAAGAGGGTAGCACTTTCAGAAAAATTATGTGCAAGAACAAGGGGACACAATTTGAAGATAGAGGGGGGACGGCTCAGGGGTAATGTGAGGAAGTATTTTTTCACAGAGAGGGTGGTGGACGCATGGAACAGCCTTCCTGAGGAGGTTGTGGGGTCTAAAATTGTGGGAGAATTCAAGAATACATGGGACAGACATAAGGCAATTTTTGTGGGGGGTAGGAAGAAATAGGCTGCTGGTTAAATGGGATCTGCACCTTATCCTCTACGTAGGGAAATGGGCAGACTAGGTGGGCCAAGCGGTCCTTATCTGCCGTCAAAGTCTATGTTTCTGTGACTGTAATGGAGGACGACAGGTTGGGTATATTACAGATGCAAAACGCATTTGAATTCCCTTCTCCTATTTCTACAGTTACTGCCATTATGCAAGCTTTTGGACTTGATCTTAACGCAACTGGGGAAAAACTGTGGACTGATTTAGCTCTAAAGGGGGCAGGTTGAACTATGAATGAGAAGGGGCAGTGGGTCCCTGATCCTGTTTGGGATACAGTATCTTTCTCTCAATCATCTACTGAATTAGGATGGCGCCCTACAATAGGGAAGGAAGTGCCTGCTCAGACTCAACCAGAAGTTCTCCCTCCATTGGAACACACTCTTGATAAGTCATTTACTCCTTGCTCAGAAAAACAGGCATGCTGTGGAGGGCAAGTGAGGGATGTAGCACAGTTGGAAATTATCCTTAAGCCTCAGGAAAGTTCAGTGCCACTTGTGCAAACTCCACAGCAGACACCGTCTCGGGACAGCCTTATCCCCCTCTTCAAACACCAAAATTAAAGTCTGTGGAGCTCAAAGATGATATATCTGTAACCCTGCCCTCTGTGCATGATGAAGCTCCATCAGAGAAACCTCAACGACCACTGCTCTCTGACCTCTTTAAGTTGAATTCAGCTGAGCCATTGCCTCAGCGACATGCGGTTTGCCATAAGTATAAAGAAGGCCTGAATACTCACCCGGATCGCCAACATGTGGGGAAAAGAGTCATTAAGGACTCATTATGGTTTTACCCAGTGTTTGCCTTTATCCACATCTCAAGGGAGGACATATTTGATATCAGTTTCTGTTCTGTGACCCTGCTGGAATTTTTCTAGTACCGTTATAATCAGGTTAAAACCTCACCTCTTTGGATGCCTTTTATGGCCATCCCACTGACAAAACCCCTTACAAAATCGGTAACTATCATGTTCCGCAATGAAAACGTTCCAGTTAGTGACATATATTACTGGTTACAGCAGAAGTGTCAAGTACTAGCCCCCACAGCGACCATTCTAGATGATGAACAGTTCTGGACCAGGGGGTGGAAATTCCAGGTGAAATTAAATCAGACTGATGAAGGGATTACACATATCCCAAACTGTTTTTTCCTTGGTTGTGACAGACAGTGTGCTACTATCCAGGACAACCCTGGGCTTGTTACCAGTGTGGTGCGTGCATCCACTTGTCCAGTATGTGCGATAAACTGCACTGCAGTCTTTGTAATAAAGTTGGACATATCAACTCTAACTGCACAAATTACCGTAGGTGTAATTTGTGCAAAGAATAAGGTAATCTCTATAAAAATTGCCCCGGGCAGCAGTTAATAAAGATCAATCTTTAGACCCTGAAGATTTGATACATAAAGCACAGGCAGCTGGCAGTGAAGATCTTACTCCTCCCTCACAGCAGATTTCCCAGGATATAGGTGCAGTACCCACTACAGAACTGGCTCCTCGATCTATTGACGTTGAGACAAAGCTGTCTGGGAAAGATATAGCCCTAGATCAAACAAAGGCATCAGAAATGGTTCCTTTACTACAGCCAGTCTGTTATACTGATCCTGGGGAACAATGTGGCATTACAGAACAAAAGGAGATAGCCCCCCCCCCCCAACTCTCTTGTATCTAAACAGAGAAGGTCATCTAGAAGATTGACTAAGGAAGATCTATGGCAACCAGTGGAAACATCGAACTCTTATGCACTGTTGGAACCTAAAGAATGCGAGGAGTTGGACCCTGAGGATGATTCCAAGGAAGCAATGGACATAGGCATTACACAGTCTCAACCAGCAGAAAAACTTTACTCTGGAAAAAAGAAGAAAAAAATTAGTGTTTAATCCTGATGAACATTGCTACCACTTCTGTGGCAAATTTCAACTTCCCACTCCCCTTATCTTTAGAAACTAGGCTTTATAGTATATTTTTCAACATGCTGTAGGGTAGCCGCCTTAAGCCGGTAAAGAGGGGTTTCACATACTTTCAACATGAAAAAGGGGGCTTGGGGATGATTAACCCAGTTGTTTTTTTTTCCATTCATTATTTTGGATACACTCTGTCAAGCATCCTTGGACAATGCCCAATACCTTGGTCCGTAAATGGTTTGTCGATAATTGGACTCAATTTATGACAAAATGGGTTGAACCAAATTCTCTGCACTATTATTAATTCTGGAATCATTGAAACTTTCCATACAGAAGCTATTTAAATGGAATGTTTCGAAATCATTATTTTTTGCTTCGTCTAGAGTACAGTTGTATCAGTATGTCGTGGACATGGCTGGACCCTCCTCCCCCGAATCTAAAAAATGTCAGCAGCAAAAGAAAGACAAAGTAATGGCCCTATTAAATGAAAAACGGATCCTGGACCATATGTGGGAGATAATACGGTTAAGTGCCCATGGAAGATTATATGTCAGGGGTAATCATAAACATAAGCTGATGGCAGAGCACTCATGTCCTTTTCTGGGGTGTGGAGCCCTGGAGGAAACAATGGAGCATTTTTCTCTACATTGTGTCTTTTCCCGTAACCTTTGGGTATTCTTGGCCACGATCTGGAAACTACGGTGGCTGCAAAATATTACGTATGAATCATTGGTGTTGGGAGATTATGCCAGTAGACTGACTGAATATAATCCATGGACACTATCTGTATTTTTTGCAGTGTTAAAATACTATCTATGGAATGCAAGGGTACAGTGGGTAATCCAACAGCAACAAATGCCCTTTATGGTTTTTAAAGTGATTTGTGAAAAGGCATTTCAAGTCATTTGGGATGGGGAAGTGGAAAAATATGGCGTATCTATGACACGTTTGTGATGGAAGGGTCTTTCCCTCTTTATTAAATTTAAATGACGTTACTCTCAGGCCTTAAATGACGTGAAAATGATATTGCTACTTTACCACAAAGGCAAATGGTAATTTTTTTGTATTATTAAAATTTTCTTTGAGAGTTTAATATTGCTGTAAATATGATAACCTGTCAGTTTTAATATTAATTTCTGATTTTTTGTTTTTTTCTTTTGTTCCCCTTTTGAAATGCTTATTTAAATTCCTTCCTTTTTTTTTTTGATTTGCATCAACTTTTGTTATTCTATATATGGTATTGTATTCATTAATAAAAAACACCCCTACTCTTTTCGAGAAGTACCATGGGATCTTTAACATCCACCTGAACTACCACCAGAACAGGCAGATGGGACCTTGGTTTAACATCTCATCCGAAAGATGGCACCTCAGGAGTGCAGCATCCCCCTCATGCTGCACTGATGTGTCAGTATTGGGATGTTAACCCAAGTGCCTGTACCCTATCCCAGTAGTCAAAGGTTGGGAGGGCCATTTTGACGACAGTCTCACAATGGGTGTGTAAAGGGATACATGCTTTGTTTCATTATAGACTTCTATATATAGACATTTTGAAATCGAGGCTTCGAACTCCAGCAAAGAAATGATTGGCAGCTGACACAGGAAGTTAAAGAACTTCTTGGGTTGGTGGCCAACCTTCTCTGTTGTTTGCATTCTAGACCTTGACTTCAAAGTGCCTACAACTAAAGTGTGTTGTGCACCTACTGTAGCATGGGGAGGTGATTCTTGTTTATGGCATCTATGTAACTGGAGATGTCAAAGTGCAGATCCAGGCAGACTCTCATACATTTAATAGTTGGAACTCCCTTTAATTGGGAGTCATCCAGTGTAATGAAGTCTGGGAATGATGCATCCTGATAGTACTATTCATTCAATGTAAATGAATTAACAACCAGAAAGTGTGGTTCTTCTCAATGGATTCTCACTAGTGTATTCCTCATACCTGACAGTAGCTACTGTATTTAGGGAATTGTCACATCTTCCATTTTTGGCAGTAGATCACAAAGCACAGTTAAGCTGGCAAAGCTACCAGATCAACTTCATTAGGATAAGTCCTGTAACTATGTTGCATGCATCAATATATGTTGCTATACATCACTACGCTTGTAACAATAACATTATTTTTTCAGTTAATCTTTTTATTAAAATTCTCAGAGTTCAAACAGTACATCAACCATTAATCCATATAATCACATCAAATAAATTAATTGGTAGAAACATTACATACATTGAAATCTCATGGATAATATATTAAAAAATAAAGGTATAATAAAGAGTTTAAAAAAAAACAAGAATTAAACATCAATATAATATTGTAAGTTTCAATGTATACCATACCCATTCTACTCACTTAGGTGCTGAGAGGGGGTATGAGTAATCAGTGTGGTAGACCCTAGAAGACCAGATGAGGGTGAGAAAGGTACAGTGTTTTGGGGGGTAGAAGTAGTCTGCAGCTCTTCTCAGTTGCGTGGAACACAAGGTCTATGACTGATGTGAACACAAGGTCTATGACAGGTGCTAAAGAGGCCTGCAATAGTTTGAGGACTGGTACACCCCCCTACATTTGCTGAAGTTTGTCTATAGTTCCCGCATTTCTGTGGGAGACCCTCTACAGAGCAGCTAGCTGTCCCACGGCTAGCAGCCATTCCTGTACCATTGGCATGTTTGATGAGCGCCCAATACAGAGAGGCAAGCACTTTGCTATCACAGTGATGGCTACAATCCATCAGACTTGGGGAGAGGAACAGGGTGCTGCAGGTTGTGGCATGCCTAGGAGAAGTAACAGGACATCAAACTGGCAGATAGGCCCTAGTATATTGTTACAGACCTGCTTAATGCCATCCCAGACATTCAATATCTTCGGGCAGTCCTGTAATACATGGGTGAGGTGAGCTCCTTGCCAATGACAGCTCCAGCATGTGTCCACTGATAGAAAACCCAGAGAAAATAAGACTGCCAGAATACGGTACCATCTTAGTAGGACTTTCTTCTGGATTAGTCTACTTCTACCATGCTAGCATGCTGTATAGGATCAATGTAAGCAGGCACTCCAGTCCTCCATACTGACTGTAATGCCCAGTTCATTTTCCCATGTAATCTTGGAGGGAAGGATTTGGTCTGCTTGGGCATCCCACAGGTGTAGTAGATAAGACTGGCCTTCCCTTTTTTCAGTCTGTTGAATGCATCCACTAGAGTGGTAGTAACTGATCAGATTCATCTAGGGGGTCCGCGTATCAAGGGATGAATCATGCTTCTACTTTGGAGATAACTCCAAAAATCCTGCCAGAGTCAGCGTGCCCCTGACCATCATTATTCCTTTCTGGGTCCATGCAGACCATTTGGGTGAAGATGCTGCAATCTTGAAAGAGACATTCCCCCACAGTGGAGTCAGGGCTGTCGGGGTCGGGTGCTATTTGTTGAGCCTGTGAAAGTGCATCCATGCTCATTTGGCAAAGGAGATAATCGGGTATTCTCTTGCAGGTTGAGAACCCACATTGTAGAGGTACATGGCTGACAGTGGGTTCTGGGGCAAGCTGTGCTCGATGTGCAACCACAGCGGTGAACTGCTTGTAGCCAGAATGAAACTTCTCATTGTTTGTGCCATAACATATGCTATATGGTACCCAAGGAGCCATGGCTGCCCCATCCAGTTTTTGTCCAGTGCACTCTCAGCTTTATCTGGCTGTACCATGGTGTTTTGCCTTCTCACAGGAATCCACCGACAGCCCTGTCTAGTTCTTGGAACCATTTGGGTGAAATGTAGGTAGGTAAATGAGATAAGATGTGAGTGACTCTGGGGGCTAACATCACCTTGAGTGCTGCAGTCTTGCCTGCAAGGGATAGGGACAGCAGCTTCCACCTGGTTAGCTCATTTTTTTGCTGATTCTATGAGTAGGTTGAGATTCAGTTGTATAATTTTGGGTAAGGAGGGGTGTATCATGATGCCCCCAAGTATTTGAGGGCTTGTGCAGGCCTTTCGCTGCATAGGGCACCTTGGAGGACGATGAGTGAAGAGGAAGGATTTCAGTTTCATGCTGGTTACAATAACATTATTAATAAAAGTACAGTCTTGCAGCATTCTACTTTTGACACTCCCATAAAGCTACATAAAATCCTTCCACATACATAGATGAGTCACTGTGGTTACATAGCCTTAATATTCAGAATACAGTACAGCAATATTTGGAATGCAAAGTATTCTGAATAAGTATAACAAATACTGTGTTTACGTGGCACTGATATATATATTACTCTTGTATTTTCAGTTTACATGTAAACTGCAGTAAACAGAATAAGCAGCACCTCATGTATGCTCAGTGTACCACCTGGTGTGACACCCTGGTGTGGCACCCTGAGAAGAAAGTGCCAGAGGTCAGACACATGATCGGTTCATTCAGGCCGGGGCCTAATCCAAAACACTGAGCATTGTTTTCCACTTGCATTCAGCATGCAGAGAAATATCCCCACTGTCTTATTCTGAACACTAGTATTCATAATACTTAATACTCAGGATTCTGCTTTTTACACTGCTAGACTACTTATTTGAAATACTAGGCACTCTGAATAAGATCAGAATATTTACTGCCATGTAAATGCACTGCCTGTCAGTGCTCTAGTCTAGGAGCAGATTCGTTTCATACATTGCTCAGATGTGTAAGCCTTATCAAGTTCTGGCAGTCAGTACTCACTTTTATCTTACTTCTGTTTAAAACCCACCTCAAAAACAACCCCCAGACAATGTTACAGGGAGGCCGTTCAGAGTATCAAACCCTTTGGATAAGAGATGAAAAATGTATTTTCATAACACTGATGTGTACATGACAGTTTTGTGAAGCACTGGTAAAATTTCAGATCAGCGACATTCAATCTGTGGCTGCTACTGACCACTCAGTTGACCACTTATTGTGCCTCTTGAGAACAACCTTATATAAAGCAGCAGGGATAACAGGTCCAGATATCTACATATATGGGGATTGTTCAGTGAGTATCTCACAGATAGTCCTCCACTGGCCCAAATGACAGAATAGGATGCTGAATAAAGCCAAGATGACCTGAACCTGATTACTGGTGGTATGGGTTTTAGATAAACACTGAAATACATGATAAAATGGTATATTATGGGTAAAGTTCTTTTAAACAGTTTAAATCCTGTCAAAGAAATAAGGATTCATACTGTTACTTATATACTTATATAAAGAATGGGAAAAATTGACTTAAGTGTATTGGTTATCATTTTTTTGTCTTCATGTTTTTATTCATAAAGCTTCCCCTCCGGCGAAGGCCAGAGTCAGGCAGGCAGGCTGTCAGCCCCTTTCCACCTCCCGCTGGGTCATACATGCAGAGAGGTGACGGGGGAGTGCATAAGCCAAAAGGGAGCAGGTTGGGCTTCATGAAACCTGCCTGGCTCCATTTCCATTCTCTCCCCTTTCCTTTCCCTCACTGTGGCGGTACATAGGCACATGTGTGTGGAGGTATGCATGCACCACAAAACCGTGGCTCCTACCATTGAATCTCTCACAAGCTGCACTACTACCAGATCTCCACCTGGCGGCAGTCAATTGCTGAGTTGTCTTATCACCCCTTCAAGGGGGAAGAGTGCAGTCCCTGGAACATACAGGTTTGTAAAATCTTTGGTGGGGCTCAGGGGTCAGAGGAAAAGCCACCAGTCTGGTTTATCGAAGCAGAGCCCCCTACATTCCTATTCAGCCCCACTTCCCCCACAGGGCACTTTCTCAAGTTGACAAGCACCCTCAGCACCATAGTCCGATTCAACCCCTCCCCCAAGCCCTGTCTCAGGATCCCCACACATGCATGAACACCCTAGCACCACACTGTTGTTCAGTTCCCAACCCCAACACATGTCCTCAAGCCCAGACAGACAAGTAGGAGAATCTGTTGCCTCACAGTTCCCTATGCGTCCCTACAAACATTAACAGAAAACTTTGGTGTAAACCATATTGCAGTCCTTACATCTGCAGCCAGCCATGGTTCTACTGTTTATGATTTGCATTGCCCATGTCATTTTGTCCTCTGCTTTCATCTTAAACACTGCAACACACACACACACCACTGCACTGTAACTGCCCAAAACAAATAACCGAGCACTGAGCAATCTGAGGAATATCTTGCTTATGAACAATAAGGTTAGATTCCCATTGCCCAGCCTTTTACCCTGCAGCACTGTACAACATTAATATCCCCCCCAATAAAGCCAGGCTCCCTCCCATCTGCCTTTTACCTGGCTTGCAGTCATGAACATAGAGAGTTAGCAACACCCCCTAATAAGGCCTGACTCCCATCTGCTTTTACCTGGCTTGCAGTCATGAACATAGAAAGTTAGCAACCCCCTAATAAAGCCTGGCTCCTATCTGCTTTTTACCTGGCTTGCAGTACAAGAGCATAGATTGGGAGTGGGGGGGGGGTCACTAACCTATCAGGCCAAGCTCTCATCTACTTTAACAGCCTTACAGCAGCACAGCACAGACATGTTAGTGACCCCCTCGTAAAGGCCAGGCTCTCATCTGTTAACAGTACTGCCCCCACCCCTGTTTGCCTAGGAGACTTAAACTGTCATTAGGTCATTAGTGGACATAAATTTTGACAAAAAAAGTGCCACGACCAGTTGTTCATAATGCAAAACATGTACACCAATTATTTTTTAAGTTATACAGTTATGTGGAAGGCAAACCCACCAAAGAACTGGGCACAGGCCTCCCCACACCCTGCACCAGACAGACACTGGTTCAACCCAACATAAGAGTTTTCTATGAAATAAAGAATCACACATACCCCTATAATGCAAAGCATCATGGGATGTATGTGCAAATCACCATGACATTTTATGCTGGTTCTGCTTTAAGCAAGACTGCATGGTGTCGTTTAGCAGAGTTTTCTATGTTGCACAAACACCAGATAGTCTCAGCCCCCCCCCCCCGAAAAGCCAGCCACACATATTTCCAGACACAGTATGAACATCACAGCAACAAACCCTAGTTCACCCCTTCAGCAAAAGACAGCTCAGCACCCCTCACAAACCAGACACATATTCCCCATCCCTGCATCCATCAAACACTAGTTCAGTTCAACCTTCCTGCCCCAGCATGGACCCAGCAGCTGCTGCTGAGTAATGGAATATTGTACATGGGAGGATCGGCATTGATTAGAAGAATTGAAGGCTGGACTACAGTTTTTGGGTCAGATCTAATATGGTGGACTGGAAGGGAAATGACATGAGGTGTGTTTTTTGTGTGCTGTCAATGATGTTTATTTATTTTATTTATGGAAATGTTTCTTCAGGAATGGCACACTGAACAATATAAAATTGCTCGTCTCATAGAGCGTCCTGGGAGAAGGGGAACATGGGAGTACAGTAATCAAAAGCACATTTCCATGCAGTATAATAGAAAAGTATATATACAATAATCAACACATTTCCAAAGGTAATATAAAACAGAGAAGCAACAGAGTAAGAAAATAGTACATCAGGTAGTAGCATTGGATAAACATTGGGATTTGATGCGAGAGGAGCAAATCAACAGTACTGCAGACTTAATACACACAATGCAGACAAGGAAGTGCAATAAAGTACATTGGTTTCTCCTCACATTACTGTAAGCGCTAGACTGAGAAAGGGGATGGGTAAGTCAGAGAGGAAATTAGGAGGAGTGAGGAGCCAGAGGGGAAATTAAGAGCAGCTGCAGGATGGAGAGAGGAAGTTAAGGAGGGAGGTCAGAATGGACCACGGGGAGGAGGAGTGCCTGATTTGATGAGGCATTGAGTTCCAGAGCTTAGGGAACCTATAGGAGAATGACGCTTGACCTATAGAGGTGGTGTACCGTGGTATAGCTAGGGTGCTGGAGTCATTGAATCTGAGGGAGAGAGGGGCAGTGGGGCGGGTGGACAGTGAGGAGGCAAGGTTAAGGGGAAGCATATCAAACCAGAATTTAGAGGCAAATTTTATGCAATGGGCTAGACGGTGGTTTTCCAGGGAAGGAAAAGCTAGAGAGCGATATAGATCACAGTGGTGGGTAAAAGAAGGGACTTTCAGAGTAAAGCGACAGAAAGCATTGAAAAGGGTGTCCAGTCTTGTTAAGGATGACTTCAGTGCGGCACTGTAGACTACATCACAGTAGTCAAAGATGGGTAGTATCATTTTCTGGACAGTCTCCCACCTGGCCTGTAGAGGTAGGCAGCTTTGGTTCCTGTAAAGGGCACCTAATTTGGGGTGAAGCTTTTTTAGAATGGAGTCTATGTGTCCAGTGAAGTTTAGGTGCTGGTTTAGGCAGACTCCGAGATACCTAAAAGAGGTGGTGTCCTCCAGAGTAGAGCCATCAAGGGTGTGGAAGGAGGGCAGTTTAGTTAGCCTAGAAAGTCTCTGCCTAGTGCCGAAGGGCATGGTGACTGTTTTCTTGGTGTTAAGGAAAAGCTGATGGGAGCTTAGCCATTGCTGAACTTTCTCAAAGTCATGCTGAAGTGTGGAAGCCACGTCAGTTGGTGATTGACCATAGTAGAAAAGGACAATATTGTAAGCATACATATGGATGGAGGAGGAGGTGCACACTGATGGGAGGTCATTAAGCAATATGGAGAATAGTAGGGGCCAAGGATGGAGCCTTGGGGTATGCCAACATAATCTGGGGGTGGAATAAGCAATTTTGACTGACTGTGTCCGGCCTGTTTGGTAGGAACTAAACCAGTTTGTAGCTGAATCAGACAGGCCAGCAGATTGCAGATTATCTAGGAGGAGGGGTTGGGAGACAGTGTCAAAAGCCCTTGCAAGGTCGACAAAGATCGCAGATGTGATTAGACCACTGTCCATACCTGAGAGTATGGAATCGGTGAGCCTAAGTAAGGAAGTGGTAGTGGAGTGATCTTTCCTAAAACCAAATTGGTAGGGAGTGAAAAAGGCCGAGTCGGAGAGGTAAGAGGAGAGTTGGGAGAAGACCAGGTGCTCCTGAAGCTTAGCGAGAATAGGTAAGAGAGAGACTGGTCGATAGTTCACAGGCATAGAAGGGTCACCTCCCTCGGGTAGTGGGAGAACTATAGCGTGCTTCCATGGGTCAGGGATGAAGGCCAGCGAGAAGGAAAGGTTTAGTAAAGCTGAAAGTGGTGAACAAATGGCATGAGTAGAGAGGAAGAGAAGTCTGGGGTCAAGGCCATCAGGTGAGGAACCCTTAGATGGGTTGAGAGCGAGGAGAGCATTTAGAGTATCATGAGGTGAGACTGGAGAGAAGGAGATGAGGTTGCTAGGGAGGGTGTTTGGGTGTGAGTTATTGCGGACAGACTCAACTGGTTGGGTAGGAGGAAGAGAAGGTAGTAGAGCAGCAGCACGAGGTAAAGTAAGAGTTGAATTAGTGGCAACTGAGAGGTGGGCAGATGTAAGGGCATTATTGACACAGACGAATGGAGTTTGGGATTTAGAGGGGGGAGAGAAGAGGGAGTTAATAACTTTCCAGAATTTTGACAGGGTATGTATATTAGCATTAAAGGTGGATCTAAAGTATTCGGACTTAGCGAGCCTTCGAGCAGGTGTTTCTGAGGGCTCGATACCTGTCACGGTCAGCATTTGATTTAGACACTTTCTGAGCCTTCCAAGCCTGGTCTCGAGCTCTCATTTCTGCCACCAGTTCTGGTGTGATCCACAGGAGGTGGTTTCCACATACTCAAGTGCACTTACAGGGTGCATGCTTGTTCCAGATGTCAAGAAAGTAGCCTTGGAAATAGTCCAGGGCTTCATTAACTGTAGTATCAGAGGAAATAGGAGAGCAGTCAATGTGGGCTAGGTCATCAATCAATCAATCAATCAATCAAATCTTTATTTATTCAGGCGAGCATCATTGAGCAAGGCTCATTTACAAGATGGACCTGATAAGGTCAAGGTTCAGCAGTTGATACACAACAGATACATCAGTACACTTATATATACAGTTATACATACAGGAAAAAAAAAACACTTATAAACACACATTGATGCACAGTAAGATTCACATGATAATGTGGGTTATAGGAAAGTTATACTAATAAATACAGTATATACATATCCCAGTTGAGGAGCCATGGTATACGCACAGCATAATGTAATACTAGGTTGGTGGGAGGCATTATTGAGGTGCCATAAGAAGGGGTGGCTGCCTGGGAGGGAGAACTGAAGAACAAAAATTATGCCATATATGGTGGATTTCTGGGAGGGGGGATTGTGAAATGACAAGACTAGCTCTAGTGGTAGCAGTTGCATTTCTCTGTGAGGAAATCTGTGCAACGCTGTTTAAAGGATGCTATAGGTATAAGATTGGACAGCTTTAGGGATTTTTGTAGGGTGTTCCATGCCATAGCTAGAGAATAGCTGATTGCTGCCCTCCCTAGCCGGGTGTTGAATTTTGGCATTTTGAACAGGATGATGTTGTTGCTTCTTAGGGCATAGGAACTAGGAATGGTCTGGGTGAAGCAGTCCAGAATATAATTTGGAAGTTTTTTTGACAACACTCTGTAGGTCCATAATGCTGCATTTCTGTTCCTACTGAGATGTAGGGAAACCCATCCAACTGTAGCATAGAGAGAGCAATGATGAGTGTTGGATGGCAGATCTGTTACGAATCTTATTGCTCTATGGTACAGGATATCCAGCTTGTGAAGGTAGGAGATGGGGCAGTGACTATAAAGGAAGTCTGCATAGTCAACAACTGAGAGAAAAGTGGCCTGGACTAACCTCATCTTTGATTCTCTGGTTAGGAAGGGTTTTAATCTATAGAATAGGCCAAGCCTTTGGCGAAGCTTTTTTAGCAGTTCTTCTATATGATGTGTGAAGTCGAGTCTACTGTCAATCCACACACCTAGATATTTGAATTTTTCTACATACTCCAGATTTTCTCCAAGGATAGTGCATAGCTGGGGGAGAATGATTGGTAAGGAGGTGCTGGTGGAGCTTTGATTGGAGAACAGCATTGCTATAGTTTTCTTTGCGTTTAAAAGAAGCTTTTTCTCAAGTAGCTGATATTGTAGCAAGGAGAATTCTGTTTGTAAAATTTCACGGGCAACTGCAGATGATGGGTTGCTGACATACAAAACAGTGTCATCAGCAAAGAGGTGTACAGAGGCTTTGGTGAGGATTGAGTCAATATTATTTATGTAGATGGCAAAAAAGGATAGGACCCAGGATAGAACCTTGGGGGACTCCTCTTAGCAGTGGTTTTAATGGGGATAGATCACCTTCAACTTTTACCTGCTGTGACCTGCCGGGTGAGACAACACCTGAACCACTTAAGGGAGGGTGGATCTAGGCCAATGGAATACAAGGATGATAGTAGTAGCTCGTGGTCCACAGTGTCGAATGCCTTGCTTAGGTCAAGAAATACTGCACAGACATTATTCTTTTTATCTAGTTCGGTTTGCCAGTCATTTGTGACTTTGGCCAGTGCAGTGATAGTGCTATGCCTGGCCCTGAATCCAGATTGAGCTGGATTCAAGAGGTTAGCATCATCAAGATATTCTCTTAACTGGGTACTCACTAATTTCTCTAGCATCTTGGATAGCACTGGTAGAATGGAAATGGGCCTGTAGTTATTAAGGTCCATAGGGTCCCCTGATTTTAGAAGGGGAACCACTTGGGCTGTCTTCCACATTGTGGGAATAGAACCAGAGATTAGAGATAGGTTAAAGAGATGTTTTAGGGAACTGCAAGTACATGAGATGCAATCTTTAGAAAGGGTCAAGAGAGTCTGCCCCGCGCTTTTTTTTGATATCCAGCTGCCATAGTAGGTCCTCTACTTGCTTCAACAGGACAGGTTTGAAGAAGAAGGAAGAGTCAGCTCTCTGAGCGCCAGTGTACTGGGAGCTTAATTGTGCATGCAGCAGGTTAGCTGGAGAGGTGTCAAAGCAAGGCCAGCAGTTGTGAAGTGGTTATTGAAAGCATCCAGGATTTCCATTTTGCCAGAGATAGGGCCATTATTGTGGTGTAATTGAGTTGGTAGAGAGGTGCTAGAATCCTGCCCAACAGTACCCTTGATGGTACCCCAGAACCTAGCAGGATTGTGATAGGAGGAGTCAAGCTCAGCCAAGTAGAAGGCAACCTTTGCATCCCTAACTTTCTTGGTGCATCTATTCCTGGCTTTCCTAAATATCATCCAGTCATTTGGCTTCTTGGTTTTTCTTGCCATCTTCCAGAGTTTGTCTGTCTCCAGCAGTGCAGATTTGAGGTCAGCTGAAAACCAAAGACAGGATTTGTTTTTTATTCGGATACTAGTGATTGGGGCATGGGTGTTAAGGGCACTTACTGTTATGCTATTTAGCACCTGCTGTGCTTTTTCCACAGAGTGAGCAAGATAAAACTCTTGCCAGCTTGGAGAGTGAGCTAGATCATGCAGGTATCCTTCAATATTGATGTTTTTCTTGGATCTCCTCATTAGGAATTTTGCAGGGGTTGTTGTTTTGCTGGAAGATCTTACCCCTGCGATGGGGCAGTGATCACTTATATCACTGAAGAGCACTCCAGCATGTGTGAATAGATGGGGTTTATTCACTAGCATGATATCAAGTAGTGTGCTGTTATTTCTATTCTTATGCTATTCTTGTTGGCTCATTTATTAGTTGTGTGAACCCATGTGTATCACAGAATGATACCAGAGGTGCAGCTGTCCTGGAAAGCCAATTTAAATTCAGCTCACCTAGTATAATGACTTCTTCAGAGCTGGGCTTGAGCAGATTCCCCAGGTGGGATAAGAGCTTGAGGTCAGCAGAGGGGGGCCTGTAGCAGCCAACTAGCTGGAAAGCTGCTGTATTGGGGAGAGATACTTTTAGGGATAGGCATTCAAATTCCTTGGGCATAGAGGTTGCAGTAAAGCAGGATACAGGTATACCAGACTTTGCATATATAGCTACTCCACCACCCCTTGTTTGGCGATCCGCTCTGAATAACTGATAGTTGGGTAGGTTAACATCCCTATCTGCTGTAGTGGGTTTGAGCCATGTCTCAGATACCACGAGAAAGTCTGGCAAGGTATGGGCAACCCAGGCTTGTATCAACGTAAATTTTTTCAACAGACTGCATACATTAATATGCAAAAAACTGAGGCCTTTAATTGAGGTTAGGTCTGCTGGATAGGTAATACACTCAGGGGGGGCCTGGGTTGATTTCCACATTTCCAATACAGAGCAATAGAAAGAATAGGAGTTTCATGAGGGCAGCAAAAGATAGGAAGAGGGGGCTGTCCTTGGTCCTCCTTCTCTTACTCTGTTGCCACTCTTTTGGGGTGCTCCATGTGGGGTTATAAGATTGTGTCGAGACACCAAGTAGCAGTTTGGTGGTCAGGCGTGGGGAGCTGTATATCCAGTAGTGGAGCCTTGATTGAAATACATATATGGTGGTTTGCGTCTCTTTTTGGGGGTCACCCCACCGAAATCGATGCAGCAATGGTAGGGCATATTGAGGGTCTGAGCGTTAAACAATGAGAATGAGACAGAGAGACTGGGCGGATGGATCACCATATTTTGTGTGGTATGGACATCCTCTTTGAGGAACCCCATGCATGACCGGAAAGAAATATCAGGAATAAACTCCCATTGTGAGAGAGGTATTGTTAGTTAGCTACCGGAGAACAGTGAAATTGCTGATTAGTTGGATCAGCAGGACGGTGAAACAGTTTATTGGTTAGAGTAATGCTGAGGGCGGAGAAGAGATTTGGGCGGGAAGATGCCTATAAAAGTAACACACAAGAGGGGGAAGGGTGGGCAAAAATTTTAGGCTTTCCGAGTCCTTCCTTGCTGTCCCTCCAGCCTCGTGGTTCCTTGTGGCCGACAAGGTGCCGCCCGACTGCCCGGCTGGCGATGACCCCAGCGGCTCAGCTGGGTGTATGGGGGGCAGGGATGGCAGGCTGGAGAGAGACAGAGGAAGGTGCAATAATTAAATAGAGGCAGAAACAAGTGTTTCTGCTCGTCACAGTGAATAAATCTGCACAACAAAAGGCTGTGGGGGGGGCTGTGGCGCCTTAGCATCTGGCCCACTTTAGAATTACAAAAAGACTTGTAATCACGGAAAAACAAGGATTCAGACAGTTTCCCCTAACAATTACATTTGCAAGCAAAACAGCTCTTTTTGGGATTTTTTACACAAGGCAAGGAACAAATTCCCAAGTCCCAGACAGTTTTTGGCAATGCAAGATTCAGTCAATGCATCTCAATGGGGCAGGAGAACCAATCAGCTGCTGTACCTAGAGTAGCGCTCGCCTACCGATTGGCTGCGGCTTTCCTTGAGTCCTCCCTCACTGTCCCTCCTGGCCTCGTGGTTCCCTGTTTCGGCTAAGGTGCCGGTGACCGGCCGCTGGCGGAGCGGAGCCCCGGCGCTCAGCTGGGTTCTGTGGGGCAGGGATGGCAGGCGATTGGCTGCGGCTTTCCCAAGTCCTCCCTCGCTGTCCCTCGCAGCCTCGTGGTTCCCTGTGTCGGCTAAGGTGCCGCCGACCGCCCGCTGGCGGAGCGAAGCCCTGGCGCTCAGCTGGGTGCTGTGGGGCAGGGATGGCAGGTGATTGGCTGCGGCTTTCCCGAGTCCTCCCTCGCTGTCCCTCCCGGCCTCATGGTTCCCTGTGTCGGCTAAGGTGCCGCCGACCGCCCGGTGGCAGAGCGAAGCCCCGGTGCTCAGCTCAGGTCATATAGGAGGTGAGTAAGGTCTAGGGATTTATATTAGCAGACAAGCAATGTTTTACATGGGGCTTTTGGGTGATGGATTTTGCGGGCCAAGTAGATCATATGATGGTCACTGAGTGCATCCACGAGGATGCCTGATTCGATTACTCTGTGGACATGTGAGATTAGGGCCCAATCAATGACTGAGTTGTTGCCTGATTTAGTATTTAGTCGGGTTGGCTCGTGGATCAACTGCGTTTAGTTAAGGGCCGTAATGTTATTACGCAGCTTGGTTAGGGAAGGGTCAGGCCAGTTTTGATTAAAGTAGTATATAGAGTTCACTGTTTGATGTGAGGGTAGAAATTTGAGAGAGAAGATTAGAGGCAACAGTAGGGGAGAGGCCTGGGTGGCAGTAAATCCCAGCAATGTAGATTGGTATGGAGTAAGGCACGTAGAGCCTGAGGACAAGGGCTTTGTAAGCTGTGGGGACTATTACAGATAGGACCAGGGTAGTATGAATGGAGGACAAGGTGTAAATAGCTATGCTTCCACCCCTACCTGTGCGGTCTTGCCGGGTGATATTGTAGCCAGAGATGTATATACTGGGATTAGGTGTTTTATTATTTAACCAGGTTTTGATTATAATGAGGAGGTCAGGGGCCAGCGATAGTGCTAGGGTTTGAAGCAGGACTAGTTTAGGTAGTAGACTTGTAAAGATGTTCTTATATAACATATATAAAAAGGGTGTGTGCTCCCCCTACTTTTTGGCCTGACTTCAGCTCCTGTCCATGTGGGAACAGTTGTCTGACCCACAAACTGCAGTTGCTCTGAATTAAATATTAGAAGCCATGTTAAGAAAAACATGTTCCCCCCCCAAACAACAAGCATCCACTTCAGCATGTACTTTCAGAAACAGTGCTGCAGTTAACAGTGTTCAGATTTCCTAGAGAATACAAGTTTTTCATTGCCAGTTTTCCTTTCCAGGGTTTTGAACACACATTGGTGGTCTGGTCAAGAGGTCCCTGGCAACAGGCTGTGATGTCACAAACACAACTACTGTGAGATCAGTTGGAGACAGTCAGTTGCTCTTTGAAAAATGCAGTGGAATAAGTGCTGCATTATGTGAAATATTTAGGCTATCAATAACAGAAGGATAAAGAAAATGGAACACATTAAAGATGAATATAATTCTTTTAAAAATAAGTTACAGGTATTTTAAGTAAATTCCGTCTCTTTAAGCAGTCACTTGAATACGGCACGTATGTATGTAGTTATTTATTAATTTATTTATTTCCACTTTCTAGCTAGCAAAGCACAGAGAGCCAGTCACTTATTTCCAGGTGCATGAGTGTGGGGGTAGGAGAGATGGTAACTGAGCAACATTTAAGCATAAGTCTTAGCATACATACAGTACAACATTCAATAGCACCATTACAGGCTATGCAAAAAGTATTCAGGTACGGTACAAGGATTCAAAATGGCCAGGCACATATAGAAAATCATAATCCGCAGTTAAAATAAATACGGCAGTGTGCTGTTCAAATATGTGCAGGTCAGTAGCACAGGAATATAATGCAGTGAGTATGGCTGTGACACAGCTCAGGACAGCAAGCAACGTCCACAGAAGCAGACAGGTGCACCTCTGCAATTCATGAGTGCAGTAGTACTGTGATCGTATTGGCACTTTGTTTTTAAATATGTAGAGATGGTAAGTACTCAGTTTAGAACACCCCTTTCTGCTGTGTTTAATGACCCTCTTTTCCAGGTGGTGGACCTTCCCCCCAACCACCACCACCACTCTGTTGGACTGTGAGTGAATACTGACTAGCAGTACAAGGTAGGGCAGGGTGTGCAGGCAGCTAATAAATTATATAGCATCAAGCAAGGGAACTAAACAAGGTTGTGTCAAGCTTTAGCCACCCAGTCTGCAAGCAGACCGGTGACAGCCTACAGTGCCACTCACCAGCGTTGCAGCAATGAAAGAGAGAAAAAGAGATGGGCAGCAGAACTCGGGAACCAGCAGAACCTAACCGTACTGCCACTGCTGTGGTTGTTTTCCACAGTGCCCGGTCGTTGTCCTCAGCATTGCTGTGTCCTGACAACCATGATGCCCCCCACCCACCCAGGCAGCTCAAGGCCTGCCAACTCCTGAGCCAGTCAACCACCAGTGTCTTTCTTTCGGTATAACGGCACTGCCTCCACAGCAGCATCAGTTCTTAACCTAAAATAAATGTACCTACCCTTCCCCTGGTAAACGTTGCAGCTTGAACCAGAGCTCTTCGTTTTCGTTTTACCTTGCACATCTCCCCCACTTGTCAGCACTGCAATAGCCTTCCTAGTCCCAGTCATCCACAGCTTGCCAGCTTCCCGCCTTTTTCAGATCCACAGAAGCAGCCATGATCAAAGAAGGAAAACCTGCAGTAATTCAGTGAAAGCCCGATGAATCTCTATCAAATAAAATAAAATGCCAGTCAATGATCAAAACCATCACTGACCTACAGCACCACAGCCATACTGCAGTTAGGAGCTCTGCCTACCGCATCTGCCACTTTTTTTGGCTCCTGGCTCATTCTCTCGCCAACCGTCACTCAGCTTTCTTTGACTGGGCCACAGCCTAGCTTGTGGTGTCCTCTTGGGCTGACTTGGCTCCACACATTGCATTGCCTCAACTCACTGACTCATTCCCAGTGCTCAGACCGACTGGTGACAGCTTACATTCACCATCTTGCCATCAACTTGTCCCAGCTGAGAAGTCCTCACTATCGCCCAGTAAGATTGCCTGCTCTCTTTGCACGCATGCCCTTGGAATTTTCTAAGAAAATGCCACCATTAGAGGTGGGGGCATTCCCTTCATGGGAAGGTCAGGGGGTGTCACAATAGTTCACACACAGGGGACATGTGTGCCCAGCAGGTCAAGGAAAAAAAATGTAAAGTCAGTTCCAATCCCAAAACGCAAAACTGGTGTGGCCAAATTATTGCTGGGGCTGTGCCCACTTTTTAGATTATTGCTGGAGCCCATGCCCCACGGGCCCATATTACCCATCACCTATGGTCATGCCACTACAGATAAGCTCTGTCAATACAGTTTTCATGCATCATTGTATTAAATTAATATTGAAGCAGATTAAAAGTATACTGATATACAGTAGTTTAAAAGTATATCATCACAGTTTAAAAGTATAGGTATTTATTGACGTATATCGGTGTATATGTTTGCCTGACTTATTTTTTTTAGTCTTTTAATCTTTTATTTTTGGTTTACATTCAGGCACACAAAATAAATTTCCATTTATATTTATAATCCATTTGTAAAGTACAGCAATCACATCATGAAAATCACAAAATTCCTCATTTCTAGTTTGCGATCAAATATCTTACTTGCTTATTTTGTTAGTATCTGGCTCATCCATGACATATGATTCTGTAGCAGATCTATTTTCTTCATCACAGACATGAAAGTAGAGAAAGGGACTGAGTGGATGAAGTCCAAAACTGAGCTTGACAGACTTACCGTACTATCTCTTTTAAAAGTATACTAGGAGGCAATGATTTCACTGAGGACAATTTTTTTCTCGAGTATCACTGCAGTGGGGAGAAATAGAATGGCTTCTCTTTTCGGAGTGGTTGCAAGATCCTCAGTCCTTGCTGAATGTCTACAGGCCTAGGTGAGAGTTCCCTGGAAAGATACAAGGCTCTTGAAATGTTCTTTTCCACCCTGATTATGAACATAAGTGCAGAGATATCCTCCATTGTCAGATTAAACAGTTCCAGTGATCAGGGTGAGGTTGTGATGGAACCTCCGTGTTCCTAGGATAGCTTTAAGACCCCTCATAATGAGGAGATTCTCCAAGTTCTCATTGAGCATCACCAAAACACTTGTGTCCCGGAACTACCATCACACTGGTAAAAGCTGGGTGTGGGGTTTATTCCAGTGTTTGTAGAAATTGTCAGTGCCACTCTTGGGGAAGGGCTTCTTCCATTTGCCTTGAGAGATGAGGTGGTAAGATCAATCCTAAAGAAGGTGTCTTTAGAAGAGCTCTACAATTTCTCTGTTGGCAAATCTCTAACCTGCCTTTTTTGTGCAAGGTTATCGAGAAGGTTATAGTGGCATGGCTCATAACACATTTGGAGAAAAATGACCTGTATGAGAAATTCTAGTCTGGGTTTTGGAGCTTACACAGCACTGAGACAGCCCAGGTCAGGAGTTTGAAGGATCTGCTCCTCTAGTTAGGGACAGAGGAGAACTTTATATACTGATTCTCCTTCATCTGTTCTCAGCAATAGACACTGTTGAGCACCGGCTGTTAGCCTAACACCTGAAGAAAGCAGTTGATGCCTTAGGAACCACATGAAAGTGGTTTTACTCCTTCCTCGGGGGATGATAGCATTTAGTGGCCCTGGGGAATTATAGATCTTCTTTCCTCTGTGTCGACTGTGAGATCCCTCAGTGTTCATTTTTTTTTCTCTCTTGCTATTTGCAGTATACATGCTTCGGATTGGAGAGGTGATCCAGAAGTGCAGTTTGAGTTTTTGTTGCTGATGATGCTTAGCTATATCTTTCATGTAAGAATGGCCTTGCTGAGATTGGATGTCGGATGGTTCTCAGTGGACTGAAACTAAACCTGGGAAAGATGGAGTTAATACTGGGTTATTCAGATTGTCTAAGATCAGCTTATGTACCAATCACACACTGCTTTCTATGAATGGAGTGCAGCTGGAGGCAAGGTAGATGGTACATAATCGAGGTGTGTACTTAGATGATGGGCTAACATTTGACTGAGGTGTTAGCAGTGGTACGGAGTGACTTTCATCTAAGAAATACTGGTAGGATGTGCCCGACCTCGATTAAAGAGATTTGTTAGCACTGGTATATGCTGTTGTCATGTAGCACCTTGACTACTGTAACATGCTATATCAGAGCCTTCCAGTGATTGTTATCCCCTGCCTTCAACTAGTGCAGAATGCAGCAGCATGTCATCTTACTGGTATTGGTAAATGGGACTATATTACCCCACCTTTACAGGATCTGCACTAGCTGCCCATTTGGTGGCAGGCAGAACTGAAGGTTTTGTAATAATCTACAGAGCGTTGATTGTACTGGGACCTCAGTATTTTTATTTAATTGATTAATCAGGAGAGTGGACTGGATCAAAGAGCCCTTTTTCAGCCATGCCTAGGGAAGGGGAAGGGGAAGTACAATAGGAATACAAACAACTTTCTAACACATACAATCAAACAATATTAAAAATCATATTCAATTATACAGTATGGTCTCTGGACACTTACATACGTTATTTGCACAGTGTAAGTATGGTCTGTATTATCTCCATGACCTGTTGCCACCTCACTTTATTGCTGCAATAATGTCATGCCCTGTTTTTAGGGAGCTGCAGTCTGTGAATGAGGGACTATTAGCAGTCCCTAGGTCATGCTTGAGATTGTCTGGTGACCAGATTTTTTGGGTAGCTGCCCTTAGACTTTGGAACACTCTCCCTAGATATCTTTGAAATGCTCTGACTGTAAACCACTTTAAAACTCCTCTAGAAACTTGATTGTTCAGATGGATTTTCCGACCTGATAAACTGTTTAGTACTTGCAAGACTGTGGTGTTTTACTTATACTAATTAATTGCTGCTCTGTTACATTTATTACCTTTGTAAATTGCCATGCGTAGTGGAAGTGTTTTTAAATGATCTATTTCTCTCTCTCTCTCGCTCACTCACAAAAATACATTATAGGAGTTTGAATAAAAAGCCACATGTATAAAAAACCCTCACTGGTAACTGTCGTGCAAAAGCTGTGAAAAAGTTTATTGCAATTTGATCAGGGGAAATGTTGGAAGCTTGAGTCCAATCAGACCTTCACATAGCAATATGCATTTATTCCATAGAATTGATTCACTTACTGCAGTTTGAGACCCTTGAAAATACTTTAGGCTATGTTTGTTGACATGCAGTGCAATCACAAAACAGGTCAGGGCCTCTTTATACAGTACATCTAGGGAGATTTAGCTACAATATCTAGATTTTATCTCTCGCTTTCTCTTTCTCTTTACCTGGTTAAATGCATTCTAAGAATGTGGCCATTCGACCTGAATCATGTCTCAGAAAATCACAAGTATTTTTTCTTGTTGATGCTAGTTTTTATTTATTTTTCTCAGTACAGATTAGACATTCATAATATGATGGCTTCATCCTAGCTTTCAGATATTAGTTTTGCTGGAAAGGTATGCATACTCTAGTTTAATGAGCTTCGTGGGAGCTGAACTAGTGTGACTGCTTTCTGTAGGTGGGCGTTTGTCATTTGTGTTCACACTGAAAAGGGATGTCTGGGGTTGCCTGAGCGAGCTCTTTGTTAATGGATTGAAAAGCGTACCTCCAGCAGTGTGTGTGTGTGTGTTTTAGAGAGCAGGAGTATGCGCTGTGCTGGGTCCAAAAATAGAGTCTGTGATCAGATAACCCACTATTATAATGAAGCCAGAGGGTAATGCCTTACATTGTTCAATAAAGTAATTGCTCTGCCCACTCACTTAGCCTCCCGAGTACTAAAAAGAATAATGTTGCACCTAGCTGCTATTTATAACAGAGTTAGCATTCTCCAGGGTCTAAATAGGAAACCCAAGTTTGCCTCTAAGTAAAACAAGAGAAAAAGAGGCCATAAGAAGTGCTTTAAGCTTCCAGTGATTAGCAGTTTGTGAAGTATTGTTCTCAAAATGGATTTAATTTTTTTTTCTCTGGAATGGGTTTGCAGCTATTACTTAGCGAAAATGATCTCCAATTAAACCTTTATTAACTAGGTTAGTGTTTTGTGACCAAATTATGACTGCATGGGAGAGAGCTTCATGTGACATACTAACTTGCACCCCCTTCTAAATTAGCAAGTTAGAAAATCCATCTCAGCAAGCTTCTATTTATGAAGCTTTTGCCTGAAAGAGATGATTCCACACATTTTAGCCAGTTATTATTGAATAGGAGTTTCTGCCTTTTCAGTTACAATCTGGGATTGTCATGGAAAAGTAGGGTAATATGAGAATAATGTAAAATGTTCATTTGACTGATATCAAGAAAATATTTTAGTTAGTTTGCCACATTGATATGCTAACTACTTCAGTGCTGAGTAACTCAGGACCATGTGCAATTAGCTTGCAAAATATAACTACCACTGTAAGGTTTAAATTAATTGCAAATGTATTTATTTCAAACATTTCACCAGGAAAGACATGCTGAGCTTGTAACAGCTTGTTTCCAGATGTGTCCTGAGGGAATGGGGGGAAGGTGAATAATACAGTACATGATGAGCAAGTGAAACTACATAATGAAAAGTGCAGTAGTAATAAAAACTAAAGTACAATAAAAATGCATGCATACAGTAAAATGAAGTAAAAAAATAAATAACAGTGCGGTCACAATTTATGGGCAGAATATTCAGGGCAAATATTTGTGCTAAGTACGAAAAATGTTTTGGTTTTGCTTGATTAAAATGCATCTTAATACAGTATGCAGGTTTCAGTTTTATACTGCATAAAGAAAGCAGACTGTAATAAGCACAGACCAGCTGTAAGAAAAAAATGGGTGTGAGCTTTATTTCAGGGGAGGGCATCACACATTATTTCTACAAATAATGTTGCTTAATGTTAATGCTCTTGCCTCTGAGTCAGAATGTCATGGGTTCAAGTCTTTCATCTAAGACTTGGATTCATACCCATACTTATTGTGTGGTGCAGAACGGGGGTGGGGGGTTGCTGAACAGTTGACATTCACCAGATGAGTCATTAAACCTGGGTCACTTCTGTTCCTCTATGGGATTTTAAAGAGCTTGATGATCCAGGTCAATATTCCCTTCTCCTCTCGGTAAAACAGGCACTACAGTTAGAGGTTTATTTGTTTGTTTATTTATTCATTTCTTGTTATTTTAAAGAGTCGGCCTGGAATGCACACAGATTTATATAGCTTATTTCCAGGTGCATCATGGAGTAAAATTACAGTAGAATGAAATAAATACATAACATAATAAAACAAATGTAACAATAACGGTAAAACCATAAGGATGAAAACCACAGCAAGTCAAACAGTTGGTACAGAATAAAAAGAACAGACTATCCGTGAGTCAAACAAACCCCATAAAGGGGATCATTGCAGCCAAATAAACGAGTGCTATGAAGGGGACCATTACCGAAAGTATTGCAAAAAAGAAATCAGGCATGCGAACAGCTGCTAGAGTGTGGACGCCAGCTTAGGGGAGTATGGAGGAGCAGACATGAAGTGTACTGAACGTTGTTTTTTTCTTTTCATGTAGCTTTTTACGTTTCTGGGGAGGCAGCAGCTCTCTCAGCCCTGTCCCCATCCCCCGTGACTGACACCCACCTCCCTCGATCTCAGGAGACAGTTCCCCATGGATTTCTTCTATGATGGGGCCATCAGGGAGAGATGCCCCTCCACCCCGTCAACATATCCATATCTCCCCGAAGTCGAGTGGCAGTGCAGGCCATGGGGGAGCAGGCAGGGCTTCATGTAGCCCACCCTCCCCACTTTTCCATTTTCTGGTTCCCTCTGCCACAGCACCAGTACATGTGTGTGGAGGCGTGCGTGCTGTGCACAGCCATGGCCCCACATTTTGAGTCACTCATAGCCTTCACTACCAGCGGAACTTCACCTGCTGCCAGTCAGAGGCCAAGACAACTAGCAACCCCTCCCAGGGGAGGAGAGCAGGCCTTGGGATGCTCGATCCTCTCCCATCCTGCTGATCCCAGCAACCCCTGCGCATTCCTGAACACGAGTTGCTGATGTGGCAGGAGGTAAGGCGTTCCACTCTTTTGCCCTCCACGACTCTGGGCCATTTGTACTTAATTGCATTGAGCACTTAATGATTAGTGTTTTTTGTATGCATTCAGCCCCTGCACAGCAACTATCTCAGTCATTAGCCGCTTAAGTGTTTGAGATACTCCGAGTATCAAAGGTACGAAACAGAATGCTTTGTTTTTAAAACTCTGCTTGATTAAAAATAATTATAGAGTCCTTGTATACAGTGATTCATATTCCATATCCCTGAAATTACAATCTGTGTAATGTTTGATAAATGTGGTCAGATTTCCTTTCTGTACCTGGCTGAGAAAACATGGATTCGAATTCCGATTGTGATTAGACAGGAAAAACCTTATTTTAAGGATTAGATGAAATACTATGTAGAACATATATTGATTTATGCTGTACCTGTAATGCTGGCGTCTAATGCTGCAATGTAAAAACATTTTTTGTGTTAAAAGTTTTATGCTAATGTGGAAGATAAGTAATTTGGGGTCAGTCCTGAAAAAGGTATCTTTGAGATCCAGTGAGTTTACTTGGTTATCAAATTCTAATAAATACATATAATAAATAATATATGTTGTAACAATGTTGATTTTGTCTTATTCATTACATAGTGTTACTTGACCAAGGTTCACAACTAAGTGTTATAATTTGAGACTCCCTGAGCATTTCTTAGAGCAGGCCCAGGTACAAAAAAATAAATAAATAAATAATTGTGTATATTCATCTTATGTTGTTAACCTGCTCATTTTCTGTTGCTAACCATAAACCTCAGTTGCAGAAACTAAGTTGCAATTACAATATATTTTCTTAACATTAATGTCCTTATAAACTGCAGCAGTTATAATGGGGGGGGGGGGTGAGTTGGGAAGGGCTAGGACTCTGGATGGACAGTAGGTTTCAGGGCTAAATAGGGAACTCAGGCAGACTGGATGGATCATGGACCTTTTTCTGCCTTCATTGTTTATGTCTCTAATTACATCATTTCTTATAGTTTGCTAATTCCGATTTACAGTAGGGAAACACCAGATTATAAGGTTGCAAATGGCGAGTTCATAATCTCTGCTGCCGCTCACACCAACTGATACCAAAAGTGAAAGTATGATAAAACAGAATGTCAGTGATTCTGGAGCAGGACAGAAAAAGAAAAACCCACTAATAAAAAGAAAATGATAAATAAAATATATATAAAAAAAAAAGGTTTATATAAAGTAAAAGGTTGTCATGGTATCTTGTGGTTCTGGTGATATGTATAAAATACTTGTGCTTCATACTCATGTTTGAGAGTCCATCAATACTATTACTTCCTTATTCTGGACACTCAGATGTGCATTTTTCTCATATAATTCTAACTACATATTGATTATGAATGTAATATACAAGGCATAAATTAGCTTGGAAACGTGATTAGCAGTAATCAAATGTTATGATTCTCATGTAGGATCTCTGTGAACAATTGGAATGTATATATTGCATCTAACATGTTTGCTGTATGATTGTTTTGTATCCTGATTCTCACCTTGTAGCCTGTGTTTTACTGTATGTATGTATGTATACTTGTACTTGACCACAGCAGGTCCACCTTGTAAATGAGCTTGCTCAATGGTGATCGCCTGGATAAATAAAGATTTGATTTGATTTGATTCCTACTGGTGTTACTCTCCAGGAGATCTTTCAGAAGGGTCTGTCAGCACCATGCTGTCTGGTGTGATGCTGCTCCCCAAACACATGAAACATACCACTCACTTAAAAAGAAAACATTGTTCTGCAGGACTAATTTTAGCTTATCCAGGCCATTCACCCCTCTGGTAGGGGTGACTCTTGAAACTCAAAGGCTCCAGAGCCTATACAATTCCTATTACCCTCCAGAGATTGTTTTGGGCTGACCATCACATCTGCGCTGTTTATATAAGCCAGAACACATCCTCTCCTGACAGTAACAGGTCAAGCAGAGGTATTGTTAACCTGAATGGTGACCCTTCTCATATACATACGGGCAGCATACTAGGTTTTACCAACAGACCGTCAGGAACACAATGCTCTCCTGGGATGCCAATCGGAAAAATCTTGGTTGTTCGGTTGTTTACATTCTTTCCATACCTCATGACTCCACTGAGGACATATTCAGAGTCGGATAGCAGCACAAGATCCTCCTTCTTGTGGTGCCAAACCATGCCAATGGGTATGGGCAGGTAGCAACCATACCTGCCGTTGCGCCTCCCATTCCAAACACATTTGTGCCACATTTTTGAACATGTGGGCATTGGTTTCAACAAGGACAGGCACATTTTTATACATCCTAGATTCTGAAAAAAATTGTTCTAAACTCTCCTCAGGCTCCTTAATTACAACCACTCCATAAAGGAAAGTGATCCACAGTTTTATGTAACTAAGTACAGACAAGCTTGGTCACTCAGACACTGCACATTCCGTTCATCCAGGTGGTACAGGTTTAGATGCAATAAATACTTGCCATGCCAGTCTTTGAAAATGATGGTTACTTGTCAAGGATAACTTTGGCTTCTACTTCCTCAGTGCCAACCATGACCTCAGACAAGGGTCCAATCAATTCCTTGGGTACTCAAGGTGTACAGACTGTCTTGGTGAAGGCAGATTTGGCAGCGAATCCAACATCCAGGATCCAAAAATGCTCTCTACTGGGCCCCTTCCTGTTTCTCAGTTGTCTTTCTTAGTTCATAAACCTCCCTGGGTTCTCAGAGGATTGACATCCCTTTATCATGCGTCTGACCTCTCTACAGTTGTAAGAAAAAAATGAATGTGTAGTGGCAGCCATTTCACACATCAATACCTGAACAATGTATAAAATGTAGTTTATGTCTCTTTCAGCCGCTGAATTCTACAGAACAACATGAGTGCACTGTAACAATGTAAGAGCTGAACAAGGACATAAACACCATCATATAGTTCTAAAACTGTATTTTATCATCAGTGTGTAGAAAAGGAAAACAGTGAAAAGCAGAAGTACTGAAAAAGTATTCTGAGTCAAAGGTTCTTTTCACAGCAGCTGTTTAATTTCTGAAGAATTTCCATGGCATCAGTACTAAGAAGCATAATTAAACAACTTGCAAAAGTAGTAAATGACATTATTCTCCATGCTCCCAAGGGCAGGCATTTACTAATAACCACTTCTGAGGTGTAAACTAATCTGAAAGTATGTTTACAAAACCAGTGTGCTGATGAATACGCTGACTAGTGTGCAAAGTGGAGTTTGTTGATAAAAAAACGGATAAAACAGTTTTGTAAATAGAGCGGTTTTTCTTTTTCATACTCCTAAGATGTCAGCCATTCTTTATGCAAAACAGTTTATTTTATCCCACACAGGAACTACAGAATAATACACGAGGGATTCAATTACTTATCTAGCTTGAGTTTTACATTGTCAAAAATTGAACTCCACCTGATTTCCTGGTATTTGGAGTTTATTCTGGTGCCTGTTTTATTTATTATTTATTTATTTAGTTTTTGTTGACTGGGTAAGTGCACTAGACAAATCCTGCCTATTTTCCGGCACGACCGGGGATGGAGATGAGTGCCAACTGACCTTGAACCAGATTAAGCTGTTTTATGACTGATATTTTTTTTTTAATTATACTTTCATATACTATCATTTATAAGATGGACCTGATAAGGTCAAGGTTCGAGTTGGTGCACAGCAATTACATCACATACTTATGAGACAGTTATACATACAGAAACAAGAAAATGTTATTTATAACACAATAATATACAGAGAATTCACATGTTAAAGCTTGGCAAGAGAAAGTTAAACTAACATCTACAATATGTACAATACATATATATCACAATGAGAGCCATGACAGTCACTCACATAATGAGCACAAGGATGGTGAAGGGAATATTGGGTGAGACATATATCCATGATGTGAAATGTTACCTTTAGGAATTATGTTTATTGATTATAAAGGAATTAAGAAGCCCATGCCTTGCTCATACAGGAGTGCTGGTTAATCATAACAATGGCAGTGTGAGGATGTATATGGACTGCCAAACACTCAATAAGAAGATGATCCCTGATCAGTGTACCTTGTCCACAGTAAAGAATGACTTGGATTGCAGAATGGAAGTAAGTGGTTCTCCCTGACTGACCTTCACGGCAGGTATCAGACCCTGATGTCCCAGGAAGCTCAGGAGAAAATAGCTTTCATCTGACCACGTAGCTTCTATGAATTTCATCAAACGCCCAAGGGATATCAGTTGCACCTGCTACTTTCCGGTGTGTAATGGAACAAGCTACTGGGGATGTTACTCTTCTGGAATGCCTCATGTATCTCATTGATGTGATCATCTTTGGGAAGACACTTGAGAAGCACAGTGCTCACTTGCTGAAAATTCTGAACTGACCGGAGGAGTTGAGGCTCAAACTGTCTATCAATAAGTGCAGTTCTTCCAGACTTTGGTTAAAGACCCCCTGACTATATTCCTATCAGTCTGGCTTCCTTATGCTGTAATAATGCTAGCTATGAATGTTTTTTATTCTAAATGACTGTCTTTTCTACATGCCACAGGTCGTTATCAGTACCTTGATGTTATTGCCATTCTGCATCAGTCATCTGTCCGAAAGGCAGGTGACCTCATAGGTAGTATTGAACTGAAGCCGGTGTTTCTCACAGCACTGCAGAGTGGCAGCGGGAGAGCTTTTGGTTATCACTGCTATGGCATATCTGTTCTCTGATGTACTGTGTATGCCATATTGCATGTTTCCATATTGTGTGTGTGGCACCCTGACTATGACTACTTCACAGACAAAACTACCATAGTGGACGAGTCATCACTTCTTTAAATGAGCATGAATGTAACTTGGAATCAGCCTACCAGAGCTTTAGTCCATAATGCAGCAGCTCCAACAATAAAAGCAAAACAGTCCAGGGCAATAGCTCCACATTATTTTTGCTTGCTTGCTAGCATAGTCCAGTGGTTGCGATTTTTAAAAAGTCAGCCAACAGCTTTCAGCTTACTGCTTACAGCAAATGCACAGAACATGCACAGATGTGGAGCTGTTGCCCTGGCCTGCTTTGCTGTTATCGCTTGAGCTGCTATATTATGGAATAAAACAGTAGTAGGCTGATTCCACGTTATATTCACATTCATTTCAAGAGGTGCTGACCTGTCCGTTACAGTGGTTTTGTTTGTGAAGTAGTCATAGTCAAGGCGCTATACACATGAGATAGAAACTGGCAATATGACATACACAGTACAGCAGGGAACAGATATGCCATTGCAGCGGTAACTGAAAGCTCTTCTGCTGCTGCTCTACAGTGCTGTGAGAAACAGTGACTCAGTTCAATACTAACTATGACGTCACCTGCCTTATGGACTGATGGCTGATGCTGAATGACGGTAACATCAAGGTACTGATAACAGACCTGTGGCATCTAGAAAAGACAGTCATTTAGAGTAAAAAAACATTCATAGCTAGCATTAATACAGCATAAAGAAGCTAGATCAGCAGACTGATAGGAATATCCTCAGGGGCTGTTTGAGTATGTGGACACATTGCTTCAGAAGATGGAATCAGCACTGACCCCAGCAAGGTAGAGGCACTTACTGCTTGGCGTAGACCTTGGAATCTGAAGGAACTGCATAATTTCCTTGGGTTCTCTGAGTATTAGTGTGACAAGGCCATTGGCAGAGCTAGTGGGATGCTGGGGTGCACAGGGAGGAGTATCTGCAGCAGGAGGCGGAAGGGTGGTGTCCAAGTATCACTCCTTGGTATGCCCCGACCTGGAGTACTGTGTCCCATTTTGGAAGTCACACCTCAGAAAGGACATAGACAGGGTGGAGGCAGGCTGGAGGAGGACAGCTAAACTGATGCAGGATTTACAGGGGAAGCCCTACTAGGAGACACTGTGAGATCTCAAGATGTACACCCTTGAAGACAGAAGAGAAATGGTTGACATGATCATGTGACACCACCTAGTACCTCACAAGGGTGAACAGGGTGTGGGAGGAGAGCCTCTTCATTAAGAAGATAAGCACCAGGACCTGGGGCATGTGATAAAGCTGGGGTGTGTTTCAGGATAGATGTGAGGAAAAATTTCTTCACTGAAATGGTGGTAGAGGCCTGGAATAGACTGTTATCCGAGGTTGTGGGGGCTAAAATGGTGGGGGCTTCAAGCATACATGGGATGAACACAGAGGGTGTATATTAGAGCAGAGGCAGGGAGGGGGGAGGGTCACCAGAGACCAGATGGAGTCTGTGGATGTAGAATAGGCAGGGAACACTTGGGCAGACTGGATAGGCCAAGTGGTCTTTTCTGCTGGCAGGTTCTATGTTTCTGTTGCCGACACTTCATTAAGAACTACACCTGAATGGTGTGTAGTGGTGCTCTGATACTGCTTTGCAGGATCCAAGCAGCCTTTGATGGATAGCCATGCTATCCAGATGCTGGATCCAACCCCCATCTGTATGAGATTGTATGTTGGATTCCCAGCCAGATGTCTTAATCCAAGGGTCGGATATTTGGATCCAACCCTTTGACTGTTGTGCTCAACTGTCTGATCCCTGATCTGTCTGTTGGATTCAATGGATCATTTGGCCCATGATTGAATCCACTTGGGATCTGTGGTCAAATGCCATCAATATCTGATGTCATCTGACATCCGGTCAAAATGTTGGTATTCGCTTGTATCCTATCCTGGCAAATACTATCAGAGCAACACCCGTGGTGTGCCCTTTGCTACATCTCACCCAGGGTCAGCGTCCAATTAATACTTTGAGACAGTTGCTGCCAAAGGATGATGTCCCAAGGAGTTATTACAAGGTGCATAAACCTTTCGGGCCCCAGTTGGACAGCTCTTGTGAGAAAGATTTCAGAGAAATCATACGCTGGTTAACCCATACCCTGGTGCTGGCATATGCTGATCCAGCAACAGCCTCTGCTTTACATACTGATACTATCCTGATCAGACATGGAGCTGTACTCCATCAACAGTACCCTGAAGGTATGTGATCCGTTGCATTTCTCAGCAGTAGTGTGACACCTTCTGAAAAGAACTGTCCTGTCCAAAAACTTTAGATGTTGGCATTAAAGCGGGCCATCACTGACTAGTTTTATGACAGCTTTTATGGTGCCCAGATAACCATTAAAACCAGCAGTAACCAGTATGTGAAGACAGCAATTACGCTGGTTGCATCTGGGCACTGTTGGCTGTCAGCCCTGTCCACTTATAATCACAGTGTAGCTTACAGTCTAAGTTAGAATGAAGTGGATCCTTTGTCTCGCTGACTACTGGGAGATCCCAGTGATACTAATGATTAGATTCATGTTCCAATGACTGCAGTGAAACAATTATGCAGATAATATGATATGGATAAGAGAGTCTCCTTAGCTAATCCCAGCTGTTTGGTGGACACTTTGGGTATTTCTTCTGATTGCCTTCCCTAGCATATTGCAATTTCACTTTCCTAGACATGACCTCTCTACCCAGACAAAGTCAAACAAACTTGCAGAGGGAGCAGAGGAGTGAGCTCAGCTTTAAAACTTTTTGAATGCTCTAAAGAAAAGATGGGATGCCAGCAGAGTATTGTCAAATCCCCCAGACACCTAATTGCTCCCTTGGAATAGGAACAAACTCATACTGCAAGGAAGCTTCTCTATCAAGAGGTTCAGGGACCAAACAGATTTCTGCAGCAACAGTTTGTTGTTGCTGATGGCTAAGTTCAAACAGATTGTGACGTGTGCCCTGCAGGATGACATGGGGCGTCTAGAATGTGAATGGACCTTGGGCTTGACCAGTGCTAGATTCTATTGGCCTAATATAGGAACTGTGCTTGAGAGGTAATACAAGCAGTGTAGCCAATGTATTTAGAGGAAAACTCTACCAAGGAGGGCAGCCCCTCTGACCTGTATCATAACCAGTATGCCGGTGTGGTTTGTGCACATTGATTTTTCTCAGCCTAGAGCTGGAGAGTAGTAACATCAGTTATATGCTTGTGGTGACTAATCACGTCACCCAGTATGTAGACTGAAAAGGCAACCATCAATGAAAGTCTTATTCAAGAAGTTCTTCAAGCATTATGGAGCCCTGCAATGGATTTAATTGTAATAGGGCCAAGAATTTGAAAGTAACCTAATAAAGCAACTGTTGTCTCTGTGGGGTATACAAAAATGTAGAACCACACCCTGTCACCCTCAAGGTGACCCTCAGCCTGAATATTTTTATTATTTTCTGTTAAACATGTTAAGAACCTTGAACCCTAACTAGAAAACCAGCTGGAGCCAGCAAGTGAATACAGTGGTGCACACCTACAATTGTACCAAAAATGATGCCACAGGATTTTCTCCCTGTTATCTACTGTTTGGGTGAGAAGCTGTATTGCTGATTTACATTTGCTTTTGACTCTCCACTGATGGAGCCCAGCCAGAAACTTACCTGAAATATGCACAGTGATTGAAGGACCAGCTGACTACTTCCTATCAGTTGGGCTCAGTTACTGCCACCAAGAAGGAATCGGCCCAACAAAGAATATTATAATAGTGGAACCCAATTCAGCAAAAGGGTGCCTTTTTGCTGGTTGAGGAGACAAGAGTTGCAGATCTGGATTTTGAAGAAGAAGTAACTGTCCCACATTGTCGCCCTGAGAGACAGTGTCAGCCCATCTTTAAACTAAGCCCATCCTTAAACAACTGTGTACCACATGATGCTCCTGATGCCTCCACCAACCTATCTCTGCATGTCTTGCACAGTGGTATTTACATGACCCCCAGGTCACTGCCTCATATTACCTTTGTTAGTGCCCTGGGTAATGGAGTATTATGGATTACCATTTTACCAACTCTGCCAAATCAGGAAGTATTTGTCTATATAGGATGGTAGTGCCATCATAACTATGCTTGCTAGGATGCAGTTGTCTAGAGGGTCTCCTAATAACCAGCAGGTATATGTTACTTGACTGAATTTTGCCTTAAGACAGATGCCAAGCATTCAGCGGGAGACATTGTAACCCCCCCCCGATGGGGGGGGGGGCATCAGTGTGACTTACCTGCACCGTTAAGCATGGAGCCCTTTTGTGGTATGTACATTTTGATGCTCCTTGTGATCTCCGGGGACTGTGTACAGCATTACTGGAGCTAGTGGAGTGAGGACAGAGGAGTGCAACATTTTCAGTGCTTCCTTCACCTTAAATAGTTGCAGCAAATGGTGTTTCACTGCCACTGCCGATGAGCATGGTCAACACTCCTGGCAGGTGGAGATTCTACCGCACTTCAACCCTGACTGATTGGACACTAGTGCTTGCCTATGGGGCACAGAGGTGAGTTTTAAAGGGTCAGTGCTGTTTTAAACGGAGTATTGGGAATACCTCTCAACCTCCTGCCTCAGAAATCAGGGACACGGCTTAAAAAAATCAGGGACAAAGGACCAAAATCAGGGACACATCTTCAAAATTAGAGATATCCACCCAGAAAGCTGGCAGAATATGGGGCTTAGTGCAAAATACATTTTCTAAAGAAGAACAAGTCTGTAACTTTAATGCTTGACATTGTTTTGTGCTTACAGACCCCCACTGTTTAGCCACAAAAACACAAATTTTAGGAGGGACAGAGTAAAATTTTGTGACAAAATCAGGGACATCCCTGAAAATCAGGGACACTTGAGAGGTATGGGAATGTGTCTTTGGGATTGATGGCCTCTGCCATATTTTGCAGCTCTGACCTGGGACAGTTTACTAGTCGAGATCTAAGGATAGAGAGCAACCAACAAAACAGTAGCACCAACTCCAAAGCCACCAGAGGTCTCATGTGCTACTAGAGCACTTCAGTGTTTTACCCAGGTGCAAGGCAACTAATCAGATGTTGTGCAGAAAGTGGAGAGGCCTTCTCCCAGACTGACATCTGACCTTTGCCAATGGGGCTGCTGTCTTCTTGGGTTTTGCTTTGCAGAAGTTGCTTAATTTATGGAGTGCATTCCTGTTTATCTAAGGAGACAGACCTACCATCTGTGGGTGCAAGCCAGCACTGGACGGACATTAAGATGGACCAGTTTTCTATGTAAGCTGCTGAGAAGGAGCTGCTTTACACAGAATTACTGCACCTTGACTGGCTATCCGTGAACTGTCCACTACAAGTGTCAGGCTGTGAGGGAACTGTCTTGTAGTCATGACTGAGAGATGCAGGGGATTTTCTCCACACTAGTCTGCAGATCCCTACAAAGGATACAGCTAGAAGGTAAGGTTGTTAGAATTCTTTTCAATGAAAGAGCTAAATGCCATTTTTAATACCTCCCTACCCTTGCCAGGAATCAGGTCCTCCTTTGGCATTCATCAGGGCCACTATTTTCTGCGGTTCAATGGACAAAATGATAAACACATTACAGAAATCAGCTGGTGCACACTGGTAGAAATCTAGACTTTCACTGAATTTGACTTTATATGCGTAGCAGGGCTACCTTACATTATGAATTTTGCTGTAATCATTTTCTGTATGATTTTGCGTTATTTAATTTGTTGTATATTACTAAAGCTTTCATTCACCTTATGTATTTATACACACAACAAGTGCTAAAGAATAGGATATTGATAAGATGCTGAATACACCGATACACAGACTGTGATGGCAGATAAGCACTGCGTTGCCCACCTAGTCTGCCCATTTTCCCTACCTAATGCATTAACGCAGACCCTAGTTGATCTGCGGCTTACCCTCTCTTCCCTATTGCTAGAGTACTCTTATGTCTATCCCATGCATTCTTGAATTCCCCTACTGTTTTTGCCCCCCACCTCTGCAGGAGGCTGTTTCAAGTGTCCACTCTCTTCTGTGAAAAAGTACTTCCTCACATTGCCTGACCCCCCGTATTCAAAAAAGAAGAGGAGGGGAAGGTACCTAATCCAATCAATAGAAGCACTGTGGATTGGGGCCGGGTTGATACCAGTCCTTTCACAGAAGAAAGGGTTCTGAAAGAACTCGTAAAACTGAAGGTGGTCAAAGCAATGGGGCCTGACGGGCTTCACCTCAGAATTGTACAAGAATTAAGGGGAGAACTAGTGACACCACTGACTACCCTGTTTAACAAATCATGGGAGGATGGTGTGGTACCTAAGGACTGGAGAATGGCAGATGTGATTCCCCTTCACAAAAGTGGTAGCAAAGCAGATGCAGGAAACTACAGTTCTGTTAGCTTGACCTCAGTGGTAGGGAAAATTATGGAATCACTTCTGAAAGAAAGAATTGTTGAGTACCTAGAGGCCAGCGGGGCACAGGACCCAAGACAGCATGGGTTCACAGTGGGAAGGTCACGTCAGATGAATCTAATGGATTTCTTTGACTGGGTGACCAAAGTAGTAGACCAGAGAGGGGCTGTGGACATGGCCTGTCTAGACTTTAGCAAGGCATTTGACACAGTCCCACACAAAAGATTAGTAAACAAATTAGCTAGCCTGGGAGTGAGTCCCAGGGTGGTAGCCTGGGTAAAATATTGGCTGGACAACAGGACACAAAGAGTAATAGTAAACGGAGTCCACTCCGAAGAAAGGGGGGTTACTAGTGGGGTACCACAGAGTTTCAGTACTAGGTCCAGTCCTTTTTAATGTCTTTATAAATGACATGGGGGGAGGTATTAACAACAACAAAAATGGAAAGGGACCAAGGGGGTAATCATATCAGATGACCTAAAGATAAGCAAGCAATGTGAGAAGGCAGTAAGGAGGGCTGGGGGGATACTGGGATGTATAGGGAGAGGCATCACTAGTAGAAAACAGGAAGTTGTTCTCTCTTTGTACAGACAGTTGGTAGATCCCATCTGGAGTACTGCGTCCAGTTCTGGAGATCCCATCTCCGCAAGGACATAGACAGGATGGAGGCAGTCCAGAGGAGGGCAACTAAAATGGTGCAGGGTCTGCAACAGAAGCCATATGAAGAGAGACTAAAGGAGCTTAATATATATAACCTCGAGGAAAGGTTGGAGAGGGGGGACATGATAGAAACTTTCAAGTACCTCTAGGGAATCAACAAAGTCCAAGAGGGTAGCATCTTTCAGAAAAAGAGATGTGCAAGAATGAGGGGCACAGTTTGAGGGTAGAGTGGGGATGGCTCAGGGGCAGTGTGAGGAAGTATTTTTTCACAGAGAGGGTAGTGGACGCATGGAACAGCCTTCCTGAAGAGGTTGTGGGGTCAAAAACAGTGGAGGAATTAAAGAATGCATGGGACAAACATAAGGCAATTCTGGTGGGGGGTAGGAAGAAGTAGGCTGTTGGTTAACTAGGATCTGCAGCTTATCCAACAGGTAGGGAATTGGGCAGACTTGGTGGGCCAAGCGGTCCTTATCTGCCATCAAAGTCTATGTTTCTAGCCTCATATCATGCCCCCTTGTTCTTGTACATCTTCTTTTCTGAAAGATGCTACCCTTCTGTACCTTGTTTACACACCTGATGTACTTGAATGTCTCTATCATATCCCCCCTCTCTCTCTCCTGTCCTCCAGGGAATACATATTGAGGTCCTCTAGTCTTTCCTCATATGACTTTTGGTGCAGTCTTTGCACCATTTTTGTTGCCCTTCTCTGGACTGCCTTCTATTTTGTCTATGTCCTTCCAGAGATAAGGCCTCAAGAACTGGACACAGTACTCCAGATGACGTCTCACTATTGATCTGTACAGTGGCATAACCACTTCCTTTTTTTTCTGCTGGTGATACAGCTCCCTATGCATCCTAGCATCCCACTGGCTGTACCCACAGCCTTCTCAGATTGTTTGGTTACCTTTAGGTCATCTGATACAATTATCCCCAGGCCCCTTCCTTGGCAGCAGGGCGTCAGTCTCTCCCCCCCCCCATTTTGTACACCTCCCTTGGATTTCTGTACCCCAAGTGCATGATTTTGCACTTCTTTGCATTGAGTCTTAGCTGCCATACTCTTGACCACTTCTCCAGCATGTTTGTGATTTCACATTTTTTCCACACCCCCTGAAGTGTCGATCCTGTTTGCAGATCTTAGTGTCACCTGCAAAGAGACATACCTTCCCCTCTAGCTCCTCTGCAGTGTCACTTATGAAGACATTAAAGAGGACTGGCCTGAGCACAGATCCCTGTGGCACCCTGCTGATCACCCCCCTCTCCTCGGATTGAACGCCATTTACTACCACCCTCCGTGTCCTGTCACTCAACCAGTTTCTGACCCAATTTACCACCTTGGGGCCCACTTCCAGGCCGCCCAACTTATCAACCTCCTATGTGGGATGGTGTCGAAGGCCTTGCTGAAATCTAGGTAGGCCACATCCACCGCCCTTCCCCTATCTACTTTCCTGGTCATCCAGTTAAAGAAATATATTAGATTTGTTTGACAAGATGTTCCCGCTGTGAATCCATGCTGCCTTGGATTCTGTGCTCCACTGGATTAAAGAAATATCACAATCCTTTTCTTTAGCAGTGACTCCATAAATTTCCCCACCGCTGAGGTCAGGCTGACTGGCCTGTCGTTGCCAGCCTTCTCCCTGTTCCCACTTTTGTGGAGAGGGACTACATTTGCCCTCCTCCAGTTCCCTGGAACCACCCCTGTCTCTATTGATTTGTTGAATAGGGCTGTTAGTGGTGCTGCCAGCACCTCTCTAAGTTCTTTTAGTATTCTGGGTTGTATCCCATCCGGCTCCATAGCCTTGTCCCTTTTCAGATTCTCAAGTTCCTTTAGGACTCTTTCCTCTGTAAATGGGCTTGTGTCCACCCCCCTCTCTCTCTCTCTCTCCCACTGGTGCTCCTATCCCCCAATAGTGGTCCTTATCCTTCCCCTTCCCATTCTTCTGTGAATACTGACCAAAAAAGTTTGTTCTGGATTGTTGCTTTTTCTAGGTCCTTCTCTGCACCCACCCTTCATCCCTTTTTAACCTCACAATCCCACCCCTGGTCTTCTTTCTATCACTAATGTACCTGAAAAAGGACCTGTTTCCATTCTTAATTGCCTATTTTTTCCTCAGTTGCGCCTTTGCGCTCCTGACTGCTTTCCCTGTCTCCCTCTGCTTTTTCAGACACAGTTCCCTATCTTTCACCTTTTGTGTTTCCTTGTACCTTTGGAATGCCAGCCTTTTCTTTCTTACCTTCCTGGCCACATCCTTTAAGAACCATAATGGTTTTTTCTTTCTCTTTGTTTTGCTTACTTGCCTAACACAAAGGCTTGTTGCCTCTGCTATGACTCCCTTAAAGTTAGTCCATTGTTTCTCTACATCTCTCCCTCCCTTCTTCTTCCCTTGCCAGGGCCTCCTAGAGACACTCCTCCATTTTTGCAAAGTCAACCTGTCTGAAATACAGGACCTTGCTTTCGTGTGGTTTGACTCCTCCATTAGACTACCAGTAACATGTAATCCTGGAATTGCATATCTTAATAATGCAGCTTGATTACATCATTTATCATACATTAATGCTGATGATCAACACCAACCAGAATCCTTCAACGCTGAAGAGCTTATCTCTGACTGGGGCACTCCCTTTCCCTTACCTCTTAGACTTCTTAGGATCTTGACTCTTCCAAATGGGATCTAGGCAAGCAGGAACGCCAGGCCACAAGTAATAGGTGACAAGGCACCTGGAGTGCAGCCACAAGATCTGGCCAGCTCAGGTGAGTAGGGTTAGATCCAAGGCCTGTTACCAGCAGGGGAAGAAATTCAGCAGAAAGGAGCACCCCCCCCCCAAAAAGGTGGAGAGGATTCTCCTCCTCCTCCTCGCCTTGCATGGGCGAATCTAGGCTTGAGGTGGAAACCTGGGTAATGGCATAGGATGTGGTTCCTGCCAGTACAGCACTATTGGACTAGCCTTTAGAAACATTTTCACTCGTACTGCAAAGAGTTCTGTTCTTTCTTCAGGTGCCGGCTTTGTTTTGCAGGAGACTAAGGAAGTTTGGAATCTCAGCAATGCATCAAATTATATAAAAGAGTTCATTCATCCTAAAATTAAAAAAATGCACACATTGTAAATGTCAAATGAGTGTAAGGCTATGGGTTTAAAAGAAAACACATTTTTTTGTCATAGACGGCAAAACAAAGGATTATGCTAAAATAATGGTACACAAAAACTCCATCGGCACTGACCTTCATTGTGGCATAGCTTAATGTTTTTAGGAAGCAGAGTGGTCTAGTGGTAGAGGGCTGGCTTGGGTACCAAGAGGTCGCAAGTTCAGACTTTGCTAGAGCCAAATACTTACTGTGATATAATCTCTCCTTGCTCCAATCCACCCAGTTGTGAAAATGAGTAGAAGCAGGATCCCACTGGAAATGAGATGCTGCATTTCAGCTAGGCTGTCCTGGGTAAATAAATAAAAAAAAGAAAAAAACACCATAATATCAGTCTGCCAGATTTTTGTGTAGAACCTCGGAAAAGGTGTATGTTGTACCAGTAGCAAAATGGAATTGATGAGTTGCTGTTGGTAGACCAGCAGCACTGCAGGAATCACATGTCACAAAACAGAACTGTGAAATACAGCAAGAGATTGCCCCCCATGCGGATTCCCTCTCCGCATACTCTTAACACACGAAAAAAGTAAACTAGTGGAGAAAACCTAAAATGTATTTATGATAACCTAGAATTAAAAGGAAAAAAAAAAAACCTCTATGCCTCGAAGAGGTCACAAGTCAAATCCTTGAGACCTTCTGATGGTGGACACGATCTGAAATGTAGAAGTGGCCTGCCCTGAACTTGTCAACACGTGGAGACCCGGGTTGAGTGCACAGAGAATAGAAATGTCACCTTTCTTCTTGACTAAGGCAGTAAGGCTGGTGCTTTATCTTAGAGAACAATGAGACCCAACTGCTGAACACCTGGAGCGTCTTCCCTCATACTAAACTGCTGTGATTCATAATGCAGACATCTTATTGCTGGCATTATTCTTTATTTATAGTCCGCCTCTGTGAGCTTCATTTTAGGGATTTGAAACAGAAACCCACTTTTCCACCAGATTTAAAAATGCAGCTGTCTCCTTGATAAAATGACTTTGAGTCTTGCACAACCCTTTCCTTGGGGATATGCTCATTGCTATGGAAATGTAACAGCAGGGCTACATTTATTGCTTGTAATTGTTTGTGTTTCTTCAGAGCCCTGTATTAGCTTTACAAAAGTGACATTCTTATGTAAGCATATTCCTCCGAGGATTGATAAACAGATTGCCTAATTGACAAAGCAACTTTTTTTTCTGCAATATGTCTCTTCACCTCCTTTCTTAGCCAACCTCCTATAAAGGAGACTCTTTCATAAAATTGGTGTGGGTGTATTTACAAGACTTGTCCTGATAAAATATGAAATTATTCATACAGATGGCAAGAATGGCATAAGAAAGTGTAGCCAGGTAAATATCGGTATAGAGTGAACAGGCTGCATTTTTGTATTGTGTTGTTTTGTTTTTTAAATGTTGGAAGTTGTCAGTTTATTTTTTTTAACTAAAGTGTTAAAGCAGCATAGGGAAGGTACAGAAGTAAGGACACCATGACCTCCCCTATATTGTCAGAGAGCTGCTATATAATGCTGCAGCACTGCCTCCTCCCCTGATGGCATTGTTGGGAGTGAGAGCTGTGACATATTTGCACAGCTGAGTCTCTTCCCCAATTGCATCACAGTGGGAGAGAGAAGTTATATAATTACCCAGCGGAACATCTTTCCTCACTGACATCGCAGTAAGAGAGCTAAAACATAAAGGGATAGCCATGATGACATCAAAAAGGCATGTGACCCATTTTTCAAGATATTTTTAAGGGTAACCAGTAAAATTTGAAGGGACCTGCCTAAGATGGCCGCTATATACAAATGCTTAGAACATTCCACACAATATATTCAAGTTTTCTTGTTAGTGTAGGGACGTTGTATGCTACCAAGACAGTGATCATGACACATGACTAATTGGAAGCTGTAGTTATGTTAGGTAACACAGAACCTCAGAATTATTTCATCATTGTTCATTAATTTGATGACCTTTCAGGTCTCTGATAAAATTCAATGTTTATTTTATGGATTTTGTTTTTGTTGACCAGGAAAGCCGGGGGGGAATATCATTGAGTTCTATAATAGGGCTAGAGAGTGGACAAACATGTCAGCTGATGATGCTCCTCCACCACATTGTGAGAGGAGGTCACTCTTGCCACTGGTATCTGCATCCATGCTTCATGATCCTGCATAGATCAGTAATGAATGAATGGATGAGTCATTTTGTCCAAATGCTGATTGCACATGGATGCATGTCATTATACACATAAGATGCAGTGCCCCATACTGAAAAGATAGAAAGAAGCAATTAATGTCCCACTCTCATGCCCCAGAGTCCATGTTTCACCTCTGGCAGTTCATCAGACATGAGTGGATAATTACTGTAGATCATACCTCTCAACTGTCTCTGATTTTGCCTCAAAATTTTCCTCTGTCCCTTGTAACATTTGGGTTTTTGTGACTGAACAGTGGGGATTATATGCACAAAATAATGTGAAACATTAAAGTTACAGACTTGTTCTTCAGAAAATGCATCTTACACTAATCCCCTTATTCTATCAGCTTTCTAGGTGAATATTGCCAATTTTTAAGATCTGTCCCTGATTTATGAGGCAAGAGGTTGAGAGGTATGCTGTAGATTGCAATACTTGCAGGATGTCAGCGATCTTGCTTGGTGAAACCAGTAGACTTCTGTTAACAACTCCTCCTGCAAGATGGCAGACACATAGCTTCAGCCGGACCAACTGAGTGATAACGTAAGTCTACCCTCTAGTCCTGTTATAGAACTCAGTGGGAGATACAGAACCAACTGAAAATTAACCAGATTAAGCTGTTGGAGGTATTTTTTTTCTTAAAGTTGTCATATTTGCCGTAGTCAAACTGATAAAATAATTCCCATTCTGTCATGGTAGTTCCAGCATCCTAGCACAGCACTGATCATACACCACTTGTGAGGCTTGTATATGCTATGCTAAATCTGATAAACTAATTTTTTTGATGAACTAGGCAAAATATTGCCTAATTCATGAAACTGACAACACTGTTGTCTGTTTCATGAAATAAGCAATATCATTCTGAAATACTGCCTATTTCATGCAATAGGCAAGGGTATATTTTTTACAATAATTCGACAAACTGTGTTGCCTAATGAATGAAACGTGAGTATTTTTTATCTAAAGAAATACTACCATTATTACAAATTAATTTATACAAAGTGATTGATTTGAATTTGTTATTTCCAGACTCATACTCAGCAGACCAAAGGATACTTGCATTGTCAGTTGCAAGTTGTAAGTCACAGGAGACAGTGCTTTTGGTTCCACCACTCAACGCCATGGTTGTTTACTACTGTAGCAGTCTTTTTCCGTCATGCATTGCGGTCACTGGGAACTGTGCACGCATCCACTGATGCCTGTGTCTATTACATGAAATCGTCAGCATTTCATTGTGCTCAGTTCATAAATAACGCAAAAACGTGCTTATTTTATGAAACAGACAACAACATTGCCAACTTCATGAATTAGGCACTATTTTGCTTAGTTCATGAAAAAGAAGATTCATAGATTTGACGTAACATATATACCATACATCTTCATTTAGAAGCTGTGGCTTCTGCTAAAATAAACATCAATCGTGTGTGGTCTTTAATTGAGGGAGCAACAGTGGCTTTAAGTCCCACATTTTTCTGCCCTTTCTAAATCCTCAGCTTTCAATGGTCACACACCCACCGATTGATTCTTCCATAATGACCCAATGAAAGACATGTGATTTTGATTTCAAATGAATGGGTCACAACTCGGTGACAGTAGCATCTGTGGGTGCCCAGAAATGCAATTGCTGTGAGAGTGAGTGTCTTTAATTCAGACCCTCAGATTACAGCCAGGCATGGGGGTGGTTTTGTGAGCTGAATTTTTTTTTTATTTCTGATGTAGTACTATATGCATTTGCGAAGTCATTGTGTGTAACTTTCTGTAATAAGTAAAGTGCTGCAATCAAGCATCAAATCGAACCTTTTTTTTTTTTTTTTGCAAAAGTGGTCTTAGTCCTGCAGCTGCTATTCAAGGGAGACAACGGAGTAACAGAGGCTTCTGCATGAGCTATATACAGCAGTACCTAATTAGTCAAATAACATTAAGGAACAGTGTGTTTTGCATATGCCGACACCTCTAGCATTTCCACATACCCTTCAGTGCAATGAAGGCAGAAGACGACTCATGTTGAAAAGTACTTGGTAGCATGTAATGTTCAGGACATCTCTGCTGAGAGAAAGGGGCTATATTATTGAATTAAATCAGTGATAGTCATGGTACTTTTACTCTGTCCTCAAAGAACCAGACATTTCTGAAGTGCTGTTCTATTAACTCTTTTATACTTGAACATTAGTTTTCTCCAGCATTAAATACAGCAAATGAATGTTACAAGTTTGGACACTGTGCACAGGTAAAAGATGAATCTATAGATGTAAGCAGTAACCTACAGCATAGTATGCATTTCTAGAGAATTAACGCCCCAGGTGAATTGGAAGGCATGCGGCCAGTGGTGCGTGACTTTCAGCACATCCGGAAAGTGCATTACTTCTCAAGAAAGCCGTGGCCTGGAGTGGGTTATTGTGCTTATAAAATGGAAAATATTTTTTTAATGGAAAAAGGATTTATAAAAGATTTATTTTCCTTTAGCTAGGTTGTTGCTAGGATAGGTGAGTTTTGTAACAAAGGTTGTAGGCTTTTGAATGAACGAAAGAACTGCATTTATTTTGAAGAAACGTATGCCCTGTGTTGGGTTTTGTGTTTAAGCAGTAGGAAAAATGTATTTTGATGGAAAAAGGTTTTATTTTTACACAATGAGGTGTGGGTTATCGCCTGATAAGTGCATGCCCAGGGGTGTACTAAGTACCTAGGCGCTGTCAATAGTGCCTTATGCCACTGTGCGTGTTTTATCAGGGTGATAACCTACACTTGAATGTGTTATTGCATTTAAAAAATGTGTCATAAGTATTTAAAAAAAAAAACTAAATAAAGTTAAAAATATAAAAATTGAGGTTTTAATAGCTGAAATAGTGAAACATAGTCCCTCTTTTAAAATAACTGTTTATTGTCAACACAGGTTTTCCTGTGTAATTCTAATGTAAAAAATAGAAAAATACCATAGTGTATATAAGCCCCTCATGTAAGCTCCCTCCCAAGTAGCGCTATACATTTAACATATTTCATTGTTTTGTGTTGTTTTTGGCCACCGTATGAAGCAGTTTCCTTTTTCGCGGTTTTGAAACTGTACGTAGGGAGCGGTAGTGAGCAGTGTTGTTGAAGATTATGCTTGCTTTGTAATTTAGTTTATTAATTTGGGGTCTGCTGTTTCATGGAGGGTGGCGGGTTCATGCAGAGAAAGACATATGCTGGGGAAGGCGCTGGTTTCAGCTTTGATTTTAACACCGTTTTGTTGGCAGCACGCGCAAATGCTCTGTAGATCTCTGGCTGCTCTTCTGAAAGAATGACTTTTTCTAATGGAGGCAAAATTGGTTGGTTACTGATAATTTCAAAAATCAGTGCAAGGTACAGTACAGTTTTTATTTTACAGTTTACTTCTGTGACATTGGTTGTATTGAAGCAGAACAACTGGGGAGGGGGGGCAGACCGATGACCAAGCAGGCTGTAGACAGAACTGTTTTTTAAAAATGTTTCTGTGAGGCATGGACCTCGACTTGCACTGCCTCCTGCTTGACTAAAGAGGTACCGGTTGGCACAATATGCCCTGATAAGGACACGGCTCAGGGTACTTCTCAGCCAATCAGAAGGCAGGAAAATCTCGACCCATTTTATAAAGGTGAATAAGCAATGGTCTGGTCCTGTGTTTTAACCCATGAAGTTGTTTAATTTGGTCTTTTTTTTTAATACCTCATTTTCATAATCTAATTCGGCTATTGTGTGAGAAAAGCATGTACGTTTGGGTATTTAATGGACAAGATGATCCCTGAGCAGCTAGGAGAAAAAAGACTGCAGATTTTCCAGTTTCTTACAAAATCTTAACAGTTGGCATTAGCCAAACCCAGTTACATAGCATTCCTCTTAAACCTCTAAAACTTCCCTTTTTATTACTGAAGACACTGTAATTAAAACATGCTTCATCTGTTCTCCTGATAAAGCCATAATCCTCTGTTTATTACATCCCAACATGTTGGCATGGGAATTCTGATGTCACAAGCAGAGGATTATGATTTCAGGTGAGGAAAATCAACAGGAGCCATTTTCATGAGCTGTTGGACCCACTGCAAGATCAATTTACTTAAGAGATTGGTTCACACAAATCTTGTAAATACCATAGCCTACAAGGCTAAAAACAAGAAACAAGATCTATAGCAACTGTTGCAAGGTGGATCACCCTGGGGAAATGTATCAGGTGAATGCAGACAGACAATATTCTGTGGAAACAGAACTGGTTGAATTAAATGCATTACTGAAATTGTTCATAGTGTGGAGGAGTTTTTTTTTTTTACTGTGATATTCAAGTCAACTCACTGAACCTCAAATTCTGTGTGGATATAGGTTCAGATCTTTCTAGCCTTATTGTGGGCATTTATTTCATTAATTTTGCTGAAGAAGCATTAGTAATACTTCTAAACATAAACTTAATAACCAATGCTAAGGAACCTGTGCTTGCTGTGGACTGTTTTTAATCTATGATCACATATCAAAATACCAGTATTTAATAAAGTTGTAACTAGTAAATCTTACTCATTTTGAATATTATTTATCTGCAAGAGCTCCTGGTTCCCTACAGCCCCGGCCGTCCTCTCCGCTTGACTGACGAGGGGTTGATAGAGGTTCCCAGGGTACGGCTAAAAACATCTGGGACTCGGGCATTTATGTTTGCAGCACCATCCCTTTGGAACTCTCTACCTCATCAGATTAGAGAGTGCAGGACCATGGAGAGCTTCAAAACAGCTTGAAAACGCGTCTTTTCCAACAGGCTTTTAGTAACTGATATTTATGAATGGTGAAAACGTTTTAATTGAAGTTGAATCTGTGTAAGACTTTTTAAATTGTGTTGTGATATGTTTTTATGTGCAGCGCTTTGATATTGGAATTGCACTATATAAATAAAAATATTATTAATAATAGTCTACTGTAACTTCACACTGTTTCGTGTAAAGATCAAAATGTAAAGGAAAGGCTATTTACTATATGTGGCCAAACACAACTCAAACACAGAGACAGTAATCACAGGTGTATGCGTCATTTATTTATTTATTTTGAAAATTAGTGACCAGGAAGGACACACTGAGCCGAGGCTTGATTCCAGGTGTGACCCAGGGGAGAGGAAAACAGGAGGAACAGCAAACAAATTAAAATACAGTTCAAATACAGAAATAAAGTGCAGTTATAAGTGCACAGCATAAGACTTGCAGGCACATCTTGAAACACATGAAAGCGCAGAATATGCATACCCGTAACATGCCCAGTGCACTTGCAATAAACAGCAATAATTGCCACAGAGATGCTATCCAAAAACCAGTAGGCAGTGCACTAGGCAATAAGTTTAGGTAGGGAGAAAACCAGTATCCATTGCTGCCAGTGTAAGACAGGACAGACCTCTACGGGAAACCGGAACAGGTCAGATGTGTAAGGCATTTCAGCGGGTCCTGAAAGAGCCTGAGGTTGTAGCATGGTAGAGAGCTGAAGGGAGCTGGTTCCAGAGAGTTGGAAAGCGATATGAAAAAGGTTGACTGCCCAACAGAGGAATGGGATTGAGGAATGGAGAAGGTTTGCTGAGTGGAAAGAGTATGGAGTGGGCACAACCGAGGATAGAAGTAATGAGAGGTTGAAGGGAAGAGAACCAATTCTGTATTTGGAGATGAAGAAGGAACAGTGTAATTGGTGATGAGATGTTGCAGAGATGACAGAGAGGGAGGAGTAGAGGGAGCAATGGTAAGTATGAGGAGGAGAGTTTGTCACAAAGCAATAAAAAGGCATTACATGCCATGCCATAGACTACATCAGCACAGTTGAAAACTAGGAGCACCATTTTAATGAGAAGCTCAAGACAGACCAGCAGGGTAAGTCAGTCTTTATTACAGTACAAGGCACCCAACTTGGGCTGCAGTTTCACGCGGATGGCATCAGTGTGGCCTGAGAAGTCAAGCTTGCTGTCTAGCCACACGCCAAAGTACTTGAAAAATTGTACTACTACAAGTGGGGAGTCATCTAGTGTGAAGAATGGAATGTGTAAAATGTACATGTATGTGCAAAATGGAACACATAGCTAAGTATTGATCTTTACCTTCCTTTCAAGACATGCAGTCATTATATAGTATGTGTCAAATTTAAATGGGTATAATATGTTTAATAACTTACTGAAAGGTAGATACAAAGAATTAAATATTGTTCAGCTACACTTGGCCATCCTTAGTGTTCCTCTTCAAAATTTGCAAAGTTTTACCTTCAGAAGGGCTGGTATAACAGGACATGTCTGGAAAAAAGGTAACTACTGCCTGACTAAATTCTTTAAAAAGAGATGGAGCTGCAGAATAACATGGATGTAAACAAACGGTATTAAAGCATAAATAACTTATATGTTAAACTTCCATCACTGCTGGAAGTACTTAATGGATGAACAACTCCTAAAATACCATTACCCTAGTTGAAGAACTGTCAATGTATCTAGCATGTTTCAGTTAATGAGTGCCATTTTTGGGACCATGCATTTTCCTTTTTGTCATGTTGACTTCGATTTGTACTACAGGGTTAAAACCACTGCTTAAATTGATAGATTAATTTAATACATGGAGGAATTAAATAATGTATTACAAGGAGATAGCATAGTAGCATATCTACAAGTCTTACATTTCAGTTAATAAGCTTATTGTATGAGCTTGAATCAAAAATTGCTAGGATCAAGCAAAGAATGTGGGAGCTGCATGGTATGGATGCTAAAGTGATAGGGTGAGGGCTGTGAAGAGAAGGGGGACCAAGATGATCCAGGAGCTGTGGGAGACAGTATATGAAGAAAGACTGAGGAACCTTAACATGTACACTCTGGAGACAAGAATGTGGGGGCTTGATAGAAATGCACACAATCTCCATGGAATTCATAGGGTGAAATACAGTGAATTGTCCAGCCTAAGTACCAGCACAAACACAAAGGGAATCCACTAATGCTGACTGGGGAAAGGTTCAGGAGGGATATCTGCAAATACTTTTTCATAGAAAGAGTAGTGGCTGAGTGGAATGGACTGCTGGAGCAGGTGGTCTGTGCACAAGAACCTGACAAGGGCAGGTGCAGCTGTAAAGGTGAGGGTAAAAGGCAGGAAGATGGGTCATTGCACAAGTAATGGGTAGGGCAGGGTAGACTGGATGGGCCCGTAGGCCTTTTTGTGCTGCTGAGTGCTGTGTTTCTAAGTAGGATAATCTTTGAAGGCATGTTTGGAAAATAGTGAAATAACAGTTATGCTTAGCTGTTACTGGATAGCCAGTACTTTTACCTGGAACCTATGTGAAAAAGTTGCCTAAGACATTCTGCGGACTTTTGAATCTGGTCCAGCTAAATGTTGATTGGCAGTTGGACTTGCGTATTACAGCAACCTAAGACCAGAACTTACATACATGCAATTGCAGTATGGCAACTGAAACACTATAACAGTTTCTATTCCATCTTGAAGGATTTACATTTGGGCAAGAGGCAGATAATGATACTCAGTGTATAGCCGTACAGCTTGTGGAATTTCTAAAGCAAAGCTAGACTAAACAATTACATTCCCCAGGTTACTTTCCTCAAGCAAATGGACTTGTTTACTTTCTGAGAGTTCTTTACAAAACTGCAGACCCGAAGGATAAACCATTGAAAGTTAACTATTCTTGAATGTTTGTGTGTGTGTGTGTGTGTGTGTGGCTATTCCATATGCTAAAACCCTGTAAGCACCTTCTATTTTACTATATAACAGGTGCATAAGAACTAAGGAGCACATAAACGGTGCACTGGAATGTTCAGGCAGCAAATTGGAGGCACAAAAGCTGAGGATTACACCAAACAGTTGCAGTTTATTTGAGGGCAGCACTAACCCGGCGCTTTGAGCCTCTACATGGCTTTTCATTCTAGGTGCAGAAAGACCAAATATTTATGCTGGAACCTTCTGTTAACCTACATCAGGCAATACCTTTCTCAGGGCAGATACTGCCCATTCCACCCACCTGAAAAATGACATCCCTTATGGACAATTAATCCTCCTCCATAGCACCTGTTCCACATTAGCAATGTTTGAAGAACAGGCCTCCATTATACAGTATAAAATCTGTTCCCCTAAGAAGCTCCTGCATGTATCCTTGCATGGGTTGGTAGTCCTCTCACTGCTGATGAACGCATGATTTGTGCTCTTTGTAAGAACTCAGTCTGATATTCAAGGCATCATGAAATAGTTTCAAAGGAGGAACTATACAGGGAGCAGAACCATGCAGAAACACCAATATCCAGTGCTGGACATACAGAAAGGAAATAAAGGAAAGGATTATTGGTTTACTACCACCTTTCATGCAGACTTTATCACAAAGTGCTGTATAGTGCAGTACAAGGAGAGGAGTGAATGTTGCTGCCATTTAGGTGGACAGGGAGATTTAAAGCACTTGTAAAGGCTAGGCCAGCTTTCTGCATTTAGGGGTATATGATGATATCTCGCCCAGGAGAGTGCCCGTCTTACACCATGACTGTCTACTGCATCAACACTAGTCACCTTGCCTTCAGAGCTGATGGGGATCAGAGGAACCATAACAGCCATACCCTGGGGCACCATTGAGACCACGCACAAACTACATTGTCCATACCTGAGCTGGGATTAAGCATATGTTATCTTATTATGTCGCTGTCTGATGTTATACAACTCTCCAGGCATTCCCCAAGCAATTAGCTTTATTCACGATGAGACTTACACACTGCACTCAACATTTTCATGCCCTCCATGTACTTATTCTCGGGGTGTCCTATATCTTTTCCCTCAAAACCAGTGCACATAATACTATGACTGCTGCTACCATATGCTGTCTGATGTAACCCACCTATTTGTGGGACCTATTTGCCCACCCCACGTCCACATTTATCAGCTTAACTCATTTTTCCTAGATTGCGAATATCTCCATGGCCTGGTGGCAACCAAGGTCTGCGGTTCCACTTTCTAATTTCATCTTTTAAAGCTAATTGCTCCTCAGTCTTTTGTCCTACCTGGAGTTCTGGGAGCACATTTGTTGCATTTTTCACAGGTTCTTGTTTGGTGACATCTGGTACAATAGTACTTGAAAATGGTGAAGGGAGTGGTTGCTGATAACTCAGAACTCCGGCTGCCTCACTGTGATCTGTATAAAGTTAATAGTTTTAGTTTATTTACTGTGATTACCATCTATTTTAGGTTGCAGTTGGGTGGAGTGCAGATTCCATGGTACATCTCAGTTATCTGTTTACTTATCAAACTTTTGAACTTTCACGGACTTTAAATAAGTCACTGGTTGATTTATAGGGTCTTGTACTCCTCTAGGACTTACCAGTTTTAGATTCAATGGCATATAGTACATGGTCATAACTGTAATGGCATTGGTAACCATTGTCTAAACTTAAACTGTAAAATCAATTGCTAATCCCCTCGTATGTTGTAATGCGGGAGATAAGAATATGATCCTGATTTCACACTGTACCAGTATCTATTTCTGTGCCTTGGAACCAAGTTTGTAGACTATGTAAATTTTTTGATTTAATGAATAAAAATAATGATCTTACTTTGAGAGGGCTCTTGCTGTAGGCATTCACATATAGGATCAAGCCGCCAGGTGTCAGGACCCCACGAAAAAACTTCTAGCTAGCAGTCTCTGGCGGGGACCTCCCCCACATCAGGTGACCAGCGCTAGCCAATGTCAGTATAAAGGGGTGGTCCCCCACGCCCTCTTTCCAGTTCTTTCCTGCCGTTGGCTTGCGAAAGTACCTCTCAGAAGAACAGTGCTCACTTGCCTCGCCATTTTGGAAGACTATTACTCTTTCTTCGACATTTATTTCATTTCTCTCAAAAAATTGTTAAATTACCTCGCTGTGTATGTCATCCCCGATGCCCTTGGAATCGCATAAGAACAAGTGCGACCCGTGTGGATCCCAGCTTCCTCACAAGGATGGCCATTCTCTCTGTCTTTTTTGCTTAGGCCCAGACCACTGCGTGGAGGAGTGCGAGCACTGCCGAAAATTCATTTCTGCCACCCGGAAATGGAGACAGCAGTCCCTGGAAGTCCATTTGTTAAAAAAGAAAATGGCATCCATGGAGAAAGAATTGAAGAAATTGAGGCAGGCGTCCACTTCTCCTGAGGGCCATCATAAAAAGAAGAGGGACAAGGAGAAACACCGAGACCGGGACTCATCGTCCACAGCGGCCGTGACTTAGGCTGGAGTTGCGGCCCTTCAGGTAACTTCCCGTCTGGGGGATCGTCCTTCGACAGCCGCCTTAGTGGTAACTAAGCTGGCATTGACACCCCCCCCCGCTGGGCTTGCGCTCTGGCCCACTGGGAGCCTCCGGGGAAAAGTAGGCCTCCACTCCTGCTATGGCCCCTAAACCTCGGCCTACCAGTAAGAGTGGGTCCGATAAATCAGGCATTGGCCCCTCCGATGACTGCCCAGCCCGTGACCCCATGTCAGGCTGTGACACCACGCCTAATGTCCGGGAGTCAGCGCAACGCACTCCGGTTGCATTGCCCTCTGAGGTCCCCATGTCTCCTCCAGCTCCCCTTGGGGAATCTGCTCCTCTCTCCCCAGCTGGGGTTGAGGATGCTGTAACACTGCCGTCGGGGGTGCTCCCCCTGCTGATGCTGGACCCTACACCAGATAACCCAACATTGCCCTCTGGCATTCTGCTCCCTGACAGCAGACCCACTCCGCCATCAGGACCAGCTGGGCTCCTGGACCCTCCTGTGGGTCCACCTATTCCGGGCCCCACGCTCTCTGGGCCAACACTTGATCTGTCTGGTCCGCTTGCAGGGCCGATGCCAGGACCTTCGGCTCTGTCAGAGCCCCTGGCGCCTGGATACCTGACGCCATGATATTCGACGCTGCAGTATCCAGCTCCTTAGTACCCGATGCCACAGTATCCGATGCCTCAATAACCGACACCGAGCCTCCCGCCATCAGGTTATGGGTACCCTATTACAGGTTTCCACGTTACCCAGATCCAAGCCCCCCCTTCTCCTCCACCTCCTCCGCAGCCTCAGGTGGACTTGAGGGAGGTTTTGGCCTCCTGGTGGGCTGAAGCTAAGACCCAGCTCACCAGGGAGGTTGAAAGTCATTTGCCAGTGCTGGCCTCGATTCCAGCCAGACCCCTTACGTCAGCGAGAAGAGACTCCTCCACATTTACCCGATGCCAGGACAAAACCATCTGGATCTCAAGCTTGGGAGGATATGGTTCCCTGGGGTACCCCCAGAGGGGATGATCCACCCCCCACAGGGAGGACTCTTCGTCTTCATTGGAGCCATCAGATTCTGATTCTGATTCTGGCCACTCTGATTCTGGGGACGAGCCATGTACTCCATAAAACCCCAGGCCACAGGGCTCTCTGAAGTCTCCTCTGGAGGACCCTTCCTTTCTGGAGCTGCTGAAGAAGATCCAGGCCACTTGTGTGTGGCAATCAGTGGAGCCAGAACCCCAGCGTAAAAAACTTGCTGCTCATCTGGACCTCCTGGAGACTTCTCCCACCCTGATTCCACCCTGGATTGAGCCTCACACAAATCTTGTTTCCACTATTTGGAAACAACCTTCCTTGTTAGCCCCTCTCCCTAGAAAGGCAGATAGGCTATACCAGGCTCCAGAGGGTAAAGACTTCTTTAGTGTTCTTCCCAAGGCGGATTTGGTGGTGATTAGCGCCGCTCACGACCGATCTGCCAACTCAAAGCTCCTCAGCTCATCCCCTTCTGACTAGGAATCATGACTTCTGCACCGGCATGTGAAGAAGATTTATGCTTCTTTCATGTTGGTCATATGGGGGATTACCAGAAGTCTGTCCTCAGTCAGGTGGAAGCAAAACTAGATTCCCTTCCAGATTCCCAGACTAAACAGGAACTGGGAGACCTGGTCCTTTCTGTACATTCGGCCTGTAGACACATGCTTCATGCTACCTATGACGCAGTGGACACGGCAGGTAGGAGCTCGGATTTCTCTGTAGGCCTACGATACCATGCCTGGCTCCATGTGTCAGGTTTTGCCCCTGAAGTGCAAACTGCGATTCACGATGTTCCCTTCAGGGGATCTGTGCTTTTCGGTGGCAATGTCAAGGACATCATCATCACTGAATTGCAGGAGAAGGGTTTGGCATTGAAATCTGTCCAGTCAATGTACAAATCCTCCCAATGTTAGAAACGTCCCTTTCAGCGCCAAAGCTGCCGTAAACAAAAACCCGAATAAGCGTAGAGCCACGTCAGCAGCCAAAGCTCCCCTCAGCAAAAAAGCCTCTGGAGCTCTGGCCGCTGCTCTGCCCTCTGCCTCCTGACTCCCTGCCTCTCCCACTGCCTCTGTCAGTATCAGAGGAACCAGTAGGGGGGATATTTTCCTCCCATCTGCCAGGGAGAGGATAACGGCAGATGCTTGGGTGCTTCAGCTGGTATCAGCAGGGCACTCGATAGAGTTCATAGAAAAACCTCCTTGCAGACCCCCCCCTCAGTCCTCGTATTCCCCTCTGCACCTTCAATTGGTACTAGAGGAAATCTGCTCTTTCCTTTTGACGGAGGCAATAGAACCCCCCCCCCACCTGCAGGGGATGGGTTACTATTCCCATTTATTTCTAGTACCAAAGAAGACCGGAGATCTGAGACCCATATTAGATCTCGGCTCCCTCAATCAGTTTGTGGAGTAAAAATGGTTAGGAATGCTCTCGCTACCAAGTTTTCTTCCCATGCTTTGGCTGAGACTGTGGCTATGCACCTTGGATATGCAGGATGCATACCTCCATATCCCCATATGCCATTCCCACCACAAGTACCTCCGTTTTTGTTTTCAGGGATTACACTACCAGTTCAGGGCCCTCCCATTTGGGCTTTCCTCGGCTCCCCGAGTTTTACCAAATGCCTGGCGGTAGTGGCGGCCTTCCTGTGTACCCAGGGAGTTCAAGTCTTTCCCTACCTGGACGACTGGCTTCTAGCAGCTCCACCCTAGGAGGAACTTTTACACTCCCTTTCTCTCACCCTACAAGTTTTCTCCAGCCTGGGTATCATAGTCAACCAAGCCAAGTCCCACCTGGTCCCTTGCCAATGGCTGCAGTTCATAGGAGCAGTGTTGGACATGACCCTAGGCAAATCTTTTTTGACCCTGTTCAGAGTCGAGACGCTTTCAAGTCAAGCTCATCTCTTGTTGGGTCTCAGATGGGTCAGAGCCAGGAAGGTCTTTCACCTTCTCAGGTTAATGGCGGCTGCCATTCCCACTGTTCCACTAGCACGGCTTCACATGAGAATCTCCCAGTGGACTCTCAGGTCCCAGTGGGACCAGTCTTGAGATGACCTGGAGTGTGAGGTCCTGGTGTTGGACCCAGTGATCAGAGACACCTCAACCAAGGGGTCCTGTTTTGTACCGGTCCCCCAACTCAGACTCTGACGACAGATGCATCAGGGGCAGGCTGGGGTGCCATTTGGGGTCCCACAGGACTCAGGGCAGCTGGTCTCAGTTCGAGCAGAAGCTTTATATAAATGTCCTCGAGCTGAGGGCAGTTCTCTATGTCCTTCAGGCTCTCCTTCCCATCATTCTTTCCGGTCATCTCCTGATCCAGTCAGATAATGTGTGTAGTCTGGTACGTCAACAAATGGGGAGGCACTCATTCCTGTCCACTCTGCCAGGAAGCAATGAGGGTCTGGTACTGGGCATCTCAGCACAGCCTGCACCTGATGGCTGTCCATGTTCTGGAAGTGGAGAATACTTTGGCAGACGCCCTCAGTCACTAGTCAGCCAGGTCTTACGAGTGGGAACTTGATCAAGATATCATAAATGACATCTTCCAGCAGTGGGGGGCTGCTCAAGTGGACCTCTTCGCCTCCCGCAACAACGCTAAGCTTCCTGCCTATTGCTCGCTCACTCCAGAGTAAGACGTTTTTTGGCGGGACATGCTGTCTCTCTGTTGGAAGGGCAGATTCGTTTGCACCTTCCCTCCCATTCCTTTGATTCTGAGAGTACTCGACAAACTTCGGGTGGAGGGGGCACAGATGATTCTCATCGCTCCCTTCTGGCCGAGGCAAGTTTGGTTCTCTCTTCTGCAACAGTTTTCCAAGGAACCTCCTCTTCCTCTACATCTGTCGCAGCAGTTGCTGACCCAGGATCAGGGGACCCTGCAGGCGTGGCTCCTACAGACGTAGCCAAGGCACGCTTTGGCGTTTCCCCCTTAGTAGTGGATATTCTGGTGGAGGCCAGAAGGC